>UESW01001876.1:0-116008 GCA_900491605.1 Calamus simplicifolius | reverse complement strand
ATGGTTAGATGCTCCTGAATCAATAATCCAGCTTGAGAAATCATTCTCAACTAAGCATGTTTCCATGACTAGTAAATCTAATTTACCTTGTTTCTTTTCTCATTCAGCTCATCAAGGTACTTTTTACAGTTCATTTTCCAATGGCCATCTTGATGACAGTGGAAGCACTTTCCTTTAGGTTTAGGCTGAGCAGCAGCCTTTCCTTTCTTCTTCTGAATCTTCTTCTTGTTATCCTTTTTCTTTCCTACATAATTCTTGTTCTTTTTCTTCGAAGAAGAAGGCTTTGCCTCAGCTGTGTTAGCTTCAACAACAATTGCCTTACCACCCTTATCATCTATAAGAGTCACATATATTTGCAGCTCATTCATGAGTTCAGTCATATTACACTTTTTATTATTCATAATGTAATTAGTCCTAAATTAAAGAAAAGCGAGAGATAGTGTCTCCAGAATTGTGCCAACCTGAGTCTTTTCATCAATTTTAGCTCCATTGATCTCAGCCTCATTGAAATGATTGACCATTTTGAGGATGTGCTCACGAACAGAAGAACCATTCTCCATTTTGCTATTCATAATGGCTTTTACAGCTTCATAGCGAGCCTAATCAGATGGGCATCCAAACATCTGCTTTAGAGATTGCATAATCTCTCTTGCAGTTTCAAAGGCCGAGCCGCTTAGTTCTAAGCACCTCATTCATTGCTGCTAACAAGTAGCAACGGGCTTTGTTGTTTACAACTACCCAACGGTTGTACTCATTAGTAACAACCTTGGAGGCACTGACTGGAGACACTGGAGGACAATCCTCCTTAAGGACATAGTGGTAGTTTTCATTAATGAGATGGATATTCATGTTGCTTTTTCACTTAACAAAATTTTCACCAGTTAATACTTAAGAGGCGAGAAGTAAGAAAATCGGGTTTGACATATTTGCTGAAAAATAAAAAAAATTTAATAAATAATTACATAAATATCATCACACAATTTAAGGAAAAGTAAATATGAAG
This sequence comes from Calamus simplicifolius, assembly GCA_900491605.1. Classification (NCBI taxonomy): domain Eukaryota; kingdom Viridiplantae; phylum Streptophyta; class Magnoliopsida; order Arecales; family Arecaceae; genus Calamus; species Calamus simplicifolius. Next base: position 115,005 of record UESW01001876.1, on the reverse strand, counting down.
CATAAATGCACATGTTAAAATACACAAAAATATGTTTACTTGAAAAGCCTAAGGAATTTTAATCTTCACAACTAAGTGTCGTAGGTCAAATAGTTGCTAATTAAAATGAGATCTTCTCAATTAATAAGTATCTCCCGAAATATCTCATATTTCTAATACTCATTAATTTCCTTAATTTTGGTCAAGAAAGTAATTAACTAATTTAATTATTTCTTCATGAGTGTGACCTATCCTATCAGACCTTTTGAGACTTAACTTAGAAATTACCGCCGTAGGGTAGGTCAATTCTAAAATACATCTTAAAAGTCCTATCGCATGAAGACAACCTTGGTATTGCTATTAGTAGACACCCTCCGTAGGGAGGATGAAATCAAAGCGTCACGAGGTGCTACTAATAACTCATTATTTTGCAAAAGTATATTTTATTTATAAAATAACTTTTGTTTCATAAACTCTTAGTTAATTTAAACAATTTAAATCACTAAGATTTTATAATATTAAACACTTTAAAATTATAAAACAAGCTAAATGTGATAATTTAAATATAACATTTAAATTTAAAACATCACATTTGGCATATTAATTTTGCAAATCCAATTGCTCAATTAATTTACAAATTTAATCTCATTAAATTTATTGCAAAGTGCATTATATAATTTACTAAAATTTTTTTAGTAAAAAATAATAAAATAATAATGCACAGATGCATGACATATATTAAATAGGTAGATACTTTTCTATCTAATATGGCATATAATATGCATGAAATGTGATTATCATCGACATAACAAAAACATTCTATAAAAAAAATGAAAGGAAAAAAGTTCTTATACATGAAGAGTAAATGTAATTATTATCTACATAATAAAAATATTTAATAAGAAGCGAAACGAAAAAACTTTACTTGCGTGACTCTTCGAATTCTTGGGAAATTGCGAGGCTCTTCGAATCACTAGAAAACGGTGAGGCTCTTCGAATTCTTGGGAAACGATGAGGCTCAAAGCCAAGGGAAAGGATTCCCCACTCAAAATCTCTTATTGGACAGCCTTTGAAAAAATTCTCAATAAAACAAAACATGACTTTTTAATAAGTATAAAAAATTCTAATTGAGAACTTTTCTCAAAACCATGAAGAACCTTTCTTCATCAATATAAAAGGAATCCTATATTCAATTGATCTAATCAAAAGAAAGTTGCTTATTCTATGGAATCGGAGAAATAATGCCAATCCATTCACACATACATTCATCATCATGAAAATATTAAAAGCATATTATGCATGAGTGCTACCCAATTATATAAAGATTATCATATAATCTTTTATTAAATTAATAGGGGTATAACCTGCTTTGATACCAATAGTTGGTTATCTCAATACGACTTTGAGATGTTTGCGGAAGCGAGATAAGGATCAAATCATATATCTTAGCAGAAACAAGATAAGGATCAAATTACATATCTTAAAAAATTGAATTAGCGCGATCTATACCTGTATTAATTTAATAACAAGAACAATAAGAAGATTAAGAATTTACCTTTCGTTCTTCACCAACACTACCTTGGAATCACTAAATCCTTTTGATCACCATAGATTTTTTCAAACATTCTCCAGATTATGATGAACACGAACGAGTAGGCATTCTTTTTTATTTGGGTTGAGATTACGCAACTGAGTTTAATTCACTCTTTATTCTCAACTCATGAGATAAAGTGAAGTTGAAGGAGGAACTCTCTATGGTTGATTATTATTGTCCCATATTCTTCTGTAAATCTTATATTCACAAAGAAATAACAACTATCAACCTCTTTTATTAATTAATCAATTAATTAATACTTAAAGATCACTTTCAACTCTTGGAATTACTTTAACAACCAATTTTTGGTTAGATATATTTATCATGGGACATTATTGGAGAGAGAAAGGCTCTCTCACAATCCAATATTTATTTCTCCAAAAACTAAATAAATTTTCACATCGACTCTTCTCGTGGAATATGCCTACGATGTGTTCCCCAGCACACCGTATAATGAAAATTAATCCAATTAATTTCTATATAAAAATAATTTAGAATTCTCAATTCCAAATTTATAACTCAACCCAACATATCATAAATTTCACATAATTTAATGGAATCATCCAGAGGAACTATGGACATTATAATTCTAAGCTCCAATAATTTTGACATTCAATTAACACCTTAATTAAAATATTAAAATTATTAATTCCAAATTACTCCACTAAAAATTTGAAACTGCATTCTTAAAATTATAAAATTAATTATATTCATAAGGATTTGAATCATCCATTGATATAGTCATATAAATCAATCCTCCATAAACGGTTCATGATTAAAGCTAGGCATTTTCCGTTAACCTTTTTAATCACATCTTTATCCATAAGTACCATTGATTCTATAATAAATAATATATTTATGATCCAATCATAAATTGAGCGCTCTTATTGTTCAAGTCTCGAATCAACACTTATGTAAACCGTCCATCTTACTTCTTTATGAAGGAATAGATTTCATCTTGTATATTAATATTTCCTGCTACTTATGTTATTATATTTTCAATATATCAAGAATTTGACACTATGTTTCTATGTATTACCCGATAAGTCAAAATATATAATACAATAAATAGAAGTCTATTAATTACTCAGAATTAAAATTGATTCATATATGACCATCATTGATTAATTTTGAATTCTCTATTTTAACAACAGAATTTATTAGAGATTCATAATTAATCATGTTCAAGTCCTATATAATCAAATTATATAAAGCGCTTTCATTCTGATAATCTCATTATCAACAATCCGAATAAGATCGTTTTATTCAGAATGTAATGAACCGCACTAGTAATTTTAAATTAAAGATTCCGTTTGCAACTTTAATTTATAATTACGGATAAATTTAGATTATTTTAATTTAAATATTATCCTCTGTATATAACATTTATATACAATATTTAAAGTCATATTTAAATAATCTAGGGATTTTTTATATTTATAAAGCATCATAACATGCATGCAAGTATAATATTTATAATTTCTCAAATATTCAGTAAAATAATAAATGTCATTTGTTTATGGGCACATATCCCAACACAAATAACTCATGATTAATCCCAATTAATATGAGGGATCAAGCCTAATTAGTATCCAATCAATAGATTAAAATTCTTTTCTCTTTAATCATGATTGGTCATCAAATTTGAATTAAGTCCAACTTAATTCCTATATTAACTTCATCCACAATCTTCTTAATGCGTGTGACCCATTAGGTCCCTTGACACATTGGTAATAATTATGTTCCTTAATTGACCCTAGGAATGACTTTGATAAACACCTTTCTAAGTTAATTCTTTAACCAAATTAACTCATTGATTAAGTCAAAGAATCCATGATTATAGATCACGAGCGGCCTCTAGCAAAACATCATGACCTTCCAAATGTTAAGGATTTTGTTGACGTAGTCATCAACACCTATTTATGAATGGTTACCATACGATTCAATCCCTTCGTCACATATCCTAGATCAATCAGTGGTATGGAATGTGTCAACCATGTAATTGATCTTTATTTACTTGATCTCAAAAAATTGACTCATATAAATTAGAACTTCGAAACCATTTTGAATTCCAGCTTAACCTTGCAAAGATTTAACAGTCAATTTAATCCATCAAGTGGTCGTGGGATATAATCCTTTCTATCAAGGAAGATGAATCATATCTTGATCAAACTTCACCTTCACGTGCTTCATGTCATACCCAATCGATACCATATTTATCACCTCTGGCTAAAGCAACGTCAAAGCATGACATTCCACACATGAGGTGCAATAAAGATCTCAAGTCAAAGGATCACTCGTACCACCATCATCAAAGATCAACCTTCAACACTATATAGAATATCCATATGGGATCTCTGTGCAGGTCATCCAATGCATCGTTACAATAACGAACATCCACATACCTATCCAAGTATCTTTACAGTTCAGCTTGCGAGATCAACTGCTCACCGCAAGGTTGAAGATATGCAATGTGTGCTAGTCTTAGCAGCGTTCGATAGTGCCCAGTCCTGTCTATGCATCGACTAAGGAAATTTAAAGAATCAAACTATAATGTACAATTTTGGATTTCATAATTTACAATCTCTATTACAAATTTTATATGCACAGTTCACATTCTTTTGAACTTTATCTCATAGATAAAAATATATCTAACATATATAAAAATTATACCTAGATAGATAAACAAACTAATAAATTTGATTTGCATTCATAAAGAAATATGTATAGACTAGCATCTAATCCGATTGGATTTAGGGCACATACTAACAGTATGAGTTGCAGACCTAGCAATCCATTTCTTGGAGGACTCTTGGACTAGTAGTTTTTCCTTGCTTCTCTCTCTTCCCTTGACTCTATGGCAAATGCAGCAAGAGAAATGTACATGCCTCTTTCCGGAGTTGGAGGGAGAGCTCTCGGCATGTTTATTTTATAAAGCCGCTCACCATGAGAGAAGATGAGGATCATGGAGAGCTAATGCCTACGCTCTCATCCTTTCAGCCTAACATCTTCCCGGATAAGCCCAAACTGGAAGGTATCCAAGCACATTGATTTCACAGGAGGCTCCCTCTACGAGATTGTTGATTCCGGTGGCTTAGTTTGCCCATTCTTTAGATCTCTGTGGACATCAGAAGTGCCTGAGAAATGCAGAGCATTTATGTGGTTTGCACTGGGAATCGCCTTGAAAAATTTTTAGCTCTCATTTCCTCACGTTTGCAAGATAAAAGAAAAAATTATACGTGGAGTGGCCGATTCGGTCTTTGATCACCAAAAGAACAACCATCAATAACTTTACTTCAATAATTTAAACTGAGTCCAAGCTTGACTAGTGCTCCCCGGCTTAATCTTTCAAAAAATAAATTGGTTGAAGCCCACAAAAAGCGTCTAACTAACCAGAGCTGGTTAAAAGAATGCCCTATTAGGTGTATAGGTTCGATCTATGAGACATAAAATTTCTAGTAGTGAGCTTAAAATACTCCCAGAGCCGGCCGATTTAGATCGGCAAAAGCTTTCTCCAAATTCTTAGGAGTGATCTTAAATCATTTCTAGTGTGAAGTTAGTTCAACAAATTGTTTTCTCCAAATTTAAAAAAAAAAACTAAATTGCTCCTAGGGCCGATAGAAACTGGCAAAGGCTTTCTTTAAAGTTCTAGAGGTGATTTTAAATCAGTCTCAGAGCTAATTTAGAATGATAAAAGTTATTTTCAGAGTTCTATGTTCTAACTTGAAAGACTTAATTAGAGAGTATATAGAGAGGTACTTAAATCTATTGTATCAAAGAATGATAGAGAATATATAGAGAGGTACTTAAATCTACTGTACCAATGAATGATGACTTATCAAAGACGATGAGAAGCTGTTAAGAAAGTCCAGGGCTTAAAGACTATAGATCACTCGGCCTAAAGTATTTCAACAATTGTTGAAGAAAGATTTTGCTCATGATAAAAGAAAAAAGCATGCAAGAAAATTAGTGAAGTTTGAGAAACTAAAAGCTTCGTTCTTTTGCTAAGTTCATTGCAAAAGGTCAACTCGCAAAATTGGTTGAGGCATAGTATGAATTTTTTTTAAAAAAAAACTGCAAGTCTTTTTAAGGTCGAAAGAATTCAAGGTAGATATCTTCGTATTAGTTAAATTCCCTAGATCAGACTAAAAATACTTTACGGTAAAAAATCAATGTGAAAGATGATCTAGCTTAAAATGCCACATAACACTCGATCGGCCATGGGTCAAGCCAAATGTGGCATGCTATATATATGAACATATTATAACCAATGATAGCACATTACCACTTTAAAATCAGCTAAACTCGAGGGTACGGTTATCCCATGCCAACGGATGTTATTGAGCACAATCTAAACTGGTCTGTACTTGATGCAGATAGATCACTATAGTTGAATAATAAAAGCTTAGATCATACCAACCATAATCTAATTAAGCTACTTTATGATTTGAGCATGGACTTAAGAATATGGGAGTATAAATAACGTGGCATAAGCAAAGCTGGCATGCCAACTATGGCGATATGTGGTGGATGATCAAAAGGTAAAACCATTCTATATACAAGACAGCTCATCTGAGCTGTTCACCATTCAGCGGATCGATACCTAAAGAATTTTTCTAAGCACCTATCAGAATAGTTCTATATTTCTTAGGCAAGTCTACTCTAAGCCTAAGTTTAAAATTCTAAAGTAATGATTTGATAAGTCTCAGGTCTTTCTTTCTCTACTTAAAGTGGTTTAAATGCGGAAAGGTCTCCAGAAAATACCTTCGGAACTGTACGTACCGCTCTCGCCCTCTCACACATGTGAAAGCGCGTCTATAGATCAGTTGAAAAGTCCGGCTTTACCTGTTCTCACCAGTTGACACGTGGACATTAAGTTTACGACGTCAGCATAAATGGACTTGATGGTTTGGCGAACGCGGGGAAAGAACAACAACAAACCTTAAACGGTTCAGTCGACAACAAAATAAATAAAAGCAGCTACACCAGAAGCATCTTTGGAGTTTGGACTATACTGATCGAACTGTTTGAATTCTTAGGACGCCCAGGTTCAATCAACTCCAGCGCACACGACAATGGCCCTTTAATTAGACGATGGGGACCGCAATGGCCCGGAGATGGACTGCCATAGCCAAGGTGACCCCAAAATTTTCCGTCATGTCCAAATCCTTCGGCGCCATCCCATCCGGCAGCTTCCACTCAAACCTTTGAAGCAACGAAGCCAGCATCAAATGCACCATCCGGAAAGCCAGCGGCAGTCCTGGGCAGATTCGGCGCCCCGCTCCGAAGGGAATCAACTCCATGTCACGGCCCCGGAAATCCAAATCCCTTTCCAAGAACCTCTCGGGTTTGAACGCATCTGGGTCCGGCCACACCTCCCCGTCCCGGCCGAAGGCCCACACGTTCACCAGCACCCGCGTGCCCTCCGGTACGGTGTAGCCCTGCAGCTCCACCTTTGATTCTGCCTTTCGGGGCAGCAGGAATGGCGTCGGCGGGTGCAGTCGGAATGTCTCTTTCACCACGGCTTGGAGGTAGGGGAGCTGCTTGATGTCCGACTCCTCTATCTCCTTCCTCTGGCCAGTCACTCTCGCGACCTCGTCGCGGGCCTTGCCATAACCCGTGGGCTTCTCAGCAGCTCCGCCATGGCCCACTCCACTGTGCTCGAGCTCGTGTCGCTGCCGGCAGCAAATAGGTCCTGACGCGAAGCTTTCGTATATTAAAAGAAGTAGAGAAAAATTTGAAGCAATGAATCGATTTAACTGTAATTACAATAGTCAACCAGAAACAATGATTTCATGACTTGTCGGTCGATCTCGAAGCCGTCTCCTTGCACTTGGCAGCGGAGGAGTACCTCCAAGAAATCGTCGCTTGTTCGTTGTTCTTCCGTGCTTTGTAGTCGACGTTCGATCTGTTCGTCAATGATATCGTACACCTTCTTAAAAAGAGCCGTCAAGCGGCGCCGCCTGCCCTGCGGGTCTATTGGGGCGAGCAGCGGGAAGAAATCTGAGAGGTTAGGACTCCCGGCTATCTTCATTATCTCCTCCACCACGTCCTTGAATTCTTGGGAGGACTCCGAGTGTAGATCGACGAGGTCAACAGAGAAGAAGGTGCGAGACAGCAGATTGAGCGACGTTGTGAACGCCACTCGCCCGATATCCACCGGCAACCCCTTGACGGAACGATCCGATATGTACGACAGCAGTTCTTGTATTTTTTGGCGCCGGAGGGACTGGTGGACGTCTAGTGTTTGGGAATTGAAGAGCTCTCTGTTGCAGATCCGGCGGAGAATCCGCCACTGCTTGGCTGGCGGCAACCACGGGATGGAGAGATCGGCATGGCCAAGGGCATGGACGGCGTCGGGAATCGAGCGGCCGGAGAAGGCTGCGTCCTTGTTCTGAAGCACTTCTCTGGCGATCTCCGGAGAGGAGACGACTATGGTGGTTACTTGGCCGAGGCGGAGGGCCATGAGTGGGCCGTATGCCTTTGCGAGACGGGCCAAGGATTGGTGGGGCTTGTCGCTGAGCTGGAACAGGCTCCCCACGAACGGGAGCGGCATGGGGCCAGGTGGGAGCCGGCTATGGGAGGAGGATCTGTGTCCTGCTACGACCGAGAGGAGGAAGAGGAGGGAGAGGGCGACTGAAATCCATAGCAGCAGCAGACTGAAGAGCTCCATCTGCGCTCCTTCCACAGGGATTGCAGAGTTTCACGAATTTAAATGCTGTAACGAGCTCTATGGACGGTGTGCTGGCACCGCCATTGCCCTTCGTTTTTATCTTATCTCATTCTTTGACATACTATGCACTGCGTTAGCTCTAGTATCATTTGTAAAGACCTAGGATATTATCTATAGAAACTAGTCAAAAGACATTATTTGTAATCCTTTGCTTGCTTATGTATATAAGATCCTCTCAATGTACAACCAGTATGAGGGTTCCTTTGAAGTCCAATACCCTATAACCCCCCCCCCCCCCCCCCCCCCCCCATTCGCAAGCAAGGGATGAATCCAAGGACCTTCTATTTAGTATTTCACCTCCAAGCTAGTGGCCAAGGTTTGAGAACACTAAAATCCTCAATCTGAATCTTAATCTTACTTTCATCAAGACCAAAGAAACGGTCATGTGTATATTTCCATCCTGAAAAAGATTTTCTAAACATAATGTTTGTTATAATAATTATAATTTTTCTCATAGAGAATGGCATACAATAGCATGAAATGATAATCATATTTAGACCATTTTGCATTTTTTTTTTTAAAAAAAAACCACTTCATGTTTGATTTTGCAAGCTCAGACTGGATTGATTGGAATTGCAAGTCTGGGAGAGATCTGGTTTCACCAAGCACATTTGCTCATCAAGAGAAAAAGATGATGGATCAAGGAATTAATATCTAAAACTGTACAACATGAATCGATGGTCTGGAGAACGCACAGTACAACTCGGTGATTGCTAATAATGCGATGCCATAATTACCGTTGCACTGTGACTTGTTAGTGGATATATATTTATATATTTATTTATTGCTCATGAAAATATTAGGGTTGTAGAATAACGATGCACGCTTCAGTCGACGTCCATCCAATGGACGTTTTTGGAGCAACAACTCACTTATTCTAACGTAAATCAAATTTAATTTATTAAAAAATAAAAATTATTTAAGTATAATTAAGCAAAAGACTTTCTGCTTTCGGTTTTAGAAATAAAAATGATGGACCATCCAAAAGCTAATTTATTTAGCGACTAAGCTTGCTTTTCGATATATATACCAAATCCCAATATGACCTCTCGCTTCAATAATAATAAAATAATTTAAATTTAAGTGAGCTTTTTTATTTTTAGATAAAATATAATAGAACTATTATCCTGTCGTATATATGGTTTGGTTTGTCTTCATCCGAGCAAACACTTCATCAGATTAAATACTTGCGCCCCGCCCTCAACACTTTAGATTTTTTCAGACATCAATGAAGATAAGGATTTGTAGGCAATAGCGAAGATAGGTTGGTCCCAGCCTCACGGGTATTGTCACTGTCGGTCCCCGGTACGTTGCTTCTGTACCAAAAAAAAAAAGAAAATCGGACGCAGCTCTTTCCTTACCGCTTTGTCCTCCAGACAGCTCCGTTGTCCACTCTTAGACAGTGTTTAATAAAAAATAATCTATCCCTGAACTAGTATATAGGATAAAATATTTTTATAAAATATTTTTAAAGATATTTTTTAATTATTTTATTAATCATAATAAATATAAAAAAATGAATTCAGAAAATAATCTTTTGTTATTCTTTCGGATAAATTAGCTATTCTCTTATTTTCTAAAAAATAAATTAAAAAATTATATTTAAACATAAATTATTATTTTTAATTAAAATTATTTTTAATTAACTTTTATAATTATAATTTTTAAAAATAAAAAAAATATTCAGAAAATATTTCATTTTATCTTCTTTCTCAAATATTGCCCAAGAAGCATTAGGGACAGGTCCATTACTCTATCTTTAGTTTAATTTCTACCATTAAAAGGTGCTGAGCAACTGCTCCATTTTTGATTTTCGACTAACCTCGCCGTCCTTTGCGATCTAACCACAGAACTATCCCCCCCCCCACTTCTACTGGATCGGATCAAGCTCAGCAAAGCCGGATGCTTGGAAGATGAATGATGGATTTTCGTTTCGTATGTGTTTCATCTTCCCCTTCTTTGACGAAAGTTGCTGAGTTGGAATTGAGCTTTCCGGAGGTGATTCAGGTTCCTCCAGCAACCTTAGAAGATGAGGCCAGGCACTGGGAGAGCCATGCCATCCTTGCAATGAGCATCCAACGCTAGATTCCTTCCGATGCTATCATCAGAGAGTTTCGGAGGGCTGATATCGCCGGTGAGGTTGGAGCAATGTGTCTCGCTCATCGGTGTTACGTCTTTCGATTCTATGACCCCGATGCAAAGGAATTGGTGCTAGGGAGGCCGTGGGTTGTCAACGGCCAATTGATAGCCATCAGGGAATGGGCAGCATAGTTCATTCTGGTGCTGAATTCTTTGGCATCTGCATTGCTATGGGTCCGGCTGCCAAATTTGCTTATTGAATTCTGGAACGATGACATCCTCCGAGCTATCCTTGCTCCAGCTAGCCTGTTGCTCAGATGTAGCAACCCAAGAGGAGGGTGAATTGGGTATTAAAATTTTAATTACGTAGATATGTGCTTATCAAATTTTTAATTAGCAGCGGTAAAGTGATGTGAATACAACAAATTCACATAAATAAAGCAAACAATCAATCACATGGATTTTATAGTGGTTCAGTGCTAACCCAGCACCTACGTCCACTCTCCAAAAACCTTTGAAAATTTTACTCCAATCGTATCACCAACGATTACAACACCTAGACTTACCTAGCTAGTCCTCTTGTTTCACAGCACAAGGAAGCCAAACCTCTAGCCTTGCGCTGCTAGTCCTCTTGTTTCACGACACAAGGAAGCCAAAAACGATCAAGGGTTAAACCTAACCCTTTTATAAAAAAAATATGTTCAGAATATTTAAGAACAAATAGCTCCTAAACTGAGCAAATATTCAAAATAATACTTTACAACTCTTGTAGACAATCTTCAGCAATAAATGAAACTCTTTGAGGGAGCTGAAGCTTTGAATGCTTGTGGAGGCTTTAATGGATGAGCAGTAAATGATCTTCAAGCTTTCTCGATTTCAAAACACAAAGCTTCCTTTCAACAACTCAAAAAATATGCAATAAAGGCTCTCTCTTTCTTGTATTTCTTTATCTTTTTCAGCCTCATTTTCTTCATCTACTCTTAGCTATTTAAAGCATTTTAATAGAAAAAATATCAATTAAACTCAATTGAAATTAATGGAAAGTAAAACGGGAAGAAAATATAACCATTGTAAACATTTTCCTTGAGCATTGAATGCACTAGAATCCATTTGAGGGAGGAAGATCCCTGCCATAATCTAAGAGATCAAAAGTTAGTTTAGCTGAAAATAGAACTTAGAAAGAGAGAGAGAGAGAGAGAGAGAGAGAGAGAGAGAGAAATTCGTCCAAGTGTTGAAGAGTGAAGCATTAGTTGGCTGGAGATTAATCCCAGCTAACTGCTTCAAGAAAGGTGACCGGCTAGAAGATAGTTATCTAGCTGAAGAGTGTCTTCAGTTAGCTAGTTTCAAAATGTACACGCCCATAGAAGAGTTCTGCAATCAATCAGCTAGCTGAAGGGTAGCTTCAGTTAGCTAGATCCATGAGGAGGTCGGTCAAAAAAAAATCTTTAAAATAATAGTTAGCTGGATCAAAGGTCCAGTTAGCTATTTATAAGAAGCGCACAGTTAGAAAATATTTTCATCCCAAAGTAGTTCGCTAGAGGTTGACTCCAGTTAACTCATTCAAATTTTCATGCGGCTATGAGAGGAAATACCAAACCTGTACTTAGCTGGACACAAAGTCCAGTTAACTGTTTTGAAGATTCACACGGCCAGGAGAGAAGATAGCAACTGGCTAGTTAGCTGGACACAAGGTCCAGTTAACTCCTTTGAATTTCCACATGGCTAGAAGAGTGACCAGGTTAAAAGTAGTTAGCTGAAGACTAGCTTCAGTTAATTCTTCCATAGTTCCACACGGCCAAGAGAGCAACAAGGCTAAAAGTAGTTAGCTGAAGACCAGCTTCAGTTAACTCTTCCATAATTCCACATGGCCAAGAGAGCAACTAGGCTAAAAGTAGTTAGCTGAAGTTAGCTGAAGACTAGCTTCAGTTAACTCTTCCATAATTCCACACGGCCAAGAGAGCAACCAGGCTAAAAGTAGTTAGCTGAAGACTAGCTTCAGTTAACTTATTCAAAGAGCAGTTCGGCCAGAAGAAGAGATAGTTAGCTAGTCAGCTAGCTGGACTGAGAGTCTAGTTAACTCATATCACCATGCAAAACACCCAAGCACAAAGTAGCTAACTCGTCAGCTAACTGAACTGGGAGTCCAGTTAACTAATGGCTCCATGCATATGCCCAAGGCAGCAAATAGCTAACTCGTCAGCTAGCTGGACTGGGAGTCTAGTTAACTAATACCTTCATGCACTCGCCCAAGGCAGGAAATAGCTAACTCCATTTGAAGGACCATTCGGCCAAGAGGAAAGTTTGGCCAGGAAAGAAATTTAAGGCAGCTTAGCTAGCTGGGAAAAATCCTCAGTTAACTAATTTGAGAACCAAACGGCTAGGAGTATTTATCCATGTGAATTTAACTTGATGAGGCTCATTGTAAGACATCTGAAAGCATTCTTTGGTCATCTACATTTTCTTGCATTGATCTTTATCTCCATTATAAATAAATTAGTCCTTACTTAATTGTTTTGTAATCATCAAAATCAATCTAGGACCAACAATCTCTCCCTTTTTGATGATGACAAAACCCTTAAGTATATATATAAAAGAAACATAGAAATGTAGAATGTATAGGAATGTATTAGAAATTCTTTTCTCTAATTCATTTCAATTAATATTTTCTTCCCCTATCAATTTGAATGTATGAAGTATCTATTTTCTTCATTTTCTCAATGTATGCATTATTCTTCTTTCCCTTTTTGTCATCAATCAAGAAGGTAATTGAAAAATGTGCAAGAATTCAATTGTTTATCATAACATTCATATCATAGACATTCATAACATAATGCATTAAGATAACATGAGTACATCATTCATACAAAATAGTAAGACAATGGCTTAATTAGAAAGCATTAAGTCTTACCAAATATACATCATATAGTCAAGGCAAATATTACAAGACAAGCATACTAGATTCATTTATCATCATCAGAAGAAATCACAGATGATTGAGTGGAAGATCCATCCAGTCGGCGAGAGGTTCCGGGCTTGTTTTCTTGAGGTTGTGGTGGAGGCATCCAGAGGTAGGGATGCGAGTAAGACACATCTAGAGAAAATACTGGAGGAACAGAAGAAGCAAGATGTTGCTCCACGAGGCTTGTAAGCCTAGCAATAGAAGCGGTCCAGTGATCAACAACATTTGAGTCATTCTTGGTATGGCTTTCATTTGCATGCATTTGAAAAGTTACCCATTCCGCTTTTGTCTCAAAACATTCAAGCTTAGACTTCAATAGATTTATCTCATTCAGAATACGGCCCATCACAGTTTCATTGTGGTGAAAGACTCTTGCATTGAGAATTTGCATACCATGAATAATTTGATTCTGACTCATCACAACTTGGGAAAGTGTCTCAAAAACTGTGGAGATGTGGGGTATCATGGTATAGTTGTTAACAGATGATCCATTATCTTCGGTACTACTATTGGATTGAGCTATGGACAATTCATGAATAATCTATTGTATCTGTTCTTCATAAATTTCAATGATGGGTCACTAAGGAGCAGGATTATCATTATGGTGAGGTGGCTCGGGTGCAGTGAATTGATGCGGTTCAGACATGAAATGATGTGGTTTATTCATTGTGGTTAGGAAAGGATGAGATTGATGAAAATCAAAGTTCAAGTAATTGGGTGAATGGAAAGCTTGTTGAGGTAGGTCTGAAGGTGGTAAGCTACTTGATGGAAGAGCAGGTTTTTCACCTATCCTAATTCTAATCTTGGTCCAAACACCATCACGCTTGGTATAGTCTATACGGTGAAGAGAGTGAGCATTAAAGATATCGGAATGTCGTAATGCTACAACGGTCTCTCCCTTAAGTTTCACATTATAGAATTCAAAAACATAAGAAAGAAACATACATATGACAATGCAGCTTTGGATCTACCTAAGGCTTCCTTCATAATAGTCATCATAAGCTCAAAAAATCTAGAGGTGTTTCTTCTAGGATATCATACATAATGCAAATGTCATGGTTGGTTACAGCATTAAAAGATCTAGCCCGAGGGACAAAGATTTTTGCAATGATGCTATGAAGTAACCTATTTTCAATCGAAAGCATATTTGCATCAAAGTTTACAATATTAACGGCTTCACTATTATCTAAGCTAAGTATCATGGCAAGCTTATAACCTTTTTACTAGGAAACTTTTCTAAAACACCTTTAGATGGAATGTTTAAGGTAGAACCTAGCAACTTTCTATCAAATTCTATTTTAACCTTTTTAACACTAGAGGATACGGTGTCATCTCCAAAGATAATGTTTTCATAAAATTCACGAATAAGATCAGAAAATATAGGCTTTTTGGTTGTTAATCAGCTAGTCCATCCTTGAGAAGCAAATAACCTACCTAACTTGAATCCTTCTTGTTCTAAGAAATCAAAATCTACTAACCTTCCATTTGCTAAGGCTCTAGCGGCAATGTGAGCAGAAGGCGAAAAAGAGCTCCGCGAAGAAGAAGAAACGGGTTTCCTATGAAAATCAATGGAGTCATCATCCCTTGAGTGAAGAGATTTCTTCTTATGAGCCATCTTCCCTTTCTTCTTGAAGTGGAATGAGTGGAGTTTGAGAGAAATGAGAGAAGGTAGGACAGTTGGATGTAGGAGACGGTGGAGTCGATTTGGAAGAGGAGTGAAAATGAAATGAAACCGATGGAGTTGACTTATAGTGAATTCAAAAGTGGTTGACTGATCAGGTAGTTGGAGATTCATTCTCTGGTTACCTAGTTAGTTAACTAACTTGAAGGTTTGGTGAAAATAGGTGTGGCCGGTTGGTTTGAGGAATAAATGAGGAAAAGTTGGCGGTTGGCTGGTGGCAAAGGTTCAATCAAAGAAGTTAACTCCTTAGTCAACTGATGGAATAAAGATAAAAATATTGAATGCTCTTGGAAAAATGGCTCATGGAGGGATTTGATTTGAACGGCTAAGAGGAGTTAGCCATCATAATATTAAGGAGCATAAAAATAATTACTCAAGCTAACTTACTGAATAGAAGGATCAATCATACCAAGTTCTCTTCTAACTTCATAAAACTTAGATTCTTCAAGGAGTTTAGTAAAAATATCAGCAAGTTATTTTTCAGTACATAAAAATTCAATTACAACGTTACCATTATTTACATGATCCCTAATGAAATGATGTCTAATTTCTATGTGTTTAGTCCTTGAATGCTGGATGGGGTTCCTTGTTAAATTAATTGCACTCACATTTTATCGGAATGCCTTTTTGTTTGATGTCATAATCTTTTAGCTAATGCTTAATCCATAAGATTTGAGCACAGCTACTTTCAGCTGCAATGTATTCAGCCTTAGCCGTAGACAATGCTACTGAAGTTTGCTTTTTACTAAACCATGAGACTAAGTTAATACCTAGAAATTGGCAAGTTTCACTAGTTGATTTTTGTCTAATTTATAACCTGCAAAATCTGAATCTGTGTATCCTATTAAGTCAATGCTAGATTGTTTGTCATACCAAAGTCCTAAATTTATAGTTCCACTTAAATATTTAAATATCCTTTTAACAGCAAGCAAGTATGATTCTTTAGGATTAACTTGATATCTAGCACATGCAAATACTAAACAGGGTATCAGGTCTTCTTGCAGTTAAATATAATAAAGATCATATCATGCCTCTATAAAGTTTTAGATCAATAAATTTTTCAACACTATTTGAATCAAGTCTACAAGATGAGCTCATAGGGGTACCGATACTCTTAGATGTCTCTATGCCAAACTTTTTGATCATTTTCTTGATATATTTGGATTGGCTTATGAAGATCCCCTCTTTGCTTTGTTTGATTTGAAATCCGAAAAAATAGTTTAGTTCTTTCATGATGCTCATTTCGAACTCTCTCTACATAAGCCTTCATCGTAACAAAATCTGAGGGTAATAACTCTTTTTTTTTCGACGCTAGGGATAAGTGTCAGGAATTTTTGCAAGTTGCTGATGCTTCTAAAAAAACGTCAACAAAAAAAATATCAACAAAAAAAATATATTTTTTTCAAAAAAAAATAATTTTTTGGATGCAAACGCTTTACCATATTTTTTTTTTTTTTATCGAACGCCGACACTTTCCAGAGCGTCGGCGTCTCCGCAAACCCTAGCCGCACCCTTCTATATGCTAGGATGGAAAGCGGGATGGTTCCCTTTCCTTCTCCAAGGCGTCTTTGCAAATGCCCTAACCCAAAGCTCACTTTCTCCTCGCTTCTTTCTTTCCTTCTTTCTCCATTCACCTCCGAAGTGACCATAAGAGAGTGCATCTCCATCCACATCGGCCAGGCAGGCATCCAGGACGGCAACGCGTGTTGGGAGCTCTACTGTCTCGAACATGGCATCCATCTCTTCTCTCTTTTCTCTGACATTCAGCTCTGTTTCTAGTTCTTACAAACGTTTGACGTTGGGATTCATTTCCTTGGATCGATTCACAGCCTGATGGCCAGATTGTCGGCAAAGGAAGGTAAGGGAAGCAGCGGATGGCCTATGCAAGAGGCTCGAGGAGGAGCTTGCCAGGAAGCAGGACGAGGTGGACCGGGTGTTGAGGGATATCGAAGAGGAGAGGAGGATGCTGAGGATTGCCGAGGTGTGGAGAGAGGAGAGGGTCCAGATGAAGCTATCAGAGGCCAGGTTGCTGATGGAGGAGAAGCTTCAGGAGATGGCAGCGTTTCAGAGCAAGAGAGAATTAGAGGCAGCAAAGATCAAAACCGGTGCCTACCGCCAGCTCTTCCACCCCGAGCAGCTCATCAGCGGCAAGGAGGATGCCGCCAACAACTTCGCTCGTGGCCGCTACACCAGTAAGACCCCATCCATCTAATCTTTCTGGATGATATTTCATGTCGCCTTAGCGTTGGAAATATGATTTTAATGTGTTAGTCGAAATGCTTCAGTCAGAAAGGAGATTGTGGACCTGTGTTTGGACCGCATCCGGGGCCGACAACTACACCGGCCTCCAGGGGTTCCTCGTGTTCCATGTGGTCGGTGGTGGGACTGGCTCCGAGTTCGGTTCTCTGCTTTTGGAGAGGCTCTCTATGGACTATGACAAGAAGTCGAAGCTCAGCTTTACCATATACCCTTCCCCTTATGTCTCGACCTTACAAGGCCATTTACAAAAGGCTTTGAAGCAGGACAAAGCAGCGGAACGTCTGAAGAAATGGTGGGTCCAGCACTCACAAGCATTGATGACTAGTATGTGCGCAATGGGATCAGACATTGCGAACGGGGTTGCCAGCTTAATTGCCAGAAGGCATCGATGTCGAGACAGCCGGAAGTCGGAGGAGAAGCAGGATGGAACCAGCTGATGAGGTAAAAGAGGTGGAGGAAATAATAAGGATGGGAGCTCAGCGGCACCAATAGCCATGGCGGACGCACGGCAGCAGAGTGGGGGTTCTGCAGCTGACAACAGCAACGGCAGAGCTGGCAGCGGCAAAGATTCAGCAGGAGCAGTTGGAACCTTTGAAAGGGGGGGGGGGGTGTGGGGGTTGTTGCAGTACACCAGTGATGATGGCATGGAAGGACATGCACCTGTGATGACGAGGAGTCGGCCGGGTGCCCGGAGCTCAAAGCAGGGGCAGTGGCTTGGGTTGATGGACGGTGGATTGTTGGAGGACCGAATGAAGGGCAGCAGCTGATGGGAGGCTAAATGAGGCGTACGTATCGATCAGGTGATGCGTCCGCTAGCTGCCGCTAGAGTACTTGTCATCTTCGCGCGCATTGCCAGATGGATGGATAGAGCTTGGTTAATTTGTGCATGTCGACTACTAGTTGGCTGCTGCTGATCATGGACAAGCTGAAATGGGTTGTCCCCACGCTTAATTAATTAGCTTCTCTTTTGTTTCTTTTCCTCTATTTCTTAGGGAGGCCTGGCATCTCATCCTTGGGAGCGTCTCATCCTGGACCAAGACTGCTTTGCCCTGGTAAAAAGAATGCACGAGCTGCTATAGACGGAAGCGAGACGACTTGGAGACCACGGGATGGTGACTAATTAAAAAGTTGAGGCTTACGTGGAATGGAACTTTTCGGTGAACCTTCTTTCATGATGGCCATGTGCAATCCGAGGCACCGAAATTTTGATTAAGCGTCGGGCATAGTAATTCTGCCGACGCTTACAAAGCGTCCGAGTCCTAATTTGCCGGTGCTTTCAAAAAGCATCGGTAAATTTTGTCTCCATTCCTAATTTTTACGATGCTTATAAAAGCGTCGAGAAGCTATTTTTCGATGCTAAAAAAGCATCGAAAAATTACTTTAAAGTGTCACCATTCCTAAAAGTTACTGTAGTGTTTGCAAAGTCCTTGCATAAAGAGTCATTAGTAGCACAAAAAATGATATCATTCACATAGATTTGAATAATTAGTATATCATTATCTTGTCTTTTAATGAATAGGGTTGTATCTACGTTTCCTCGAATGAAATTATTACTAATCAAGAATTTACTTAATCTCTCGTACCAAGCCCGGGGAGCTTGTTTTAAACCGTACAAAGCTTTTTTCAACTTAAATACATGGTTTGGAAATAAGTGATTTTTAAAATCGGATGGATGTTCCATAAAAACTTGTTCAGCAATATATCCATTTAAGAAAGCACTTTTAACATCCATTTGATATAATTTAAAATTCATAAAGAAAGCAAAAGCAAGAAGTAATCTAATAGCTTCTAATATAGCAACAGAGACATAAGTTTCATCAAAATCAATACCTTCTTCTTGATTATAACCCTTAGCTGCTAATCTTGCTTTATTTCTAATTATATTACCATGTTCATCCAATTTATTTCTAAATAACCATTTAGTCCCAATAATTGGATGATCATGAGGCCTATCAATAAGAGTCCATACATTATTTCTCTCAAATTGATGAAGTTCCTCATGCATGGTATTTATCCAATCAACATCATCTTTAGCATCATCATAGCATTTAGGTTCAATTTTAGATAGAAAGGCTAGATTCTTATAAGTATCTCTAAATGATGATCTAGTCCTAATACCTTGAGTTGGACCACCTATAATTTGTTCTTTAGGGTGACTGTGAATGTACCTCCATCCTCTTTCTAACTCATCATTATCTTGTGAAGCTTCAGGTTGGTTAATGTCATCCTCTTTATTTACCTCTTGTGTATTTGAATCTTTCTTATATTTTAAGGTGATGTCCTTAAGTTGATCTTTGATTTCATCTGCATCAATCATACCTTTTCTCTTCCTTAATGAAAGATCATTAGATTCATCAAATATAACATGAATTGATTCTTTAACTACTAAAAACTTTTTGTTAAAAACTATAAAGGCTCTACTGTGTAAGGAATAACCGAGAAAAATCCCTTCAACAGATTTAGCATCAAATTTATCAAGATTTAATTTTTTATTATTTAAAACAAAACATCAGCATCCAAAAACATGAAAATAACTGAGTTAGGTTTTCTTCCTTTTCAAAGTTCATACGGAGTCTTTTTCAAAATAGGTCTAATTAATGCACAATTTAAAGCATAACATGTCGTGTTGATAGCTTCAGCCCAAAAATACTTTGAGAGATTACTTTCACACAACATGGTACGAGCCGTTTCTTCTAAGGTTATGTTCTTTCTTTCTACTACTACATTTTGTTGGGGTGTTCTTGGTGCAGAAAAATTATGTTCAATACCATTTTTGTTACAAAATTTTTTAAAAATTAATTTTCATATTCTTTTCCATGATCGCTTCATATCGATAAAATAGAAGAATTCTTTTCATTTGTAATTCTTTTAAATAATTTTTGAAATAAAGAAAATGCTTCGTTTTTACTAGCCAAGAATAAAACCCATGTAAATCGTGAGAAATCATCAATTACAACAAAACCATATCTTTTTCCTCTTAGATTAGTTGTTCTTGTAGGACCAAATAAATCTATATGCAATAGCTCCAAAGGTCTAGCGGTTGAAACCAAATTTTTTGATTTAAAAGATACTCGGGTTTGTTTTCCAAATTGACAAGCATCGCAAATCTTATCTTTTTTAAAAACAAGTTTTGGCAAACCATTCACTAAATCCTTTTTGATTAATTTAGACAATAGATCCATGCTTGTATGAGCTAGCCTACGATGCCATAACCAACTATTATCAATTGTATCATTCATAGCAACTAGGCAATCAACATTCTGATCATGCAAATCATTTAAATTAATAATATATACATTACCATGCCTATGACCAATAAATTTCATATTTTCATTAGCAGGATTTATTACAATGCATAAAGATGATTCAAATGTAACTTTAAATCCTTTGTCATATAATTGACTAATGCTTAGTAAGTTGTGTTTTAGTCCATTTACAAGTAAAACATTATCGATATAAGCATAAGGTGTGATACCTATTTTTCCAATGCTAATTATTTTTTCTTGGCCATTATCACCATAAGTAACAATACCTCCATCTTTTACATCCAAAGTGATGAATTATGATTCATCACCCATCATGTGTCTTGAGCACACACTATCCAAGTATCATTCTCTTTTAGTTGCTTGGGTAGCAAGACACACCTGTATATACAAATTCAAATTTTGCTCTTAGGTACCCAAGCTTTCTTGGGTCCTTTTGGGTTAGGTAAGATAGTTCCTTTCGAAACCCATATTTTTCTAACATTGTGTGTGTGACAAGTATAAGCTTTGTGTCCTAATTTATCACATTTACAGCATGTAATCTTTATAAAATCATCAGCATGCACATAAAGATTTTTCAAAAACTTTTATCTTTCAAAAGGGTTATATCCAAGACCAGCTCTATTATAGACAGCCCTTTGACGACTTAATATCATTTTAATTTTTTTTAAACTTAATGTGAATTTACTATAATTGGTTTTAGTTTGTCTACATTATTTTTCAAATCTTGGTTTTCCTTTAGCAATGATTCATTGTCTTTTGAAATTCTTTCCTTTTCAAGAATGAGATCTTTAATTTCATTTTTTAAATATCTGTTCTTTGACCTTAAATTTGCAAAATCATCAACAAGTTCATAAAATGCCCTATGTAGTTCATCGAAAGTAAAGTCATCTAGAAAGCTAGGACTTACCTCATTGTCATCAGCCATAAAGCATACATTAGCGACTTCAGTTTTATCTTCACCTTCAAAACTTGTAACTTTACTATCACTCCATGTAGCCAACATTGCTTTCTTCTTTATTCTTTTAGGTCATTTCTTTAATTGGGGACACTCTGGTCTGATGTGTCCAGGCTTTTTGCACTCGTAGCATATTGGAGGTTCACCTTTTTCTTTTTCTTTGTTATGATCTCCTTTCGTGAATTATTTTCTTTTTCCTCCAAACTTCTTTCTTCTCATAAATTTCTTGAATTTTTTGGAGATAAGTATCATTTCATCATCCTTCTCATTGTCACTAGTAGTCTCCTCACTTTCATCATTTTGAGTGGCACTCTTTAGGGCCATTGTTTTTTTCTTCTTTGATTCATCCTCATCAATGTGTTGTCATTGCTGAAGCTCGTGAGTCATCAAAGAACCAACTAGCTCTTTAAGTGATAATGTGTTGAGGTCCTTTGCTTTTGAATTGCAGTAACCTTGGCTTTCCAAGACCTAAACAAGGATCTCAAAATTTTTCTAATAAGATCATCGTTAGAATAAGATTTTTCTAAACTTTTCAGTCCATTAATAATATCAGTAAATCTTGTAAACATATCAATGATATTTTCAGCTAAATTTATTTTAAATAATTCATACTTATGAATAAGCATATTTATCTTGGATTCCTTGACTTGATTAGTATCCTCATGGGTGACTTCAAGTCTATTCCAAATTTTCTTAGCAGACATGCATGTACAGATACGATTAAACTCATTTGCGTCAAGTGAACAATGAAGAACATTCATAGCTTTTGCATTTAATTGAGCTAATTTTTTATCTTGCTCATCCATTTCGATTCTAGTTTTGGGATGTCAAGACCATTAGTCTTGATGGAGGGTGTGTGAGGTCCATTAATTATGATTTCCCATAAATCATAATCAAGTGCCTGTATAAAAATTTTCATTCATGCTTTCCAATAGGAGTAATTTTTTCCATTGAACAAAGGTGATCTATTAGTTGACTGTCCCTCAGTCAAAACATATCCCATTTAGATTGCTAATGATCTTTGGCTCCAAGCTACTTAAAGCAATAGAAATCAGAGCACGCTGCTCTGATACCACTTGTTGCCCAGATGTAGCAATCCAAGAGGAGGATGAATTGGGTATTAAAAATTTAATTACGCAGATATGTGCTTATTAAATTTTTAATTGGTAGCGATGAAGTGATGCGAACACAACAAATTCCCAGAAATAAATCAAATAATCAAACACATGGATTTTATAGTGGTTCAGTGCTAACCCAGCACCTACGTCCACTCCCCAAAAATTCTTTGAAAATTTTACTCTAATCGTATCACCAACGATTACAAACCTAGCCTTACCCGGCTAGTCCTCTTGTTTCACAGCACAAGGAAGCCAAACCCCTAGCCTTACCCGGCTAGTCCTCTTGTTTCATGGCACAAGAAAGCCAAAAATGATCAAGGGTTAAACCTAACCCTTTTACAAAAATATGTTCAAAATATTTAAGAACAAATAGCTCCTAAACTGAGCAAATATTCAAAATAATATTTTACAACTTTTGTAGATAATCTTCAGCAATAAATGAAACACTTTGAGGTAGCTAAGCTTTGAATGCTTGTGGAGGCTTTAATGGATCTGCACAGATGAGCAATAAATGATCTTCAAGCTTTCTCGATTTCAACACACAGAGCTTCCTTTCAACAACTCAGAAAATATGCAATAATGGCTCTCTCTTCCTTATATTTCTTTCTCTTTTTCATTCTCATTTCTTCATCTACTATCAGCTATTTAAGCATTTTGACAGCAAAAATATCCGTTAGACTCAATCAAAATTAATGGAAAGTAAAATGGGAAGAAAATATAACCATTGTAAACATTTTCTTTGAGCATTGAATGCACTGGTATCCATTTGAGGGAGGAAGATCTCTGCCATAATCTAAGAGATCAGAAGTTAGTTAAGCTAAAAATAGAACTTAGAAGAGAGAGAGAGAAATTCGTCTAAGTGTTGAAGAGTGAAGCATTAGTTGGCTGGAGATTAATCCTAGCTAACTGCTTCAAGAAAGGTGACCGACCAGAAGATAGTTAGCTAGCTGAAGAGTGTCTTCAGTTAGCTAGTTTGAAAATATACACGCCCATAGAAGAGTTCTGCAATCCATCAGCTAGCTGAAGGGTAGCTTCAGTTAGCTAGATCCATGAGGAGGTCGGTCAAAAGAAAATCTGCAAAAGAATAGTTAGATGGACCAAAGGTCCAGTTAGCTATTTATAAGAAGAGCATGGCCAAAAAATATTTTCATCCTAAATTAGTTAGCTGGAGATTGACTCCAGTTAACTCATTCAAATTTTCATGCGGCTATGAGAGGGAATACCAAACCTGTAGTTAGCTAGACACAAAGTCCAGTTAACTGTTTTGAAGATTCACACGGCCAGGAGGGAAGATAGCAATTGGCTAGTTAACTAGACACAAGGTCCAGTTAACTCCTTTTAATTTCCATACGGCTAGAAGAGTGACTAGGTTAAAAGTAGTTAGCTGACGACTAGCTTCAGTTAACTCTTCCACAATTCCACACGACCAAGAGAGCAACCAGGCTAAAAGTAGTTAGCTGAAGACTAGCTTCATTTAACTCTTCCATAATTCCACACAGCCAAGAGAGCAACCAGGCTAAAGTAGTTAGCTGAAGACTAGCTTCAGTTAACTCTTCCATAATTTCACACGGCCAAGAGAGCAATCGGGATAAAAGTAGTTAGCTGAAGACTAGCTTCAGTTAACTCTTCCATAATTCCACATGGCCAAGAGAGCAACCAGGCTAAAAGTAGTTAGCTGAAGACTAGCTTCAGTTAACTCATTCAAAGAGAAGTTCGGCCAGAAGAAGAGATAGTTAGTTAGTCAACTAGCTGGACTGAGAGTTCAGTTAACTCATATCACCATGCAAAATGCCCAGGCACAAAGTAGCTAACTCATCAGCTAGCTAGACTAGGAGTTTAGTTAACTAACAGCTCCATGCACATGCCCAAGGTAGCAAATAGCTAACTCGTCAGCAAGCTGGACTGGGAGTCCAGTTAGCTAACAACTTCATGCACACGCCTAAGGCAGCAAATAGCTAACTCATCAGCTAGCTAGACTAGAAGTCCAGTTAACTAACAGCTTCATGCACACGCCCAAGGCAGGAAATAGCTAACTCCCCAGGTAACTTATTTGAAGGAGCATTCGGCGAAGAGAAAAGGTTCAGCCATGAAAGAAATTTAAGGCAGCTTAGCTAGTTGAGAAAAATCCCCAGTTAACTAATTTGAGAACCAAACGGCTAGGAGCATTTATCCATATGAATTTAACTTGATGAAACTCATTGTAAGACATCTGAAAGCATTCTTTGGTCATCTACATTTTTCTGCATTAATCTTTGTCTCTATAATAAACAAATTAGTCCTTACTTAATTGTTTTGTAACCATCAAAATCAATCTAGAGCCAACATGGCCAATTCGTCGTCTCCGATGCACCAACAAAGGAGAAACTTAGGGAAGGATTCGCACGAGCCTGCGAGCGCATCAATCTGGGAAGACTTCTTCGTCCGAAAACCAAGGTCCTATTTAACATACCCTTCGATCTCATTGAATGGGTTCTTTCAGGCAGCGAATGGAGCAATTAAAAACTATGATCACACTTTTCTAAACACCAATGTAGTTAAGCCCAATTGATTAGACCAATTTTGAGATCATAGGATCAAACAATGATATAGTTAAGTCTAATTTTTTCTAAACCTTATCATTTAGATAAGATAAGATAATGATCATTAGGGATTTATGATAAGTATCAAATATTT
Source organism: Calamus simplicifolius (assembly GCA_900491605.1). Classification (NCBI taxonomy): domain Eukaryota; kingdom Viridiplantae; phylum Streptophyta; class Magnoliopsida; order Arecales; family Arecaceae; genus Calamus; species Calamus simplicifolius. The sequence goes on along the minus strand of UESW01001876.1, from coordinate 89,709 downwards.
TATAATAATTTATTTTAAATATTTATCTTATCATTATCTGATAAATTAGTTTTCATTATATGAAAATCCTAATTGGTTTCTATTATAACATCCCTATCAACAATGATCATGATAACATGTCAAAATTTAAAATTTTAATTTTAATCTTGATTATCATGTTATCATGATATAATTATTTTGGATTTTTATTATGTTATTTATCATGTCAAAATTAAATTCTAAACATGATATTTTAAATTTCAGCCTTTATGATTATGTAACACATAAATCATAATTCTTAATTTTTAACATGATTAAATCTAAATAATTTGCATTTATTATCATATAATAAATTTTTAAATATTTAATCTAAAATAATATAATTATTTCATATTTTAATCATGTTATTAATTTATCATGTCAAAATTAAATTTTAAACATGATATATTAAATTTTAGCTTTTATGATTGTGTCACACATAAATCATAATTTTAATTTTTAACATGATTAAATTTAAATAAATCATATTTATTATCATATAATAAACTTTTTAAATATTTAATCTTCATATGGCAAGATTTATATTTTATGTTGCATGTAAAATTAATATCTATGTATATAAAAACTAGAACTCAAGTAATCTAATTAACTGAATTTGAAGCCTGAGGTAGCTCTGATACCACTTGTTGGGAATATCGTATGCATTATATGAATTGAATTCATATATCATGCAGTGAAAGAAAAATAAATATGATTTAATTCTCAAAGCTCAAGATCCTCAGGAATAGATTCAGTTAACAAAAGAAATAATACATGATTAAATAATAGATCATACATATGTTCTTTATTGAGGATAAAAATTGATGAAGCAGGTAAATGATTTACCACTAGCCATCCACGTGTCTGACCTCTAACGGTGATCCATGCAAAAATCTTTGGATGATGTCCTACCACTAGCCATCCACATGTCTAGCCTCTTATGGTGATCCACGCAAAGATCTTTGAATGATGTCTTCCCAGGATTAGATGATAATTTTCTTGCGAGGGGTACTAGTGCCTCTTTTTTTAATTGATTTTTTAAATCAAGAAAATTTTAAGATCAAATTTTGATCAATCAAGAAAAAAAAATTTCTTGATCAAGATCAAATCTTGATCAACCCAAAGGAGAAAAGTTTGGGTTGTGCAGAGAGAGAAGTTTGGGTTGTGCAGAGAGAGAGAACTCTTTTTTCTCTTGGCTGATTAGGAGAAGGAAGGAGATGGGGCGGTGATTTTGTGAGAAAAGGCATATTCTTTTGGTGAGGGACATCTCATCCTTTTATAATGAAGAGGATGGGCATTTCCTCCTAAAAAGATGGGTGTTGGTTTTTGGATAGGAAGGGATTTATTTTGTTGTCTCATCCTTTTATAATAAAGATGATGGGGGTTTCCTCCTAAAAAGATGGGCACTGGTTTTTGGATAGGAAGGGATTTATTTTGTTCCACCAAAAAATGAATGTAGTCCCAACCATTTAACCATCCAAGGATGAGATCAAATTGATAAACATGCATCCCTTAAAATTAGAAAGCTGATTTTATCCATGATCCCATGCTCATTTTAAATGTGTCTTCACCATGACATAGATATGTATCATGCCCATCACATGGGTATGTTTTTTCATCATGTTGTGGAGATTGATCATGCCCATCACATGGGCATAAATCCATCCTTCATGTGACACGATCTCAGCCCTTAATTTAAATGAGATCTGAATTCCTAAAAAATAGAAAGTCAAATTGTTGGTTATCTCAATACGACTTTGAGATGTTTGCGGAAGCTAGATAAGGATCAAATCACATATCTTAGCGGAAACAAGATAAGGATCAAATCACATATCTTAAAAAATTGAGTTAGCGCGATATATACCCATATTAATTTAATATCAAGAACAATAAGGAGATTAAGAATTTACCTTTCGTTCTTCACCAATACTACCTTGGAATCACCAAATCCTTTTGATCACCACGGATCTTTCCAAACGTTCTCCAGATTATGATAAACACGAACGAGTGGGCATTCCTTTTGATTTGGGTTGAGATTATACAACTGAGTTTAATTCACTCTTTATTCTCAACTCATGAGATAAAGTGAAGTTGAAGGAGGAACTCTTGTGGTTGATTATTGTTGTCCCATGTTCTTCTCTGTCTCTCGTGAATCTTATATTCACAGAGAATAACAACTATCAACCTCTTTTATTAATTAATCAATTAATTAATATTTAAAGATTACTTCCAACTCTTGGAATTACTTTAACAACCAATTGTTGGTTAGATATATTTATCATGTGACATTATGGGAGAGAGAAAGGCTCTCTCATGATCCCATATTTATTTCTCCAACAACTAAATAAATTTTCATAAAGACTCTTCTCGTGGAATATGCCTACGATGTGTTCCCAAGCACACCGTATAATGGAAATTAATCCAATTAATTTCTATATAAAAAATAATTTAGAATTCTCAATTCCAAATTTATAACTCAACCCAACATATCATAAAGTTCACATAATTTAATGGAGTCGTCCAAAGGAACTATGGACATTATAATTCTAAGCTCCATTAATTTTGACATTCAATTAACACCTTAATTAAAATAACAAAAATTATTAATTCCAAATTACTCCACTAAAAATTTGGAAGTGCACTCTTAAAATTATAAAATTAATTATATTCATAAGGATTTGAATCGTCCATTGATATAGTCACTGTATATAAATCAATCCTTCATAAACGGTTCATGATTAAAGCTAGGCATTTTCTGTTAACCTCTTTAATCACATCTTTATCCATAAGTACCATTGATTCTATAATGAATAATATATTTATGATCCAATCATAAATTGAGCGCTCTTATTATTCAAGTCCCGAATCAACACTTATGGGAACCGTCAATCTGACTTCTTTACGAAGGAATAGATTTTATCTTGTATATTAATATTTTCGACTACTTATGTTATTATATTTCCAATATACCAAGAATTTGACACTATGTTTCTGTGTCATTACCCGATAAGTCAAAAAATATAATATAATAAATAGGAGTCTATTAATTACTCAGAATTAAGATTGATTCACATATGACCATCATTGATTAATTTTGAATTCTCTATTTTAACAACTGAATTTATTAGAGATTCATAATTAATCGTGTTCCAATCCTATATAATCAAATTATATAAAGCACTTTCATTCTGATAATCGCATTATCAACAATCCGGATAAGATCGTTTCATTCAGAATGTAATGAACTGCGCTAGTAATTTTAAATTAAAGATCTCATTTGCAACTTTAATTTATAATTACAGATAAATTTAGATTATTTTACTTTAAATATTATCCTCTGTATATAACACTTATATACAATATTTAAAGTTACATTTAAATAATCCAAGAATTTTTGATATTTATAAAGCATCATAACATGCATGCAAGTATAATATTGAAAAATTTATCAAATATTCAGCAAAATAATAAATATCATCTATTTATGGGCACATATTCCAACAATCTCCCACTTGCCCTAAAGCAAATGCGACATGTCTCTAAGTCCCATCCCATCAAGGTGTAGCTCAAAACCTCGAGCTAGTAATCTCTTAGTAAACGGATCAGCAATATTGATCGCAGATGCGATATTCTCAACTGAAACATCTCCTCTACTGATAATCTCTCTCACAAGGTAAAATTTTTTCTCTATATGCTTTCCTCTACAGTGGTTTCTGGGTTCCTTGGCATTGGCTACTGTGCCACTGTTGTCACAGTAGAGTCTAACTGGTTCATGCATATCGGGAACAACTTCTAGATCTTTCAAGAATTCTCAAAGCCAGACTGTCTCCTTAGCTGCTTCACAAGCCGCTACATATTCAACCTCCATGGTTGAGTCAGCAATGCAGGTTTGCTTGACACTTCTCCATATAATGGCTCCTCCTCCCAAAGTGAACACCACTCCAGAAGTAGACTTCCTATAGTCTTTATCTGATTGAAAATCAGAATCTGTATATCAAGCAGAAATCAAATCCCTACTGGAATATACCAGCATATAGTTTCTCGTACGCCTCAGATATTTCAGAATATGCTTGACTGCAACCCAGTGATCCAATCCTGGGTTTGACTGGTATCGGCTAACCACTCCCACCGTAAAGTAGATGTCGGGTCTTGTACACAACATTGCATACATCAAACTACCAACTGTCGAAGCATAGGGAATCTGTCTCATATCTTCCTCCTCTTGCTGTGTTTTAGAACACTGCTCTTTAGAAAGATGAACTCCATGTCGAGTAGGCAAATTACCTTTCTTAGAGTTTTGCATCGCAAATCTGACAAGCACCTTGTCAATATACGATGCCTAAGACAATGCCAAAAGCCTATTTTTGCGATCCCGTATAATTTGGATGCCAAGAATGTAGCTTGCTTCTCCCAAATCCTTCATTTAGAATTGGCTGGCTAGCCAGTTCTTTATTTTGAATAGAGATCCTACATCATTTCCAATGAGTAAAATGTTATCCACATAAAGAACTAAGAAGACCACTTTATTTACTTTCTTTTGCTTATAGACACAAGGTTCACCTAAATTTTATTCAAAACCATAACATTTTATGGCTTCATTAAATCTGATGTTCCAAGATCTAGAAGCACTACAAGAAAACATTGAAATAGCGACATAAATTTAGCGACGCATCATTGCGTCGCTAAATTGCGACCACTTTGCGACGCCTCTGTGACAACAAAATTGCGATGCAATTAGCGACGCATTAGCGACTCAATAACCAAAAAATTAAAAAAAAATTAAATTTTTTTATTTGCGATGCAAATAATGCATTGCAATATTTTTAAATTAATTTTTTATAAAATATAAATATCAAAAAAATATTGCGACGCAATCAGTGCATCGCAATGTTTTTAAAAGAATTAAATATTTAAATTGCGACGCAATAAAAAAAATTAGAAAATTATTTTTAATTTAGCGACGCACCAATTGCATCACAAATAATTTAAATAAAATTAATTTTATAAAATATAAATATGAAAAAAATATTGCGATGCAACTCAGTGCGTCGCAATGTTTTTAAAAAAATTAAATATTTAAATAGCGACGCATTAGCGATGCAATAAACTAAAAAATTAGAAAAAATATTTTTAATTTAGCGACGCAATAATGCGTTGCAATAATTTTAAATAAAATTATTTTTTAAAGTATAAATATTAAAAATATTGCGACGCAACATAGTGCGTCGCAATGTTTTAAAAAATTTAAATATTTAAATAGCGACGCAATAAACTAGAAAATAAAAAAATTATTTTTAATTTAGCGATGCAATAATTGCATCGCAATTATTTTAAATAAAATAAATTTTTATAAAATATAATTATGAAAAAAATATTGCGACGCAAATCAGTGCGTCGCAATATTTTTAAAAAATTAATATGTTAAATAGCGATGCATTAGCGATGCAATAAACCAGAAAATTAAAAAATTATGTTTTAATTTAGCGATGCATTGTTGCATCGCAATTATTTTAAATAAAATTAATTTTATATAATATAATTATTATATTAAAAAATTGCGATGCAACCCTTTGCATCGCAATGTTTTTAAAAAATTAATTATGTTAAATAGCGATCGGTCTGAGATCGGTCGTGGCCGATCGGAATCAGGGCTTGGATCGATCGCAACCGTCGGATCGTCGCCGATCGGATCGACCGATCGGTCATGGATCGATCAGGGCGATCGATGGCAACCGTCGATCGATCCGATCGCCACGGTCCAAGATCGGTCGATCGGGATCAGGGCTTGGATCGATCGCAACCGTCGGATCGTCGCCGATCTCGGACGGATCACCACGGTCCGAGATCGTCGTGGCCGATCGGGATCAGGGCTTGGATCGATCGCAACCGTCGGATCGTCGCCGATCGGACCGATCGCGTCCGAGATCGTCGTGGCCGATCGGGATCAGGGCTTGGATCGATCGCAACCGTCGGATCATCGCCGATCTCGGACCGATGCAACAGTCCGAGATCGGTCGTGGCCGATCGGGATCAGGGCTTGGATCGATCGCAACCGTTGGATCGTCGCCGATCGGACGGATCGCCACGGTCCGAGATCGGTCGTGGCCGATCGGGATCAGGGCTTGGATCGATCGCAACCGTCGGATCGTCGCCGATCTCGGACGGATCGCCACGGTCCGAGATCGGTCGTGGCCGATCGGGATCAGGGCTTGGATCGATCGCAACCGTCGGATCGTTCGCCGATCTCGGACCGATCGCGGTCCGAGATCGGTCGTGGCCGATCGGGATCAGGGCTTGGATCGATCGCAACCGTCGGATCGTCGCCGATCGGACGGATCACCACGGTCCGAGATCGGTCGTGGCCGATCGGGATCAGGGCTTGGATCGATCGCAACCGTCGGATCATCGCCGATCTCGGACGGATTGCAATGGTCCGAGATCGGTCGTGGCCGATCGGGATCAGGGCTTGGATCGATCGCAACCGTCGGATCGTCACCGATCGGACGATCACCGGTCCGAGATCGGTCGTGGCCGATCGGGATCAGGGCTTGGATCGATCGCAACCGTTGGATCGTGCCGATCGGACCGATCGCCACGGTCCGAGATCGGTCGGGCCGATCGGGATCAGGGCTTGGATCGATCGCAACGTCGGATCGTGCCGATCGGGATCGCCACGGTCCGAGATCGGTCGTGGCCGATCGGGATCATGGCTTGGATCGATCGCAACCGTCGGATCGTCGCCGATCGGACCGATCACCACGGTCCGAGATCGGTCATGGCCGATCGGGATCAGGGCTTGGATCGATCGCAACCGTCGGATCGTCGCGATCTCGGACCGATCGCCACGGTCCGAGATCGTCGTGGCCGATCGGGATCAGGGCTTGGATCGATCGCAACCGTTGGATCGTCGCCGATCTCGGACGGATCGCAACGGTCCGAGATCGGTCGTGGCCGATCGGGATCAGGGCTTGGATCGATCGCAACCATCGGATTCCGATCGGACCGATTGCCACGGTCCGAGATCGGTCGTGGCCGATCGGATCAGGGCTTGGATCGATCGCAACCGTCGGATCGTCGCCGATCTCGGACGGATTGCAACGGTCCGAGATCGGTCGTGGCCGATCGGGATCACGGCTTGGATCGATCGCAACCGTCGGATCGTTGCCGATCGGACGATGCCACGGTCCGAGATCGGTCGTGGCCGATCGGGATCAGGGCTTGGATCGATCGCAACCGTCGGATCGTCGCCGATCTCGGACCGATCGCCATGGTCCGAGATCGGTCGTGGCCGATCGGGATCAGGGCTTGGATCGATCGCAACCGTCGGATCGTCGCCGATCGGACCGATGCCACGGTCCGAGATCGGTCGTGGCCGATCGGGATCAGGGCTTGGATCGATCGCAACCGTCGGATCGTCGCCGATCTCGGACGGATCGCACGGTCCGAGATCGGTCGTGGCCGATCGGGATCAGGGCTTGGATCGATCGCAACCGTCGGATCGTCGCCGATCTCGGACCGATGCAACGGTCCGGATCGGTCGTGGCGATCGGGATCAGGGCTTGGATCGATCGCAACCGTCGGATCGTCGCCGATCTCGGACCGATCGCCACGGTCCGAGATCGGTCGTGGCCGATCGGGATCAGGGCTTGGATCGATCGCAACCGTCGGATCGTCGCCGATCTCGGACCGATCGCACGGTCCGAGATCGTCGTGGCCGATCGGGATCAGGGCTTGGATCGATCGCAACCATCGGATCGTCGCCGATCGGACCGATCGCCACGGTCCGAGATCGGTCGTGGCCGATCGGGATCAGGGCTTGGATCGATCGCAACCGTCGGATCGTCCGATCTCGGACGGATCGCAATGGTCCGGATCGGTCGTGGCCGATCGGGATCAGGGCTTGGATCGATCGCAACCGTCGATCGTCGCCGATCGGACCGATGCCACGGTCCGAGATCGGTCGTGGCCGATCGGGATCAGGGCTTGGATCGATCGCAACCGTTGGATCGTCGCGATCTCGGACGATTGCAACGGTCCGAGATCGGTCGTGGCCGATCGGGATCAGGGCTTGGATCGATCGCAACCGTCGGATCGCCGATCGGACGATCGCCGGTCCGAGATCGGTCGTGGCCGATCGGGATCAGGGCTTGGATCGATCGCAACCGTCGGATCGTCGCGATCTCGGACCGATCGCCACGGTCCGAGATCGGTCGTGGCCGATCGGGATCACGGCTTGGATCGATCGCAACGTCGGATCATCGTCGATCGGACGATCGCCACGGTTTGAGATCGGTCGTGCCGATCGGGATCACGGCTTCGATCGATCGCAACCGTCGGATATTCGTCGATCGATCCGATCGGTCGATGCAATTTCCTAGAGATAAAATAATTTTTAATATTGCGATGCATTTATTGCGTCGCAATGTTTTTAAGAAAAATAATAGTGATAAAAAAATTAAAAAAAACATTGCGATGCAATATGTGCATCGCAATTATTTTCAGAAAATATAATTTTATCCGATGCATTAGCGATGGAAAAAATTTTTAATATTGCGACACATTTATTGCATTGCAATGTTTTTTAGAAAAAAAATGTAATTAAAAAATTTTATAAAAACCATTGCGACGCATTATTTGCATCGCAATTATTTTCAAAAATATCAATATTATCAGTTATAAATATTTAAAAAATATTGCAACACATTTGCGACGCAATTTTTTAGAAAATATAAATTTTATCAATATTGCGACGCATTTGCGATTCAATTTCCAATTTTTAATATTGCGATGCATTTATTGCATCGCAATGTTTTTAAGAAAAAATGTAATAAAAAAATTTTAAAAAATATTGCGACATTGCAATTATTTTTAGAAATATAATTTTTATCAGTTATAAATATTTAAAAAATATTACGATGCATTTGCGATGCAATAGTCCATATTGCGACGCATTTATTGCGTCGTAATATTTTTAAGAAAAATAAATGTAATAAAAAAAATTAAAAAAATATTACGACGCAATAAATGTGTCGCAATTATTTTCAAAAATATATTTTTTATTAGTTTAAATATTTAAAAAATATTGCGACGCATTTGCGATGTAATTTTTAGAAAATAAAATTTATTTTTCCGCCACACATTGGCACCAAGTTAGCGACTCATTAGTGACGCAATTAGTTGCGTCGTTAAAATTTGCATAAAAATAAAAAGCCAAATTAGCGATGGATTAGCGACGCATTATTGCATCGCTAATCCATAATAAAATTAAAAAAAATAGCGAGCGATTAGCGACGCATAAATTGCGTCGCTAATCACCACTATATAAGGCCCCCCTTCCCTTCTCTTCTTCTTCCTATTCCTACCCTAGCCGCCGCCATCCGTCCGCTCCTCCGGCTCCCCCGTCATCTCCCCCAGCGGTAGCTCCCCCCACTCCGGCAGCGTCCCCTCGCGACCGAGGTAAGCCCCCACCCCTCGTCCTAATTTTTTTTAAAAAAAATCTCCGGCCATGGCCACGGCCGTGGCCGTCTTCTCGGCCACGGCCGCTGCCGTGGCCGCGGCCAGGCCACAAAAAAAAAATTTTTTTTTGGGGGGAGTTTTCCCCCCCCTTCATCTTCTCCGGCCACGGCCGCTGCCGTGGCCGTGGCCTGGCCACGGTGGCCAGGCCACCAAAAAAAAATATTAATGGGGGGGGGGGGGTTTCCCCACCCCCCCTCCCGTTTGTCTTCTCCGGCCACGGCCGCTGCCGTGGCCGGCCGTGGCCTGGCCATGGTGGCCAGGCCAAAAAAAAATTTACAGTTTTCTTCTACGGCCATGGAAACCCCCTTCGGCCACGGCCGCTGCGTGGCCAGCCGTGGCCTGGCCACGGTGGCTAGGCCACCGGAAAAAAAAAAGTTAGGGGGGGGGGGAACCCCCCCTCCCATTCGTCTTCTCCAGCCACGGTGGCCAGGGGGGCCACCCCCGGCCCCTTCAATTAAAAAAAAATTAACAAAACCCAAATAATTTGATGACCATGGGCAACTTAATTTTTTTTTTGTAACATCTAGGGGGGTTTTCTCCAACCCCTGGCCCCTTCAAAAATTTTTTTTTTAACACTCATAAAAAAATTTAACCCATGGGCAACCTAGGGGGGTTTTCCCCACCCCCCGGCCCCTTCAAAAAAAAAAATTTAACACTCATAAAAAAAAATTAACACAAAAATTTAGATTCTGTGACTACTAATCTAATTTTTTATTAGATTAGTTATAAATTAATTAATTTATGTCATTAGTCGTAGCTCTTTGGATAGACTGATTTAGCATGAGCTATTTAGGTCAATTAATTTAGCCTATCAGAGCTGATTTTAGACCATCAACCTTATCTCTTTAGATCATCAATCAAAATCTTTAGATAGGTCGAGCTTTAGCTATTTAGGTCAACTAATTTAGCTCATTAACAATAACTCTTTAGATTAGGTAATTTCAAAATTACATAGCTTTTCATTTCTTTATATGTTTATGCAATAATATTTGTGCATTTGTAGTTATTTACAATTGTTATGTCTTGATTATTTATATTCTGCTGCAAACTTAATGATGCATTACATTTGAAATGCTAAATAAAATGTTTTGTTGTATATTATTTAATTTTCAGCAACAAATTACTAGTTTCAATGATTTACATTTTAGTATTCGCAAACTTTGTATTTGACACAATAATCTTAAAAAGTGATTACATGTATAATTCACAAGATGTTAAGAATAACAAGCATAAGTTCGATTGTCTTCGGACTTTCATAATCACAGCACTTTAATTAACCTTTAGACCCGTTTGAGAATTTGTAAGCCTTAGTCTTGCAAATTCTCAAATTGTCCTGGTGGACAGTTTGGAATATTTTTTGTGACATGTTAGTCTGCTAGTAATCATCGTGGGGTGAGATTTCGGTTTGCATTTGCTCATACGTTCTCCTAGTGTGGCTTATATACCACACATGTAGGAGAACATATGGGGAAATGCTGCCGAAATTTCAATGCCGATCGATGATAATTAATAGCAGAATAACATATCACAAAAAATATTCTTGAATGGGATAGGGCCTTACCTTGTAGACATGGAGTGAAGGTAGAATTATTTAAGACACTTGAATTCTTGTGAAGTCTAATGACTAAACGCATCGCCTTATGGCCCGACACAAACTCAAGCCCTCTCTTTAGCCATTAACCTATGCATCGGTCCTTCCTAGCATTGGATGTATTTATTAGTACCTTATTATCTAAAAAATTTGCGTACTTATAAATGATTTAATTGGTTGTAATTAACCTTAATTAGTTGTGCCCAAGAAATAATTTAGATATATGTATTAATACTAATATAGTTTTATTTTTTGGTTTTAATTAATGCTTTACCAGACTTTGTATAAGTCGGACAAAAATGAGCGGGACTCGCTCATGGATGTATGCAAGGATAAAAGATGGCTTGCTGAATCCAGATTTTCTGAATGGATTGGAAGAGTTTATCGCATTTGCATGTAGCCAACCTGAATGGATGGATGGGCCTAGGATTAGGTGCCCATGCAACTTCCACAGGTGTCAGAATAAAGCCTACAGAGATGTGGAAACTGTTAAGGTGCATTTGTGTAAGAAGGTTTTGTGCCTGATTACTATGTTTGGTACTGTCATGGTGAACCAGAGGATATTCCAGCAGTTGTTATAGGCGAACAAGAGTCAATTCCCGTAGAAGAACCATTTGTGAATTTAAACACATATGAACAAATGGTTATGAATGCATCGGGTAATGACTTCAATCAGAATACATTTATGGAAGAACCAAACCCAGAAGCACAACAATTTTACGATATGTTGAGTGCTGCCAATCAAGAATTGTATCCTGGGTGTGAGGGTCATTCCCAGTTCTCTACAGCTGCTCGAATGTTGAATATTAAGGCAGAACATCGATTATCAGAAAAGGCGTTCAATTCTGTAGCTGAGTTAATCAAAGAAATTCTGCCAAATGATAATGTTGCCGCAGACAGTTTTTACGCAACAAAGAAGTTGTTGCGTGGGCTTGGGCTTCCAGTTAATAAGATCGATTGTTGCTTGAACAATTGTATGATATTTTGGGGTGAAGACTCAGAGCTGAGATGGTGTAAGATTTGTGGGCAATCGAGGTTCAAAAACACCGAAGGAGGAGCCGGTACAAGTAGGAGGAAAAGTGTGCCTTACAAGAGGATGCATTACTTTCCTCTTACCCCACGCCTGCAGAGATTATATAGATCTGAGGCAACAGCTGCTGATATGAGATGGCATGCCGAACATGAATCTAAAGAGGATGAAATGCGGCATCCATCAGATTCAAAGGCTTGGAAGCAGTTCAATGAAAATCATCCTGTTTTCGCTGAAGATATAAGGAATGTGAGATTAGGTCTTTGTACCGATGGCTTCCAACCATTTGGTCAAGCGGGGCAACAGTATTCATGTTGGCCTGTGATACTGACTGTATATAACCTTCCTCCGTGGAAGTGCATGAAAGATCCTGCAATGTTTTTAACCGTTTTGGTTCCAGGACCATCAAATCCTAAGGAAAAGATTGATGTCTTTCTGCAACCGTTGGTGGCCGAATTGAAAATGTTGTGGGAAACAGGAGTGGTAGCCTACGACATTTCTATGAAACAAAATTTCTTAATGAGAGCTGCTTTGATGTGGACAATAAGTGATTTTCCGGCATATGCAATGTTGTCTGGTTGGAGCACTGCTGGACGTCTGGCATGCCCTCATTGCATGTATGATTCGGATGCATTTACATTGCAGAAGAGTGGTAAGCAGTCATGGTTTGATAACCATAGGAAGTTCTTGCCACCAAATCATCCTTACAGGCGTAACTTGATCGCCTTCCGGAAGAACAAAGCAGTCACAAAATTTGCCGAACCGGTTAGGTCCGGCACGGATCTATTTGATTCTATAGAGAATTTGGGGTTGATGTATGCATGGGAACCAGATGCAGATAGAATAAATAGCGTATATGTAAAGAACATAACTGGAAGAAGCGAAGTATATTTTGGGATTTGCCTTATTGGAGCACAAATCTCATCCGGCACAACTTGGATGTCATGCATATAGAGAAAAATTTCTTTGATAACATATTTAACACGGTGCTAAACATCCCGGGAAAAACAAAAGATACTGCAAAGTCAAGAGAAGAACTTAATCAGTACTGTAGAAGAGGTGATTTGAGAAGGAGTGCCGATGGGACCTATCCTAAAGCATGTTACACTCTTGACAGAAATTCACGAGAAGTTTTATGTAACTGGCTTAGAGGGTTAAAATTTCCAGATGGTTATGCCTCAAATATCGGTAGGTGTGTGGACATGCATAAGCTCAAGTTGTTCGGCATGAAGAGCCATGACTGCCATGTTTTCATGCAACGATTATTACCTATAGCTTTTCGTGAGTTGCTTCCGCAACATGTCTGGAAGGCAATTACGGAGCTCAGCTTATTCTTCAAGGAGTTATCTGCCGCAGTCATTACTTCTGCATCAATGGCAAGGCTTGAGGAGGAAATTCCAATTATTTTATGCAAGCTTGAGCGAATATTTCCTCCCAGTTTTTTTGACTCAATGGAGCATTTACCGGTTCACTTGCCATACGAAGCGAGCATAGCTGGTCCTGTGCAGTATCGCTGGATGTATCCATTCGAGAGGTAAATATATACATCATTAAGATATGTTGACATTTGAAATATTATTTCATTGCTTGAAAAATTCGTTAATTTTTTGTTGCAACTTTACATATAGGTATCTTAAGAAGTTAAAAAATAATGTGCGTAATAAGGCAAGGGTTGAAGGTTCTATATGCAATGCACACTTGGTCGAAGAAGTTTCAGCTTTTGCCTCGCATTACTTTGAGGGTCACGTCCACACGAGGAGCCGAAATCATGGTCGTAACGATGACGTATGTGTGGACGAAGCAGAAGCTAATGACGGTAGAATATCAATTTTTAAAGCTATCGGCCGTTCATTTGGTGGGCAGAAGTCAAGAAATCTTAGCGATATGGAGTATAATGCAGCACATTATTACATCCTAATGAACTGTCGAGAAGTCGATCCATATATTGAGTAAGTGTATACTTCAATGCTAAATTGAAAATTTAAATTTATATAATAATATACCATAATATTTAATTTCTAACAGTAGTTTTCATCCTTTTCATCCCATAAGGATGTTTTGTGATAGACAACGACAGATGAATCCCGACATCAGTCAAGTTGCAATTGGGCAGAAATTAGAAACGGAGTTTGCTTACTGGTTTTATGAATTTGTGAGTAGTATCACTCAATCAATTTCATAATGGCAATTATTTTTTGAATTGGATGTCAATAGCTTATTAATTTATAGGTCAACGGTCCATGGTCGACAACCGACAATATTTTCATTAAATGTCTATCGCAATGGCCATTGAAGACCGTAACAACCTCTACTGGCTATTTTGTAAATGGGTACAAATTTCAGATTGAACGATTAGCAGCTTCAAGAGGCACTCAGAACTGGGGCGTGTGTGTAAAAGGAGAAAGTGTTGGAGCAAATATGCAGGATTATTATGGAAAGTTAGTAGAGGTGGTTGAAGTTGAATATCCCGGTTGGCCTTTAAAACGAACCGTATTGTTTCGTTGTGATTGGTTCGATCCGATAATTCCTGTGGGCAAAAGGGTTCATAACGACTATAATTTGGTTGAAGTGAACCATCGACGAAGATTACAGAAATATGACCCATTCATCCTTGCATCCCAAGCTCAGCAAGTCTTTTACTGCGGATATCCAAGTTTGCGCAACGACAAGCGAGATTGGTGGGCCGTTTCTAAAATCGTCCCACGTTCAACAATCGTATTAGAGGAGAGTTCATCAAGTCAATCAGCCGAGTGCCCTGCATTTCAAGAGGATGAGATGGAACTGCATGCAATTGAGGACGACACAAGAGCTCCTGAAACATCACTTAGAGATCCAAGTGGTGATGTCCAAGAAATTGCGGATGCAAATGTTCGGTTTCCTTCCGATAATGAAACTGATTCGCAATCCGATACGGCATCGGATGTTGAACCAACATTTCACGAAACAAATGACACGATTAAACATAAAGGTTTTTTTAAAATTTAACTTTTTTTATAAGTTAAATTCGTACATAGTCAATCATTAATCGTAATTTAATTGTGTGAATCCTTAGTATTTTCAGTATGAGGGGCAGAGGTAGATCTACCGACGATAGATTGGGTGAGCAGAGACGTAGTTTGGATCCTCGACATCAGATCACATGAGCGTCGGAGATGGAGAGTTTGGATCTCCAGCAGAGGCGCAGCCTTCGATCTCTGTCAGCAGTATTACCATCTACCCGATCGGCACAGACCTCCGAGAGTTCTTCCACCTTCGGCCGCACTTACTTCGACTTGATGCTCAGGGGATGTAAGTATATATTAATTACAAATATTTGTTAATGTTTTTAAGTCATTAACTTATAAACTTGCATTTTTTTAACAGATTCATTGAGCAGCATCATGTCTCCAGCCACATCAGCGCCGTTTTTCAGAGGCGTGCAGATCCCAGTGGCTACGATTGGCGCCACGTATCGCCGGCCACGAGGGAGTTTTATTTTTCTGAGTTTCAGGTAAACTTATTAAATACAATTTAGCAGTGATATATAATTTCTTAAAGTTAATAAATTCAGAAACTAACTGTTTATTTTAATGCAGAAAAAATTTACGTGGGATCCTGCCACCCATGATGCCATTAGGGCAGCATGGGAGGCTCTGACGCGACGCCGATACTCCGACATGCTTCATCGTTGGAGGTCGTCGGGTCAGCGTCCTGCGCACGTGCCAGAGGGTATTTGGCACGAGTGGCAGCAGGCCTGGGAGTCCGATGGCTGGCGCAGGAGGTCCGCATCAGCCAGCACGAACCGCCGATCTGAGAAGGGCGGTCGTGGCACGGGTCTCTCCTGTCATACATCGGGCTCCATTTCGATTCAGGAGCACAGACGGCGTATGGTAAGAAAACATAAATATTTTAATTACTATTTTAGTTCTTTACAAATATTTTATTAATATCATTTTTTTATTGTTATAGACTGAGCAGGAGGGCGGAGATCCTGGTGAGTTTCGTCTATTCAGGGACGACACACACCAGGAGGGACGGCTCCTGGGTCGATACGCGATCACGGGAGGTTGCGGTAAGAAATTAGATTTATGTAGTATCTGTTTAATTTTAAAATTTTATTTCTAGAAATTTATTAACTCATTTATTATTGATTTCATAATTTCAAATACACGAGTCGACGAGCTTCGATCCCAGGCATCACAGGTCGACTCTACTGATGGGGAGACGCCCGTCGAACTCTCAGCAGATGAGAGTCGACGTGTGTTTTTGGAGGCTGTTGGTGCCCAGCCACGAGACCGCAGGGTCTATGGTATGGGCACTAGAGCTTCTACATTTTTTCCCATCAGGCCTCCAGCTCGCGATTTCTGTGATCTTCCTCCCGAGCGTTTAGAGGACTTCGCAGATCTATTGCGGAGGAGCTTCGCCAGGATTTCGTCAGGAGCAGGAGGTTCGGCAGGAGGTCGAGCACGAGTTCGAGCAGCGTATGCGAGGCCGGGATCAGGAGGTTGCAGATGCGAGATGAGATGCGTATTTGCGGGATATGGTTAGACGCTTGTCGCAGGGTCTCCAGCCTCCACATGATCGCTCAGATTCTTGATGTTTTTTTTTTTTTTATGTTGTAAAAACTTTAAATTTTAATATATTAATTATTTTTGAAATTGAATATTATGTTTGGATTGAGTGAAAATGTTTGTATCAATATTTAAATTAATGAAATTGTATTAACCGTTTTAATTTTTAATATTTTATATTTTTTAAAAATTTAATTAGCGACACAGTAGCGACTGAAAATGCATCGCTAATATTTTCAAAATTTTATTATTAAATATATATTGTGACGCAATGAACTGGCATCGCAATAATTTAAAAAAAAATTAATAGCGACGCATTAGCGACTCAAATTGCGTCGCTATTATATCTAAAATATTATTATTAAATATTGTGACGCAATGACCTTGCGTCGCAATATTTAAAAAAAAATTTCTTGGCGACGCATGCGCATTAGCAACTCAACTTGCGTCGCTATTATATTAAAAATATTATTATTAAATATTATGACGCAACTAAATGCATCGTAATATTGCGACGCAATTGAATGCGTTGCAATATTTAATAATAATTTTAAATATTAAAAATTAGTTTTAAATTTAGCGACGCATTTGGATGTGTCGCAATATTGCGACGCATTGTTGCATCGCAGAGAGTTGCAATATTGCGACGCAATTGCGACAAATGAAGATTGCGATGGAGATCTGAGCGACGCCGTCATTGCGTCGCAATAGCACGTTTAGCGATGCAATTGCGATGCATTTGGGCGTCGCAATATTTTTTTTCCCTTGTAGTGAAGCTTGCTTAAGCCCATCAATGGACCTTTGCAATTTGCAACTTTCTGCTCTTGGCCTTTAACCACAAAATCCTCTGGTTGGACCATATGAATAGTCTCTTCAAGATGGCCGTTCAAAAACGCCGTCTTGATATCCATTTGCCATATCTCATAATCATAATGAGCAGCAATGGACAAGAGAATCCGAATGGATTTTAGCATGGCTAATGGTGAAAAAGTATCCTCATAGTCTACTCCTTCCTTTTGGGTAAAACCCTTTGCCACTAATCTAGCCTTGAAAGTCTCTACTTTTCCATCGGCTCCTCTTTTTCTCTTATAGATCCATTTGCATCCAATAGGCTTTACGCCTTCTGGTAGATCTATAAGCTTCCGGACTGAATTAGAATACATTGATTCCATTTCGAGTTTCATGGCTTCCTGCCATTTCTCTTGATCAATATTCTCCATTGCCATCTTGTATGTCAATGGATCATCATCACTACCATCGGTGACTGCAACTTGTGCTTCTCCATCCTGATCATAGTGGATGGGTAATCTTATTTTCCTCCTACTATGTCGTGGTGGCGGTAGTATTTGATCTTGAGTAGTGGTCTCAACTTTTTATCGTTCAACAACTTTTGTTGGTGTGGGGCTAATCTCATCAGCTAGCAACTCTTCCAGAACTACTTTACTTCTAGGTTTGAATTTTGTCATATAATTGTACTTAAGAAACGTTGCATTTGTCGACACAAAAACTTTGTTATCTTGAGCATTATAAAACAATCCTCCTCTTGTTCCATTAGGGTACCCAACAAACATGCATACTTTTGAACGAGGTTCCAACTTCCCAGTCTTTCCCTTCAGCACATGGGATGGACATCCCCATATGCGGATGTGTCTCAAACTAGGCTTGCGACCATTCCATAACTCTAAGGGAGTCTTAGGGATTGACTTAGATGGAACTAAGTTTAGAATGTATACAGCTGTTTGTAATGCATATCCCCAAAATGAGTTAGGTAAAGAAGAATAGCTTAACATTGATCTTATCATATCAAGCAAAGTGCGATTCCTTCTTTCAACTACACCATTTTGCTGTGGTGTCGCAGGTGCCATGAGCTGTGATAATATTCAATTCTCAATCAAGTGGTCCTGAAATTCATAATCCAAGTACTCTCCTCCTCGATCAGATCGAAGAGTTTTGATTGATTTACTGAGTTATTTTTCTACTTCAGCATGGAATTCTTTGAACTTTTCAAAGGCCTCGGATTTTCTTTGCATCAGATATGCATATCCATATCTAGAATAATCATCAATGAATGTGATGAAATATTCATAGCCCTCTCTAGCTTTGACATTCAAAGGCCCACATACATCAGTATGTATGATCTCTAAAGTGCTTTTGCTCTTTCATCTTTTGCTGAAAAAGGTCTTTTGATCATTTTGTCGTCTAGACAGGATTCACAAACTGGTAGAGTGCCAACCCTTAGCTCTCTTAAAGGACCATCCTTCACTAGTCTTTCTATTCTGTCTATATTAATATGACCAAGCCTCAAATGCCATAAATAAGTGTCATTGTCATTATTCGCAACTTTCTTCTTTTAGGAGTTGGTTCAGCGACTGTAAACATTTCGGTTTGAAGCAAGTTGTTGGAATTTGGTTTAACAAAATATAAACCATTTTCAACATACACAAAACAAATATTTATTCCATTCTTATAAATTAAAACAGAGTCAACACTAAAAGAAACAGAAATAAATTGTTCATGCAACTTTGACACCGAAATCAAATTCGGTTTGAAATCCGAAATATAATAAATATTGTCCAAAAGCAAATATTTATTATCAGCGAACGATAGTCGAACTATCCCTACTGCTATCGCTGACACCTTTTTTCTACTGCCTACTCTCATTGTAAAATCTTCCACTTGAAGATCCCAAGCAGACTCAAGCATCTGCAAAGAAACACAGACATGGTTAGATGCTCCTGAATCAATAATCCAGCTTGAGAAATCATTCTCAACTAAGCATGTTTCCATGACTAGTAAATCTAATTTACCTTGTTTCTTTTTCTCATTCAGCTCATCAAGGTACTTTTTACAGTTCATTTTCCAATGGCCATCTTGATGACAGTGGAAGCACTTTCCTTTAGGTTTAGGCTGAGCAGCAGCCTTTCCTTTCTTCTTCTGAATCTTCTTCTTGTTATCCTTTTTCTTTCCTACATAATTCTTGTTCTTTTTCTTCGAAGAAGAAGGCTTTGCCTCAGCTGTGTTAGCTTCAACAACAATTGCCTTACCACCCTTATCATCTATAAGAGTCACATATATTTGCAGCTCATTCATGAGTTCAGTCATATTACACTTTTTATTATTCATAATGTAATTAGTCCTAAATTAAAGAAAAGCGAGAGATAGTGTCTCCAGAATTGTGCCAACCTGAGTCTTTTCATCAATTTTAGCTCCATTGATCTCAGCCTCATTGAAATGATTGACCATTTTGAGGATGTGCTCACGAACAGAAGAACCATTCTCCATTTTGCTATTCATAATGGCTTTTACAGCTTCATAGCGAGCCTAATCAGATGGGCATCCAAACATCTGCTTTAGAGATTGCATAATCTCTCTTGCAGTTTCAAAGGCCGTGCTTAGTTCTAAGCACCTCATTCATTGCTGCTAACAAGTAGCAACGGGCTTTGTTGTTTACAACTACCCAACGGTTGTACTCATTAGTAACAACCTTGGAGGCACTGACTGGAGACACTGGAGGACAATCCTCCTTAAGGACATAGTGGTAGTTTTCATTAATGAGATGGATATTCATGTTGCTTTTTCACTTAACAAAATTTTCACCAGTTAATACTTAAGAGGCGAGAAGTAAGAAAATCGGGTTTGACATATTTGCTGAAAAATAAAAAAAATTAATAAATAATTACATAAATATCATCACACAATTTAAGGAAAAGTAAATATGAAGCATAAATGCACATGTTAAAATACACAAAAATATGTTTACTTGAAAAGCCTAAGGAATTTTAATCTTCACAACTAAGTGTCGTAGGTCAAATAGTTGCTAATTAAAATGAGATCTTCTCAATTAATAAGTATCTCCCGAAATATCTCATATTTCTAATACTCATTAATTTCCTTAATTTTGGTCAAGAAAGTAATTAACTAATTTAATTATTTCTTCATGAGTGTGACCTATCCTATCAGACCTTTTGAGACTTAACTTAGAAATTACCGCCGTAGGGTAGGTCAATTCTAAAATACATCTTAAAAGTCCTATCGCATGGAAGACAACCTTGGTATTGCTATTAGTAGACACCCTCCGTAGGGAGGATGAAATCAAAGCGTCACGAGGTGCTACTAATAACTCATTATTTTGCAAAAGTATATTTTATTTATAAAATAACTTTTTTTCATAAACTCTTAGTTAATTTAAACAATTTAAATCACTAAGATTTTATAATATTAAACACTTTAAAATTATAAAACAAGCTAAATGTGATAATTTAAATATAACATTTAAATTTAAAACATCACATTTGGCACATTAATTTTGCAAATCCAATTGCTCAATTAATTTACAAATTTAATCTCATTAAATTTATTGCAAAGTGCATTATATAATTTACTAAAATTTTTTTAGTAAAAAATAATAAAATAATAATGCACAGATGCATGACATATATTAAATAGGTAGATACTTTTCTATCTATATGGCATATAATATGCATGAAATGTGATTATCATCGACATAACAAAAACATTCTATAAAAAAAATGAAAGGAAAAAAGTTCTTATACATGAAGAGTAAATGTAATTATTATCTACATAATAAAAATATTTAATAAGAAGCGAAACGAAAAAACTTTACTTGCGTGACTCTTCGAATTCTTGGGAAATTGCGAGGCTCTTCGAATCACTAGAAAACGGTGAGGCTCTTCGAATTCTTGGGAAACGATGAGGCTCAAAGCCAAGGGAAAGGATTCCCCACTCAAAATCTCTTATTGGATAGCCTTTGAAAAAATTCTCAATAAAACAAAACAGGACTTTTTAATAAGTATAAAAAATTCTAATTGAGAACTTTTCTCAAAACCATGAAGAACCTTTCTTCATCAATATAAAAGGAATCCTATATTCAATTGATCTAATCAAAAGAAAGTTGCTTATTCTATGGAATCGGAGAAATAATGCCAATCCATTCACACATACATTCATCATCATGAAAATATTAAAAGCATATTATGCATGAGTGCTACCCAATTATATAAAGATTATCATATAATCTTTTATTAAATTAATAGGGGTATAACCTGCTTTGATACCAATAGTTGGTTATCTCAATACGACTTTGAGATGTTTGCGGAAGCGAGATAAGGATCAAATCATATATCTTAGCAGAAACAAGATAAGGATCAAATTACATATCTTAAAAATTGAATTAGCGCGATCTATACCCGTATTAATTTAATAACAAGAACAATAAGAAGATTAAGAATTTACCTTTCGTTCTTCACCAACACTACCTTGGAATCACTAAATCCTTTTGATCACCATAGATTTTTTCAAACATTCTCCAGATTATGATGAACACGAACGAGTGGGCATTCTTTTTTATTTGGGTTGAGATTACGCAACTGAGTTTAATTCACTCTTTATTCTCAACTCATGAGATAAAGTGAAGTTGAAGGAGGAACTCTCTATGGTTGATTATTGTTGTCCCATATTCTTCTGTAAATCTTATATTCACAAAGAAATAACAACTATCAACCTCTTTTATTAATTAATCAATTAATTAATATTTAAAGATCACTTTCAACTCTTGGAATTACTTTAACAACCAATTTTTGGTTAGATATATTTATCATGGGACATTATTGGAGAGAGAAAGGCTCTCTCACAATCCAATATTTATTTCTCCAAAAACTAAATAAATTTTCACATCGACTCTTCTCGTGGAATATGCCTACGATGTGTTCCCCAGCACACCGTATAATGAAAATTAATCCAATTAATTTCTATATAAAAATAATTTAGAATTCTCAATTCCAAATTTATAACTCAACCCAACATATCATAAAGTTCACATAATTTAATGGAATCGTCCAGAGGAACTATGGACATTATAATTCTAAGCTCCAATAATTTTGACATTCAATTAACACCTTAATTAAAATATTAAAATTATTAATTCCAAATTACTCCACTAAAAATTTGAAACTGCATTCTTAAAATTATAAAATTAATTATATTCATAAGGATTTGAATCATCCATTGATATAGTCACTATAAATCAATCCTCCATAAACGGTTCATGATTAAAGCTAGGCATTTTCCGTTAACCTTTTTAATCACATCTTTATCCATAAGTACCATTGATTCTATAATAAATAATATATTTATGATCCAATCATAAATTGAGCGCTCTTATTATTCAAGTCTCGAATCAACACTTATGTAAACCGTCCATCTTACTTCTTTACGAAGGAATGGATTTCATCTTGTATATTAATATTTCCTGCTACTTATGTTATTATATTTTCAATATACCAAGAATTTGACACTATGTTTCTATGTATTACCGATAAGTCAAAATATATAATACAATAAATAGGAGTCTATTAATTACTCAGAATTAAAATTGATTCACATATGACCATCATTGATTAATTTTGAATTCTCTATTTTAACAACGAATTTATTAAGATTCATAATTAATCGTGTTCAAGTCCTATATAATCAAATTATATAAAGCGCTTTCATTCTGATAATCTCATTATCAATAATCCGAATAAGATCGTTTTATTCAGAATGTAATGAACCGCACTAGTAATTTTAAATTAAAGATTCCGTTTGCAACTTTAATTTATAATTACGGATAAATTTAGATTATTTTACTTTAAATATTATCCTCTGTATATAACTTATATACAATATTTAAAGTCACATTTAAATAATCTAGGGATTTTTTATATTTATAAAGCATCATAACATGCATGCAAGTATAATATTGTATAATTTCTCAAATATTCAGCAAAATAATAAATGTCATTTGTTTATGGGCACATATCCCAACACAAATAACTCATGATTAATCCCAATTAATATGAGGGATCAAGCCTAATTAGTATCCAATCAATAGATTAAAATTCTTTTCTCTTTAATCATGATTGGTCATCAAATTTGAATTAAGTCCAACTTAATTCCTATATTAACTTCATCCACAATCTTCTTAATGCGTGTGACCCATTAGGTCCCTTGACACATTGGTAATAATTATGTTCCTTAATTGACCCTAGAATGACTTTGATAAACACCTTTCTAAGTTAATTCTTTAACCAAATTAACTCATTGATTAAGTCAAAGAATCTATGATTATAGATCACGAGCGGCCTCTAGCAAAACATCATGACCTCCTAAATGTTAAGGATTTTGTTGACGTAGTCATCAACACCTGTTTATGAATGGTTACCATACGATTCAATCCCTTTGTCACATATCCTAGATCAATCAGTGGTATGGAATGTGTCAACCATGTAATTGATCTTTATTTACTTGATCTCAAAAAAATTGACTCATATAAATTAGAACTTCGAAACCATTTTGAATTCCAGCTTAACCTTGCAAAGATTTAATAGTCAATTTAATCCATCAAGTGGTCGTGGGATATAACCCTTTCTATCAAGAAAGATGAATCATATCTTGATCAAACTTCACCTTCACGTGCTTCATGTCATACCCAATCGATACCATATTTATCACCTCTGGCTAAAGCGACGTCAAAGCATGACATTCCACACATAAGGTGTAATAAAGATCTCAAGTCAAAGGATCACTCATACTACCATCATCAAAGATCAACCATCAACACTATATAGAATATCCATATGGGATCTCTGTGCAGGTCATCCAATGCATCGTTACAATAACGAACATCCACATACCTATCCAAGTATCTTTATAGTTCAGCTTGCGAGATCAACTGCTCACCGCAAGGTTGAAGATATGCAATGTGTGCTAGTCTTAGCAGCGTTCGATAGTGCCCAGTCCTGTCTATGCATCGACTAAGGAAATTTAAAGAATCAAACTATAATGTACAATTTTGGATTTCACAATTATAATCTCTATTACAAATTTTATATGCACAGTTCACATTCTTTTGAACTTTATCTCATAGATAAAATATATCTAACATATATAAAAATTATACCTAGATAGATAAACAAACTAATAAATTTGATTTGCATTCATAAAGAAATATGTATAGACTAGCATCTAATCCGATTGGATTTAGGGCATATACTAACAGTATGAGTTGCAGACCTAGCAATCCATTTCTTGGAGGACTCTTGGACTAGTAGTTTTTCCTTGCTTCTCTCTCTTCCCTTGACTCTATGGCAAATGCAGCAAGAGAAATGTACATGCCTACATGCCTCTTTCCGGAGTTGGAGGGAGAGCTCTCGGCATGTTTATTTTATAAAGCCGCTCACCATGAGAGAAGATGAGGATCATGGAGAGCTAATGCCTACGCTCTCATCCTTTCAGCCTAACATCTTCCCGGATAAGCCCAAACTGGAAGGTATCCAAGCACATTGATTTCACAGGAGGCTCCCTCTACGAGATTGTTGATTCCGGTGGCTTAGTTTGCCCATTCTTTAGATCTCTGTGGACATCAGAAGTGCCTGAGAAATGCATAGCATTTATGTGGTTTGCACTGTGTAAACCCCCGGTAATTTAATAGTGGGGAGGTTAACTCTCAGTATTAATTGGGGTGGCACCTGGTGTTATTATGACATTTAAGTTCCCTGTATGCCGCTTGGATTCTCGAGTCGCGTCTGATGGGTTTCCGAGTCCTTGGGCTGAAGCGTTGCGTAGGGAATTATTTATATGATGGAGGGGGGACTCCCTCCATCATCCGGGCGTCCGCTTCCATCAGGTAATCACCTGCCTCTCAAAGAGAGAAAGAGAACCAGAGAGAGAGAGCCTGAGAGAGAGAGAAAGAGAACCAGAGAGAGAGAGAGACAGAGAGATCACGAGAGAGAGAAAAAGAGATCCCGGCCGATCCCCTTGGTTCAGGCCCGGCGGCATGCTCGCCGCCGCGCCGGGCCTGATACTTGACCGGTGACCCCGTCGGCGCCGGGGGAGGCGTCCGGCGGGGTGGTGGTGGAGAGAGAGGAGAGGGAGGGCCAATTGGCCCTCCTCTCGTGCGGTGGCGGAAGCCGATTCGGCTTCCGCCGGTTGGTTCGGGCCCAACGGCGTGCTCGCCACCTCGCCGGGCCCGAGCGTTGGCATGTCGCCTCCACCGGCGCCAGGCGTGCATCCGGTGGAGGTCCGGCCAGCCAAGGTGGCCGGCCGAGCCGCCGGCACAGTTCCATGCCGCGCGGGTGAGTGGAAAATGAGGAGAGAAATTGAGGGAAAGATTGGGTGTTTGGCGGCCGGCCGCGGCGGCGGCCGGCTCTGGCCCGGCCACCAGCGGTCGGGCCGCCCTCAATTTGGCCGGCGGCGACCCCAGCCGCCGGCCATGTCCTCGTCCCCTATTCGGTGAAACAGGGGATCAGGAGGAATAAAGTTGAACCGGGCCGGCTGGGCCGGCCGGTTCAGGCCTTTTGGGCCGAGCTGTGAGCCATTTTGAGGTTGGTTTTGGGCCCCGTAACGGGCCAGGATTAGAAAAATATGTATATGGCTAGAATTTGGGTGAATTCTAGTTTCTTAGGGTATTTTTACTTCCCCAATCGGGTGTGTGTAGTGGGAGATATTCGAGCCCAAAGTAGGGCCCGTGAAATAGTTTGGGTAGAAATTCTAAGGGTCAATTTAACATTCGTATTCTAATAAATTAATTGTGTAATGAACCTGTAGGTGCTCAGACATCCGAATAGCTGATTTATATCTGTTGGATAGCGTACTGAGGTAAGTAAGCTAGTTATCAGTATTTAATAATTAATTCATAAATGTTTAAATTATGAATTGTGATGTGAGGAATTGTTATTGGCTAAATTTGTAAGTAGATGAATATTACGAATACATGGCTGTTTATGTGCTATGATTTCATGTGTGGATGCTATGCATGAGAGATGCAATTATTATGCATGAGAGATGCAGTTATTATGCATGAGAGATGCAGTTATTATGATATTGATGTGATATATTACATGCAATTGTTCAGTAGGTATAATCCACTGTTTATGCAATATTGAGTTGTCATTGATATGATGAGTGCATGTAATGTGAGGTACTGTTATGTGTCGCCGCGGTTCTCCTTTATCATGTCATACCCACACACGTCTAGAGGACGTGTTCTGCTTGGTTAGATGTGGCATCGCACATATAGAGTATGTGTTCTGGTAGATTTTGATATTGGCGTGACCCTGGTATCTTGACCCTTTCAGTAGGGGGATGCTTTAAGGGAATGCTTATTGGTACACTATTGGCGTGACCCTGGTATCTTGACCCTTTCAGGGGGGTGCTTTAAGGGGATGCTTGTTGGTATACTATTGGCGTGACCCTGGTATCTTGACCTTTCAGTAGGGGGATGCTTTAAGTACACTATTGAGATATTGCAGGGCCGTGGGTCACATTTACAGTTACCATTGAGAGTATAAACAGTGGGTTTACTTACATTGCATGTTTGAGTATTTGTGGAATGTTTAAGCATACAAATTATTATGTGCTTATTGACTGTTATGCTATGATTTGACTGTATAACGTGGTTTACTTACTGAGTGTAAACTCACAAAAATATTACAATGTTTTTTGTCAGAGCCACGAGGTTGAAGATGGATTGGTAGGTGATGGATCTTCTAGTAAATAAACAAGACCATTATTTTGCATTTACCCCAGCATTACTTATGTGTAGGGCTTGATACCCAGACTTTATTATTGTGGTGTGTAAGGGTGCTAGCCCAAGACTTTTAGTATTGTATTTGACTTGGTTATATATAATGGTGTAATATGTTAAAATTTTGTGACGCCTTGCGTGCCCGGCACGCGGCGGGTTGTCACCCTAGCTCGATATTTGGGTCTGGGGCATGACAGCTTTTATGGTATCAGAGCTTAGGTTATGACCCTAGGGACACGAACACATTGACATGATAACAGGTAGAGAACTTATGACCCTAGGGACACAGACATATTGACATGATAACACGGAGAGAACATATTTTGATGACATTATATTTAGAGACACATGACACATTAGTTTATGATGATATTAACCACATCCAATTTATAGAAAATAATTATTGCTTGCCGTACTAGGAGCCAACAGTATGAGGAAGACTCTCCGGCCGGTAATGCTGATCAGCCGGTAGGTCAAAGAACTACTGGAGGTATGGCCCCTACCAACCCAGTAGGACTGAGCACCAGCGATTCCAGTCCGAGATGCTTCAAGCTCTCTCTGGTATAGCGCAGTCTATGCAAGACATGCAGCATCAGAGTGCGCAGTGGAAGCATGGTGGGCCCATAACCCACAGGACCCAGGTTATGACCTTAGGGACATATGCATAATGACACTCTAGGAAAAATACTTGGATGACATTGAGACAATTATGACTTTAAAGGAATTTCATGAATTATGCTTTGGAAGCTTGAAATTTAAAGTTTATCAAGATATTAATTGAATTACAAATTTGATAGGAATTAAGAATGAACCATCGCAAGCCAATGATATTATGTGACTCCCTGGCTGGTAGCCTTGATCAGTGGGGAGGTCAAGGGGCTTCTAGAGGTTTTAGCTCCATTAAACTTATTGGAAATGATTCGTAGCAGTTTCAGACCTTTAAATAATATGAGAGGTGAAATTTAATTGGATATGCAATAAAAGATAGATGAATATATGGAATAAATATAGTAGTGGAAAATTTCAATTGATGACTAAGATATCATCATTATGTTCATATTGCAATTGAGTTGATATGTGGATTTGGAGGTATTAAATCTGAATTTGAATATGGATAAAATGAATTTTATTTGTAGAACTTACATTGTTGATATTGTAAGATAAGATTATGAGCTAATCTGCTGGTTATAAAGATGATTAAAATTGATGATATTTTGGTAATGAAATAATTATCTACATATTTTTGATCAAGTACAATTGAGTACTTTCTGAATTTGAGTCTGGAGGGATAAGTATATATAGTGAATTTTACTAAGAAAACTTTTATTATGGATATTGCTTGTTCAAGACTGATTGATACTTTGCTAGATATGCAGATGGTTGATACTGATGTTAATGAAATAGTTGACTACATATTATATCTTGATGGACCATTTAGGAAGAATATAAAATTTTATATTCTGAGACAATTACTATTTAAGTTTTTGAGAGCAGTAGACTCTATTAATCTTTAGAACTAATTTTGGCTATAAATGATCAAATATTTTGATGTTAGACAGTGAAAGATTTTAGTAGTAATAAGAACAAGATAAATTTCGCTGATAAAGAATTTATGGGAATTTTCATCTGTTAATAGATTTCTAAATCAAGATATCTGTTCATTAATTTATTGTGCATACTTATTGTACCTTTCTTCATAGTCCCATGTAGATATTTTCTCCAGGATGGATAAATTATCAATCAGCCATAAGTGACATGAATCTTTTCTAGGAAAAAGGAGGGAGATGATTTTATTTTTGATTATGATCAATTATGGATTATGGTTAAGGGTACATCTATTATCACTTTCAAGTCATAGAGGGGTTACTATAACTTTCAATTGTCTATGATATAAGGTGTAGATTCCCTTCATATTGAAATGTTTGAGAGAGAGACAATTTTGGACTGAGCTGGTGTAGCAATTATGAAATGTATTGTTAATTAAAGCAGCTTCATGGAACTCAAAGTCAATAGAAAAGTTATGTTGATGTCAAAAAGAAAGATTTGAAATTTCAGATTGAAAATCATTTGGAAGTTTTACCGATCAATGATGTAACGATGACTGTGACTTTTGAATGAATTCTAGCTGATAATGAGATAGAAAATCTGGATTTGTATTCTACTGGATGTATAGCAAATTTCGAGGCCAAAATTTTTATAAGGAGGGAAGAATGTAAACCCCCGGTAATTTAATAGTGGGGAGGTTAACTCTCAGTATTAATTGGGGTGGCACCTGATGTTATTATGACATTTAAGTTCCCTGTATGCCGCTTGGATTCTCGAGTCGCGTCTGATGGGTTTCTGAGTCCTTGGGCTGAAGCGTTGCGTAGGGAATTATTTATATGATGGAGGGGGGACTCCCTCCATCATCCGGGCGTCCGCTTCCATCAGGTAATCCCCTGCCTCTCAGAGAGAGAGAGAGCCTGAGAGAGAGAGAAAGAGAACGAGAGAGAGAGACAGAGAGATCGCGAGAGAGAAGAAAAGAGATTTCGGCCGATCCCATTGGTTCAGGCCCGGCGGCATGCTCGCCGCCGTGCCGGGCCTGATACTTGACCGGCGACCCCGTCGGCGCCGGGGGAGGCATCCGGCGGGGTGGTGGTGGAGAGAGAGAGGAGAGGGAGGGCCAATTGGCCCTCCTCTCGCGCGGTGGCGGGAAGCCGGTTCGGCTTCCGCCGGTTGGTTCGGGCCCGGCGGCGTGCTCGCCGCCTCGCCGGCCCGAGCGTTGGCATGTCGCCTCCACCGGCACCGGGCGTGCATCCGATGGAGGTCCGGCCGGCCAAGGTGGCCGGCCGAGCCGCCGGCACAGCTCCGTGCCGCGCGGGTGAGTGGAAAATGAGGAGAGAAATTGAGGGAAAGATTGGTGTTTGGCGGCCGGCCACGGCGGCGACCGGCTCTGGCCCGGCCACCGGTGGTCGGGCCGCCCTCAATTTGGCCGGCGGCGGCCCCGGCCGCCGGCCATGTCCCCGTCCCCTGTTCGGTGAAACAGGGGATCAGGAGGAATAAAGTTTAACCGGGCCGGCTGGGCCGGCCGGTTCAGGCCTTTTGGGCCGAGCTGTGAGCCATTTTGAGGTTGATTTTTGGGCCCCGTAACGGGCCAGGATTAGAAAAATATGTATATGGTTAGAATTTGGGTGAATTCTAGTTTCTTGGGGTATTTTTACTTCCCCAATCGGGTGTGTAGTGGGAGATATTCGAGCCCAAAGTAGGGCCCGTGAAATAGTTTGGGTAGAAATTCTAAGGGTCAATTTAACATTCGTATTCTAATAAATTAATTGTGTAATGATCATGTAGGTGCTCAGACATCCGAATAGCTGATTTATACCTGTTGGATAGCGTACTGAGGTAAGTAAGCCAGTTATCAGTATTTAATAATTAATTCATAAATGTTTAAATTATGAATTGTGATGTGAGGAATTGTTATTGGCTAACTTTGTAAGTAGATGAATTACGAATACATGGCTGTTTATGTGCTATGATTTCATGTGTGGATGCTATGCATGAGAGATGCAGTTATTATGCATGAGAGATGCAGTTATTATGCATGAGAGATGCAGTTATTATGATATTGATGTGATATATTACATGCAATTGTTCAGTAGGTATAATCCACTGTTTATGCAATATTGAGTTGTCATTGATATGATGAGTGCATGTAATGTGAGGTACTGTTATGTGTCGCCGCGGTTCTCCTTTATCATGTCATACCACACACACGTCTAGAGGACGTGTTCTGCTTGGTTAGATGTGGCATCGCACATATAGAGTATGTGTTCTGGTAGATTTTGATATTGGCGTGACCCTGGTATCTTGACCTTTCAGTAGGGGGATGCTTTAAGGGAATGCTTGTTGGTACACTATTGGCGTAACCCTGGTATCTTGACCCTTTCAGTAGGGGGATGCTTTAAGGGAATGCTTGTTGGTACACTATTGGCGTGACCCTGGTATCTTGACCCTTTCAGTAGGGGGATGCTTTAAGGGATGCTTGTTGGTACACTATTGGCGTGACCCTGGTATCTTGACCTTTCAGTAGGGGATGCTTTAAGGGGATGCTGGTTGGTACACTATTGAGATATTGCAGGGCCGTGGGTCACATTTACAGTTACCATTGAGAGTATAAACAGTGGGTTTACTTACATTGCATGTTGAGTATTTGTGGAATATTTAAGCATACAAATTATTATGTGCTTATTGACTGTTATGCTATGATTTGACTGTATAACGTGGTTTACTTACTGAGTGTAAACTCACAAAAATATTACAATGTTTTTTGTCAGAGCCACGAGGTTGAAGATGGATTGGTAGGTGATGGATCTTCTAGTAAATAAAACAAGACCATTATTTTGCATTTATCCCAGCATTACTTATGTGTAGGGTGTTAGCCCAAGACTTTTAGTATTGTATTTGACTTGGTTATATATAATGGTGTAATATGTTAAAATTTTGTGACCCCTTGCGTGCCCGGTACGCGGTGGGTTGTCATCCTAGCTCGATATTTGGGTCTGGGGCGTGACACACTGGGAATCGCCTTGAAAAATTTTTAGCTCTCATTTCCTCACGTTTGCAAGATAAAAGAAAAAATTATACGTGGAGTGGCCGATTCGGTCTTTGATCACCAAAAGAACAACCATCAATAACTTTACTTCAATAATTTAAACCGAGTCCAAGCTTGACTAGTGCTCCCCGGCTTAATCTTTCAAAAAATAAATTGGTTGAAGCCCACAAAAAGCGTCTAACTAACCAGAGCTGGTTAAAAGAATGCCCTATTAGGTGTATAGGTTCGATCTATGAGACATAAAATTTCTAGTAGTGAGCTTAAAATACTCCCAGAGCCGGCCGATTTAGATCGGCAAAAGCTTTCTCCAAATTCTTAGGAATGATCTTAAATCATTTCTAGTGTGAACTTAGTTCAACAAATTGTTTTCTCCAAATTTTTTTAAAAAAACTAAATTGCTCCTAGGGCCGATAGAAACTGGCAAAGGCTTTCTTTAAAGTTCTAGAGGTGATTTTAAATCAGTCTCAGAGCTAATTTAGAATGATAAAAAGTTATTTTCAGAGTTCTATGTTCTAACTTGAAAGACTTAATTAGAGAGTATATAGAGAGGTACTTAAATCTATTGTATCAAAGAATGATAGAGAATATATAGAGAGGTACTTAAATCTACTGTACCAATGAATGATGACTTATCAAAGACGATGAGAAGCTGTTAAGAAAGTCCAGGGCTTAAAGACTATAGATCACTCGGCCTAAAGTATTTCAACAATTGTTGAAGAAAGATTTTGCTCATGATAAAAGAAAAAAGCATGCAAGAAAATTAGTGAAGTTTGAGAAACTAAAAGCTTCGTTCTTTTGCTAAGTTCATTGCAAAAGGTCAACTCGCAAAATTGGTTGAGGCATAGTATAATTTTTTTTTAAAAAAAAACTGCAAGTCTTTTTAAGGTCGAAAGAATTCAAGGTAGATATCTTCGTATTAGTTAAATTCCCTAGATCAGACTAAAAATACTTTACGGTAAAAAATCAATGTGAAAGATGATCTAGCTTAAAATGCCACATAACACTCGATCGGCCATGGGTCAAGCCAAATGTGGCATGCTATATATATGAACATATTATAACCAATGATAGCACATTACCACTTTAAAATCAGCTAAACTCGAGGGTACGGTTATCCCATGCCAACGGATGTTATTGAGCACAATCTAAACTGGTCTGTACTTGATGCAGATAGATCACTATAGTTGAATAATAAAAGCTTAGATCATACCAACCATAATCTAATTAAGCTACTTTATGATTTGAGCATGGACTTAAGAATATGGGAGTATAAATAACGTGGCATAAGCAAAGCTGGCATGCCAACTATGGCGATATGTGGTGGATGATCAAAAGGTGAAACCATTCTATATACAAGACAGCTCATCTGAGCTGTTCACCATTCAGCGGATCGATACCTAAAGAATTTTTCTAAGCACCTATCAGAATAGTTCTATATTTCTTAGGCAAGTCTACTCTAAGCCTAAGTTTAAAATTCTAAAGTAATGATTTGATAAGTCTCAGGTCTTTCTTTCTCTACTTAAAGTGGTTTAAATGCGGAAAGGTCTCCAGAAAATACCTTCGGAACTGTACGTACCGCTCTCGCCCTCTCACACATACATGGAAGCGCGTCTATAGATCAGTTGAAAAGTCCGGCTTTACCTGTTCTCACCAGTTGACACGTGGACATTAAGTTTACGACGTCAGCATAAATGGACTTGATGGTTTGGCGAACGCGGGGAAAGAACAACAACAAACCTTAAACGGTTCAGTCGACAACAAAATAAATAAAAGCAGCTACACCAGAAGCATCTTTGGAGTTTGGACTATACTGATCGAACTGTTTGAATTCTTAGGACGCCCAGGTTCAATCAACTCCAGCGCACACGACAATGGCCCTTTAATTAGACGATGGGGACCGCAATGGCCCGGAGATGGACTGCCATAGCCAAGGTGACCCCAAAATTTTCCGTCATGTCCAAATCCTTCGGCGCCATCCCATCCGGCAGCTTCCACTCAAACCTTTGAAGCAACGAAGCCAGCATCAAATGCACCATCCGGAAAGCCAGCGGCAGTCCTGGGCAGATTCGGCGCCCCGCTCCGAAGGGAATCAACTCCATGTCACGGCCCCGGAAATCCAAATCCCTTTCCAAGAACCTCTCGGGTTTGAACGCATCTGGGTCCGGCCACACCTCCCCGTCCCGGCCGAAGGCCCACACGTTCACCAGCACCCGCGTGCCCTCCGGTACGGTGTAGCCCTGCAGCTCCACCTTTGATTCTGCCTTTCGGGGCAGCAGGAATGGCGCCGGCGGGTGCAGTCGGAATGTCTCTTTCACCACGGCTTGGAGGTAGGGGAGCTGCTTGATGTCCGACTCCTCTATCTCCTTCCTCTGGCCAGTCACTCTCGCGACCTCGTCGCGGGCCTTCGCCATAACCCGTGGGCTTCTCAGCAGCTCCGCCATGGCCCACTCCACTGTGCTCGAGCTCGTGTCGCTACCGGCAGCAAATAGTTCCTGACGCGAAGCTTTCGTATATTAAAAGAAGTAGAGAAAAATTTGAAGCAATGAATCGATTTAACTGTAATTACAATAGTCAACCAGAAACAATGATTTCATGACTTGTCGGTCGATCTCGAAGCCGTCTCCTTGCACTTGGCAGCGGAGGAGTACCTCCAAGAAATCGTCGCTTGTTCGTTGTTCTTCCGTGCTTTGTAGTCGACGTTCGATCTGTTCGTCAATGATATCGTACACCTTCTTAAAAAGAGCCGTCAAGCGGCGCCGCCTGCCCTGCGGGTCTATTGGGGCGAGCAGCGGGAAGAAATCTGAGAGGTTAGGACTCCCGGCTATCTTCATTATCTCCTCCACCACGTCCTTGAATTCTTGGGAGGACTCCGATTGTAGATCGACGAGGTCAACAGAGAAGAAGGTGCGAGACAGCAGATTGAGCGACGTTGTGAACGCCACTCGCCCGATATCCACCGGCAACCCCTTGACGGAACGATCCGATATGTACGACAGCAGTTCTTGTATTTTTTGGCGCCGGAGGGACTGGTGGACGTCTAGTGTTTGGGAATTGAAGAGCTCTCTGTTGCAGATCCGGCGGAGAATCCGCCACTGCTTGGCTGGCGGCAACCACGGGATGGAGAGATCGGCATGGCCAAGGGCATGGACGGCGTCGGGAATCGAGCGGCCGGAGAAGGCTGCGTCCTTGTTCTGAAGCACTTCTCTGGCGATCTCCGGAGAGGAGACGACTATGGTGGTTACTTGGCCGAGGCGGAGGGCCATGAGTGGGCCGTATGCCTTTGCGAGACGGGCCAAGGATTGGTGGGGCTTGTCGCTGAGCTGGAACAGGCTCCCCACGAACGGGAGCGGCATGGGGCCAGGTGGGAGCCGGCTATGGGAGGAGGATCTGTGTCCTGCTACGACCGAGAGGAGGAAGAGGAGGGAGAGGGCGACTGAAATCCATAGCAGCAGCAGACTGAAGAGCTCCATCTGCGCTCCACAGGGATTGCTGCAGAGTTTCACGAATTTAAATGCTGTAACGAGCTCTATGGACGGTGTGCTGGCACCAATGTTTTGAAAATCAGATCGGACATCGAACCACGGATCAATCAATTTGAATAAATTGATCGATCAGATAATATTATAATTAAATTTTAATTTAATAATATAAAATAATAAAATATAAATATAATTTAAAAAAAATTAAAAAAAATTAAAAATCGGATTGAACCGGTTAAACCTGATCATTCAATGAGTTTTTTTGATTTTTACTAGGTCATATAAAAGTCAACTTTAATAATAAAATTGAACCGACTGATGATCGATTTTGATTGGACTGTTGACCGATTGGATCCGATCCAATTTTCAAAACATTGGACGGCACCGCCTTGTCCTTCGTAAAAATTTTTAATTAAGATTAAAAATTCTTTTTGGTTAGCGGTGACGTTGGCCTGTTTTTTTTTTTTTTTCAGACGAGCTATCATATTGTTCTACATGAGCCAAATTTAATATATTAAAAAATAAAATTTATTTAAATATAATTAAAAAAGTCTTTCAATTTCAGAAATCTACTTGGACAGCAATTCAGTCACCCACCAATAGATATGCCAAATCCGAATCTAACCTCTTGCTTCAATAATAATAAAATAATTTTAATTTACGTAAACTTTTTTATTTTTAGATAAAATATAATAAAATTATTATCCTGTCGTATTGTTTGCTTTGTCTTTATCCGAGCAAACACTTCATCAGATTAAATACTTGCGCGGATTTTTAGTTATCAATGAAGGATACACGAAGATAGGTTGGTCCCAGCCTTGCGGGAAAATTTCTCGTCACCGTCGGTCTCCAGTGATGGTACGTTGCTTCTGTACCGAGAAAAAAAAAAAATCGGACGCAACTCTTTCCTTACCGCTTTGTCCTCCATACAACTCCGTTGTCCACTCTTAGATAATGTTTAATAAAAAAAATTCTATCCCCTAGGGGTACAATTTGAGCCAGTTCAATCCAAATCCAACCCACAGAATTCGATTGGCAGCAGTACTCAAACTATAGTTTGCTTAACCTAAATCGAAGGATCTGAATTGAACCCGGACCGATTTGCAATTTAGATCGGGTTAGGTTGCAATCAATCCGAACCCAAAAAACCCGAACCGCAAAGCCACAAGCAGCAGGCCCACTGGTGTTGTGGAAGTGATGATTTAGCCTTGTTTGTTAGGTTTAAAATATGTAGAGCTGACAATAGTTTTGTGAAAGTGATGATTCTTGGTATGAACATTCCACCAGAACCTTCATTACCTTTTAAAATGAGCAATATACCTTTAACCATTGCATTTTATCATGTAATGTTGGTGGGCCAAACTAGTATCTTTATTTTTTTTTAATTATCTTCTTTGAGACATTTGTAACTTCTAATATGAAGTTTGCCAAAATTTTATGAAAGCATCTGGGAAGAGGTGATGAGCAGAAAACTAAAAATCTGGGAAAGGGGTGATGAGTAAAAAATCAGAGAGCTTTGGATAGCGAATGCAGTCTCGCTACTTGAAAAAGATTTCTCATACCAGACTTATGTGGTCTTCGAACTGGCTCTTTATATCGTCTCAATATTTTCTGCTTTTAAAGGATAAAGGTGACTTCATCAATGCATATAGTGGCTATTGAAATATTATGCAACATTTGGATTACTTTGGATATATTTTGGTTTAAGAATGTACTTTTTTTTGTTTAGTCTTATGTAAAAGATGTATAT
Organism: Calamus simplicifolius; assembly: GCA_900491605.1. Taxonomy (NCBI): domain Eukaryota; kingdom Viridiplantae; phylum Streptophyta; class Magnoliopsida; order Arecales; family Arecaceae; genus Calamus; species Calamus simplicifolius. The sequence goes on along the minus strand of UESW01001876.1, from coordinate 52,599 downwards.
TTTTAAACATGTAATTTAAAATGTGAAGCTTGTTTGTTTCAAACTTTAGCTTGTTTGTACAATGTAAAGCTTATTTGTTTCAAACTTTAGCTTAGGATTAGGGTTAACATTTTACAAATAGGATTAGGGTTAGGGTTCAAGGAAACCCAAGTTTCATGAGCCCGAGTTGCACCCCTATCCCTGAACAGGTATATAGAATAAAATATTTTCATAAAATATCTTTAAAAATATTTTTTAATTATTTTATTAATCATAATAATATAAAATAAATTTAGAAAATAATGTTTTCTTATGCTTTCGGATAAATTAATTATTCCCTTATTTCTTAAAAATTAAATTAAGAAAATAATTTACAATTAAATATGAGTTATTTTTTAATTAAAATTAATTTTTATTAATTTTTATAATTATAATTTTTGAAAAAAAAAAATATTTAAAAGATATTTTTTTTAATCTTCTTTTTCAAATATAGCTCAGATATCAGAACAATCCTTTTTCTAGAAGTCTGGCATGCTACTACGGCTAAAGTTTTCTGAGATCCAAAGGTCAACCAAAACCGCTGCTGGAGGAAAAAAAATTTGCTGTAACATCAAAATTCATTGAATCTCGCCAAATTCATTGAATCTTAACGCGCATGATGATATAAATATACAAATAATTCGTGCATTCAATGCACGTTTTTTTTGTAAGAGTGATACAGCAAGACGTAGGGAAGTCGGTTTTGTGCACTGACCAAATGGCATGATAAAATTATTGCTCTAAAGGTTAATTAATGCGCCGTACATTATTGAGTTGCTAGTTTGGCGGTTCGCGAACCCAAGTCAATCATGATGTAGGCACAATAAATGCAACAATCCATAATGATACCTTTTTTTTTTTTTTTTAAAAATGATGATGACATCAATAGAGTGTGTTAATATATATAGTACAAAGTCTGAGTTAAAATCATGGAACATAAGTCATCCGGTCTTCAGAACCAAGAATCATAATGATGAACAACCAAGGCAGCTACCCAGTCAGCCGTTCAGTTAGCTTCTCGGTAAATATGCCGAATCTGGGCATAATAAGCCTGATAGAGCAAGACCTGATATCGCATAACAAAGGGTTAGTAGGCAAAGGTCGCCCGAATCCTACCGGAGCCAATGCATAACGGTAATAGAGTCCTCCTCGATAATAAGACTGTGAATGCCCAGACTGTGAATAGTATAGGATATGCCAGCCCATGCCGCATAAACTCAGCTAGCGGCACTGAAAGGTCGAGAAAACCAAATCCACCAGCCGCAAACATCGATCCATCCGAACCACGGATCACAAAAGTCAAACCAGCCAGACGACCTTGAACACTACCATCAAAGTTGATTTTGACAGACCCTAGTGGGAGGGTTTCCAGGAAACATATGTTGGGCCCATGGCCCACTTATTCAGCCCATTAGGGCAAAAGGGAGCGCTACTCTTTTTCTGCCAGGATGTTTCTCTCTCTCTTTAAAAGGAGCAGCCGTCTGGAAAAAGAGGTAAAACAGGTAGCGGGTATTTCTCTTTTTTTTCTAGGAGTGTGGATTGCTAGGGGAAGAGAAGGAAGGGCTGCTGCTTGGTGCTTGACTACGTGGGAGGACTTCCAGGAATCACGTGAAGGTGCTGCAGAAGAGAAATAAGAGAAGAAGAAGAAGAAGAGAAGGGAAGAAAATAAGGAGGTAACCCAGGAGACCGTATTTTTCGGTGACGTAATTCTTATATCCCTATTATTCTCTTGTGATTGTTTCTCAAGTCTGGCAAGGGACTTTAAGACTTGGATATTTATTATTCTATAGCGGATCTTCTTCTCTGGCTTGCCCATGGTTTTTTTCCCTTTATCTTGGAGGGATTTTTCACGTAAATCTTGGTGTTTCTGTGATTGTGTTGTTTTGCATTTTATTTATTATTCAGCTGCGTATTACGGTATGCTAGTATTTGCTCGTACACGGATTCTTTCCCATCAACTGGTATCAGAGCTTGTGAATTTTTGTGTGCGAGCATGGAGGCCGTAATGTTTCCCGCATGATCAGTCTGAACGGAAACAATTGGATGATAGGGAAACCAAGGATGGAGGATCTTTGTATTGCAAGGATCTATATGGACCTTTGGAAGGGGTCAAAGCAAAGCCCGTTACAATGACAGATGATGCTTGGATCATGTTAGATCGGAAAGCAGTCGGTTTTATTCGGCAGTGGTTGGATGATAGTGTCTTTCACCATGTTTCCACTGAGACTTCTGCAAACTCTCTTTGGAAAAAGTTAGAAAGTCTATATGAGAGAAAAAAAGCTGGCAACAAGGCTTTCTTGATCAGAAAACTAGTGAATCTGAAATATAAAGAGGGTGCTTCTATTGCTGAGCATTTGAATGAAATGCAGAGTATTAATAACCAGTTATCCTCTATGAAAATGTCTCTTGATGATGAGTTGCAGGCATTGTTACTTCTCAGTTCATTGCCAGAAAGTTGGGAGACACTGGTAGTTTCCCTCAGTAATTCTGCACCAGACGGTGTTATCACCATGAAGTAAGTAACAGGCAGTTTGTTGAAGGAGGAGGAAAAATTCAGCAACTTCTCAGATTGATTCACAGGCACTTGTCTCAGAAATAGAGGACGGTCAAAGTCTAGAAATAGAGACAATTCATACAAGGGTAGAAGCAAATCAAGGTCAAAAAAAGATATTACTTGCTACAACTGTGGTGAGAAAGGGCACTACAAGAATCAGTGTAAGAAGCCTAAGAAGAGTAAGAAAAAGGGAAAAGAAGTGGAGGATACAGAGTCAAAGGAGAATATCACAGCTACTGTGCAGAGTGATGATTATTTGATTTTGTCTACTTCTGATGGTATCTTCTCATGTGAGTGTCAGAATCATGAGTGGGTGATTGACACAGGTGCTTCTTATCATGCTACACCACGGAGGGAGTTTTTTTCTACATATAAGACTGAAAATTTTGGTGTTGTCAAGATGGGAAATCAAGGCACAGCAGACATCATTGGCATGGGTGACATCCACATGAAGACCAATCTTGGCTGTAAGTTGGTGCTCAAGGATGTAAGGCATGTAGCTGACTTGAGGCTAAATTTAATCTCAGTTGGAAGACTTGATGATGAAGACTTTGATAGCAGATTTCATAAAGGGCAATGGAAGCTCAGTAAAGGTTCACTTGTTGTAGCCAGTGGGAAGAAATGTCACACTTTATACAGGTTGCAGGCTAAAGCTTATGGTGAACAGTTGAATGTTACAGAGAACGACTTCAGCATGGAGTTGTGGCATAAACGACTGGGACACATGAGTGAGAAGGGGCTGCAAGTTCTTTCCAAGGAGAAGTTCTACCAGACTTCAAAGGTGTACATCTGAACCCATGTGTTGATTGTTTGGTTGGCAAGCAACATAGAGTTTCTTTTGCTAGTCCTGCTTTATCTAGAAAAATGCATGTTTTGGATCGTATTATACAGATGTTTGTGGTCCTCTGAGGACAAAAACTCCTAGTGGATCAGTTAATGTTCCAGGTATCAGTGGTGCACTTTATTTTGTCACTTTTATAGATGATTTTTCAGAAAAGTTTGGGTCTATGGTTTGAAGACTAAAGATCAGGTTATTAATGTCTTCAAAGAGTTTCATGCCAGAGTTGAAAGAGAGACAGGAAAGAAACTGAAATGTATAAGGTCAGATAATGGTGGTGAGTACAGGGTTATTTGATAATTATTGCAGATCACATGGCATTCAACATGAGATGACAGTTCCTGGTACTCCTCAGCATAATGCAATTGCAGAGAGAATGAACCGCACCATCATGGAAAAGATCAGATGTATGCTTTCACAGTCCAAGTTACCTAAAAGATTTTGGGATGAGGCATTGAAGACAGGTTGATGTAATAAACTTGTCACCATGTACAGCTCTAGATGGTGATGTTGCAGAGCGTGTATGGTCAGGAAAAGATGTCTCTTATAAGCACTTGAGAGTGTTTGGTTGTCGTGCATTTGCACATGTTCCAGACATTGAGAGGTCCAAGCTGGATGGTAAGACAAAAGAATGTGCTTTGCTTGGTTACTCACATGATGAGTTTGGTTATAGACTTTGGGATCCAGAAAAGCAGAAGGTATTCAGAAGCAGAGATGTGGTATTTTTTGAAGATCAAACCCTTCAAGACTTCAAGAAGGAGGTGTCAGTCAAGTCTTCTGCAGGAGGATTAACAGACTGTGATCCAGTTACTCCTCTAGTAAATCAGGGTGATAGGGGAGATGTGCAAGAAAATAGTGCAGGAGCAGATATTAACTCACCTGTAGGACATGTTGAGCAGGAAGGAGATCAGGAGCAACCTCCTACAGAGCCTCAGCTGAGAAGATCTATAGACAACGTCAACCTTCCAAAAGGTATTCTACAGATGAATATATAATGCTTACTGATGCAGGTGAACCAGAATGTTACCAGGAGGCAGTTGAAAGTGAGCAGAAAAAGGAGTGGTTAGTAGGTATGCTGGAAGAAATGGATGCCTTACAGAAGAACCACACATATGATTTAGTGGAACTACCAAAGGAAGGAAGGCTTTAAAGAACAAGTGGGTTTTCAGGTTAAAGACTCAACAGCATGTTCTCAACCAAAGTACAAGGCCAGATTGGTTGTGAAAGGCTTTGGTCAAAAGAAAGGTATTGACTTTGAAGAGATTTTTTCTCTGTTGTTAAAATGTCTTCAATTCGTGTTGCTCTAGGTATTGCTGCTAGTCTAGACTTGGAGGTTGAGCAGTTAGATGTGAAGACAGCTTTTCTTCATGGTGATTTGGAGGAGGAAATCTATATGGAGCAACCAGAAGGCTTCAAAGTCAAAGGTAAAGAAAATCTTGTCTGCAGATTGAAAAAAAGCTTGTATGGGCTGAAGCAAGCTCCAAGGCAGTGGTACAAGAAATTTGATTCATTTATGGCTGAAAATGGATACAAGAATGGCTTCAGATCATTGTGTATATATCAAATGGTTTAGTGATGATTTTGTCATACTCCTACTTTATGTTGATGACATGCTTATCTTGGGAAAGATATGTCTATGATTGACAGGTTGAAGAAGGAGCTGAGCAATTCATTTGAAATGAAGGATATGGGACCAGCAAAGCAAATACTGGGCATGCAGATTTTTCGTGATAGAAGAATCAAGAAAATATGGTTGTCACAGGAAAAGTACATTGAGAAGGTATTGGATAGGTTCAGTATGAGCAATGCAAAGCCAGTTGGTTCTCCTCTTGCAGGTCACTTCAGGTTGTGCTCAGAGCAAGTCCTTCAAGTGATGAGAGAAGGAGAAAATGAAGAAGGTTCCTTATGCTTCAGCAGTCGGAAGTTTGATGTACGCGATGGTATGTACGAGGCCAGACATCGCATATGCAGTGGGTGTTGCTAGCAGATTTCTTGCAAATCCAGGGAAAGAGCATTGGGCAGCAGTGAAGTAGATTTCAGATATCTCAGAGGAAGCTCCAAGTTTGTTTAAGCTTTGGGGGTGGTCCACCTGTGCTGATTGGTTACACAGATGCAGATATGGTGAGAGATATTGATACAAGGAAGTCCACATCAGGTTTCATACTTACTTTTGTAGGGGGAGCTGTGTCATGGCAATCCAGATTGCAAAGGTGTGTAGCTCTCTCACCACATAGGCAAAATATATTGCTGCTACCAAGGTCTGTAAGGAGATGTTGTGGATGAAAGAATTCTTACATGAATTAGGGCTGAAACAGAAAAATTATGTGGTACATTGTGAGAGCCAGAGCGCCATCCACTTGTGCAAGAACCCAACTTTTCATTTCAAGTCAAAGCATATAGATGTCAGATACCACTGGATTCGAAATGTGTTTGAAGAGAAGCAGTTACAGCTTCAGAAAATTCACACAGATGAAAATGGGACAGACATGTTGACAAAGACCTTATCAAAAAAGAAAGGCAAGAGATATGCCGACAGCTGGTCGGCATGATTTCACACTAAGGAAGCATGAGACAGCCTCCCTTATGGGCTGAAGGGGGAGGTTGTTGGGCCCATGGCCCACTTATTCAGCCATTAGGGCAAAAGGGAGCGCTACTTCTTTTTCTGCCAGGATTTGTTCTCTCTCTCTTTAAAAGAGCAGCCGTCTGGGAAAAAGAGGTGAAGCATGTAGCGGGTATTTCTCTTTTTTTCTAGGAGGTGGATTGCTAGGGAAGAGAAGGAAGGGCTGCTGCTTGGTGCTTGACTACGTGGGAGGACTTCCACTCAGGAATCACGTGAAGGTGCTGTAGAAGAAAAACAAGAGAAGAAGAAGAAGAGGAGAGAAGAAAATAAGGAGGTAACACAGGAGACCATATTTTTCGGTGACGTAATTCTTATATCCTTATTATTCTCTTGTGATTGTTTCTCAAGTCCTAGCAAGGGACTTTGAGACTTGGATATTTTTATTTTATAGTGGATCTTCTTCTCTGGCTTGCCCGTGGTTTTTTTTTTTCTTTATCTTGGAGGGATTTTTTACGTAAATCTTGGTGTTTCTGTAATTGTGTGGTTTACGCATTTTATTTATTATTCCGCTGCGTATTACAGTCTGCTAGTATTTACTCGTACACGGATTCTTTCCCATCACATAGACCGTACGTCGGTACGCTGCTAAGGCAGCAAGGGAATCCCAAATGCTAGGGCTATCAGAATCAAGGCCTGGCTAGTGGAGCATGTACTCAGTAGAGAGAGACAAAGCTGTCTTAACAATCTTGTAGGGAGGGTCACTCACATCAGCAAAAATATGCCGATTTCGAGACAGCCAAACATGATGAGCAATATAAGTAACGGTAGAGCTCAACCGACGGGTGCCCCTACGCATATCCTGTCGAATCATCCTCAGAAAAGAACTACGACATGGGGCACTACTATCCCCAGGAGTGATAACCTGCTATCTGCCAAACCAATCTTACTCTGCCACAAGTGAAGATAGCATGACCAACAGTCTCCTCCTCAAGCCCGCATAAAGGGCACGTAGGCTGGATCGTCATACCCCTACCCGAGAGCAGGGAACAGTAAGAAGGCAATCTAAGCCAGCTTCCAAATGAATAGTCGGACTCTATGTGAATGGGAAGCTTCCAAATCCATGAGACATCCAGCATATGCCTAGATTGTGGCCTATACTCCGCATAAGATCCCTGATCGGAGCACGGGTCATATAGGATCTCCTCCACATTCTGATGTCCGAGGCACAGTCCGAAATAAGAGGAATGGAAAGAATACATCGGGATAGCTCCGCACCGAAAAGAGTGGCGACATAGGAGGTATGCCAGACTGTGCGATCCTGAGCAATAAGTCAGTAACTCTCATGCCACTAGCAATGTCAGTGCTAACGAAGGTAGGCCATCGGGATAAAGGAAGATCAGCCAGCCATGTATCCCTGAGCACATCAACAGAAGCACCATCACCAATCATCCACGAGACACGAGATAGCATAGCCGGAGCATGATGACACACCTCTTTCCAGAAGAAAGAGTAGCCACGAGTAGGCTGAGGAGGTGTGTAAGGGGTCCAGTCTCCATATTTTGCACGCATGAACGAACTCCACAAATAGTCTGTATCAAGCAAGAATCTTGTCGCGTGCCTAGCAGTCAATGCCTCCCTTCTCACAGTGAGAAACTGGATCCCAAGCCCTCCCTCCGAAATCGGCATACATACTGTATCCCATGCCAGAAGGTGGATCCCATGACCATCCTGAATCGATCCCCAAAGGAAATCTCTAAACCATCTCTCCATTCGCCTCAAGCAAGTAATCGGAATGACTGTATTAGATAGAATGTAGAGGGGAAGAGAAGTGAGCACTGAGCGAATAAGGATGAGCCTAGTCATCATAGATAACCCTGTGACCTGCCACCCATCCAAACGAGCACAGACTCGGTGCTCAAGATCAGTAAAAAAAACCGTGGCCTTCTTCCCTAATGGGAATACCCAGATAGGATAGCCGATCACCTGAGCAGAGATCCCAAAATTTGCTTAATGGTCTTCCTCAAAGAAAGATTGGTCTTCGGACTGAAGCTAATCATGGATTTGTCTAAATTAAAATGCATGATAGCTGATTGGTCGTTTGGTAGCGCCCAACTTAAAAGTCAGAATTCGATGAGATTAAAAAAAATCATAACAATCGTATTAAATAATTAAATATATTTTTAAAATTAAAAAATATTATTAAAAAATTAATTTATTTTTAAAACCAAAAACAAGATGATTCGTGCTCTTTTGTTCACATTCAAATTTTATATTTAAATATATCAAATTTGATTCATCCTAAAATAATATATCGTGCTATAAAAATAAAAAAATAATAATAAATATTTTTTAATAAAAAAACTTAAATAGTGCATACTTGTTGGTAGATCGAATTAATGCGCTAAATATCTTTTCCGTATCGGTCCATCTGTATCGGCCATCTACTGAGCCACGAAATCTGTACCACTCTCTCTTTAGCGCACTGTGATCCAACGCAGGAAGGCCCATTTCCTGGACCGAATTAACTTGAGGACAAGGCATTCTCTAAGCTGGCCTTGCCTATTTGAGTTTCCTGCTCTACTTTGCCTCTAAAAACACCTCTTGCACCTTGGGGAACGAGGTCTTTGGCTCGCTGCTTCAAAGGGCCTCACCAACTGTCACACTCCAGATAATGGATCCAAAGGTAGCAACCTATTGCATACCATACATGCAAGGCATCAGTAACAGCACAATTAATATAAAAAGAAATAATAAGCTTGTTGTAGTCAAATTACTCTCCTTGACGTCAGATTAAAATGAGGATCCAAAGGACGGTGTTACGGATCTGCGAATCTTCAAACGCCTCCTCCTCGACAAGAATCCTGGAAAAAAGTCCTGAGAACCGATTGTTCTGGTAGGGATCCTCCTATGCTCAAGTGAGTAATTTGGAAAATAGTAATCAGTAGTGTGCTAAAAGACTTAGCTACAAACTTGGAGTTCAAATCCCCTTCTCATCATAAGCAAAGGTTCTTATACCTATTTAGAAGTCCCTTGCTCCCTCTTTTGGAAGGTGTTGATTGCGAGACGACATCACCTGGCAGGGGGTAGGCAGCAAGGCCGATAGGGACAGATTGCAACTACCCCTGAGCTTGTCAGGGATAGACTATCGTTCTTTGTCTAGCGCAGCACTGCAGGCGGTAGGTAGGTCGGGTCTTGTCGGGCGTGCGTCATAACTAGCAATGGCCATAGGGACCACGTACAGTTGCAGGTAGTAGGTGGGCTGCATGGCAGCCGCAGGTATCAGACGGGGCACGTGGGGGCTGCTATAGGTCGACTCTGGAGTCGGTGCTAAGGGCCAACTCTGGAGTCGATCTTAGAGGTCGACTCTAGAGTCGGTGCTGGAGGCCGACTCTGGAGTCGAGGCTGGTGGCCAACTCTGGCGTCGATCTTGGAGGACCGACTCTAGCGTCGGTCTTGGAGGACCGACTCTAGAGTCGAGGCTGAAGGCCGACTCTGGCATCGGTCTTGGAGGCCCGACTTTGGAGTCGAGGCTGGAGGCTGACTCTAGCATCGGTCTTGGAGTTGTCTGGATTAGACAGGAGCCTTGGGTCGCTAAATGGCTTTGCCCATCTAATCCTCACCTCCATCGGTTACCTTGTCCGTTAACCCTAACGTAGTTTGATCAGCCACATCAAATGCCCTTTCGTCCCTGAGATAGCGCAGTTATTTTTTCGCCCGTCGAAAGGGACGTACAATTCATAAACTAAGTGTCTCATGGCCAGACGTGGCGTCCACCAATGATCGGTTCTGGGCAGTGGAAAGTTATCCTTGGGGCATGCCTTGTTGAGGTCGATAAAGTCGATGCACATCCTTCAGCTCCCGCTGGCCTTACGGAACATCACCATGTTGGCCAGCCAGCCAGAGTAATGTGCCTCCCGAATGTGGCCAGCGGTAATTAGCTTACGAACCTTCTTGTCGATGGCCTTCTACCGCTTAAGGGCGAAGCTCCTCTTCTTCTGCCAGACTGGCCGACATCTTTGGTCGATATTGAGTTTGTGAGTGATCACCTCCTGCAGTATGCCCCATGTTTGACGTTGATCAGGCGAAGACATCTGAGTTGGCCCGTAGGAAGGTGAGGAGTTGGTCTCTTGCCTCCGTGGAAAGAAGCACTCTAACTTGGACCATCTTCGCCAGGTCCTCTCCCAGTGGAAGGCATCGATGGGCCTCGCGGAGCCGGGTTCTCCCTCCGAACAAACTTATCCAGTAGCCCTGCTGGATGAGTTCTTCAATTGCTTTTTTTAGCTGACAGCAGTCCTCTGTGTCGTGGCCGTGATGCCGATGGAAATGACAGTAGAGACTCTTGTCGCAGGGGGTTCCTGGCTTCATGGGGATGGGACATCGGAGGTAAGACTCACCTTCGATCTCCATTAGGATATAGGATATAGGGCGAACAGAGAGGTGAAATGCTCCTCTTTGGGGGCGAGAGTCTAGGGCTAGTTGTCCAATCGGCGGGGAGGCTCAGGCCTCCTGAGATGGGTTCCACCAGGCTTCGGATGGGCTTTCTTCTTGCTGAACCCTCCATCGGTCTCCCTTTGGAAGAGTCTACTTCGTCGCGCGGATGTATTTTTGTGCATGGCTAGCAGTTCAGCATACGAACTGGAGGCTTCTTATCGAAAGAGTAGGCGAAGCGAGAAGGGCGGAGCCCTTGCTTCAAGGCCAGGGTAGCCACGGAGTTCGAGGTTGTAGACCTCAAGCGCGACTTTCTTGAACCGGGCCATGAAGTCCCTCAGTGACTCGGCACTTTTTTGCTGATGGAAAATAGGCTGTCAGCCACTCGAGGAATCTTTTGGCATGCATCGAAGTGCACCAGGAAAGCCCTCTCCAATTGCCAAAAGGAGTTGATGATGCACGGTGGTAAACGAGAGTACCAGGCGCGCACAGCCTTCCGAAGGATGGCCGAAAAGGCAATACAGATGAGGGAGTCGGTCATCCCTGGACCTGTATGAGGACCTTGTAGCTCTCCAAATGGTCCAGCAGGTTAGTGGAGCCGTCATAGGGGTCCAACTGGGGGAGACGGAACTGGTTCGAGATTGGCTCCTTCATGATACGGCGGGATAGCGGGGGATGGCTATCATAGTCTACCTCCGGCTGGTTAGTGATCGTGTGGCTGAGCTTCTTCAACGCTAGTTATATTCGTCAACCGTTGCTCGGCTCGACGAACAATCCGACCATCGAAGGACCCCTCCCTTGAAGATCCCGAGGACAGGGAGGGGCAGTGCCAATGATAATGTCCTTGCTCGGTCCCCTTCCTGTGCCACCGCTTAGGGGAATCGTCAGAATGGCAGGAGGGAGACTGAGGCCTATTAGAGGTCTCCCGTGGTGATGCCTGGGCGAGGCATGATGGCGGTGAGTTTTTCTTGAGAGGATCTCCCACGAGTTGATTGCTAACTAGGCTGATCGGCCCCCATGCCCGGCGATGGTCGCCTTGGTGCTGCTGCGCGGCCGTTGGCTATTGTTGTAGCTCACGAACCATAGCCACAAGTGGCTGTACCTATAGGGTGAGGTCGGCGATTGATCATCCTGCGGTGGCAGCGAAGGCGGAGCAGGAAGGTTGGCTTGGGAGTAAGGAGACTGGTCTCCTGCTGCTTAGGACCTCGACGATGCCCTCCAGCGCAGCTGGTGAAATCTTCTGGATGCGCATTACCACCATTTTTTGTTTTCCAAGGGGAGTAAAGGTCTGCATCTGTTATTTTGAAGCTTTCTATCTCTCGTCTCTTCGCTCCCCCCTATCTGGCGTGCCAATATGTTGTAGCCAAATCACTCTCCTTGACGTCGGCCAAAATGAGGATCCAAAGGATGGTGGTTATGGGTCTGAGAATCTTCAAACGCCTCCTCCTCAAGCAAGAATCCTGCAAGAAAATCCCCCAGACGGTTGTTCCAATGAACCCTCCGACTCAAGTGAGTAACTTGGAAAACAGTAATTAGTGGTGGGCTAAAAGATTTAGCTAAAAACTTGGAGTTCAGATCCCCCCTCTCATCATGAGCGAAGATTCTTATACATGTTCAAAAGTCCATTGCTCCCTCTTTTGAAAGGGTGTTGATTCCGAGATGACATCACCTGGCAGGGGTAGGTGGCAAGTCCGATAGGGACAGATCGCAACTACCCCTGAGTTTGTCAGGGGTAGACTATCATCCCTTCATCTGGCGTAGCACCGTAGGCAGTACACCGATCGGGTCTTATCGGGCATGCACATAACTAGCAGTTGCCGTGGGGGCCACGTGCAGTTGCAGGTGGTAGATGGAACGCATTGCGGTCACAGGTGTCAGACAGGTCACATGGGGGCTGCTATAGGCCAACTCTAGAGTTGGTGCTGAGGGCCAACTCTGGCGTCGGTTTAGAGGCCAACTCTGAAGTCGGTGCTGGAGGCCGACTCTGGCATGATCTTAGAGGCCGACTCTAGAGTCGGTGTTGGAGGCCGACTCTGGCATTGGTCTTGGAGGGCCGACTCTGGAGTCAAGGCTGGAGGCTGACTTTGGCATCGGTCTTGGAGGGCCAACTCTAGGGTCAAGGCTGGAGGCCGACTCTAGAGTTGGTGCTGGAGGCCGACTTTGGCATCGTCTTGGAGGCCCAACTCTAGAGTCAAGGCTGAAGGCCGACTTGGAGTTGGTGCTGGAGGCTGACTCGGGCGTCGGTCTTGGAGTCGTCTGGATTAGACTGGAGCCTTGAAGGGGCCCGCTAAATTGCTTTGCCCATCTAATCCTCATCTCCATCGGTTACCTTGTCCGTTAACCCTAACGTGGTTTGATCAGCCACATCAAAGCTATATATCATTCATTGTCTAAAACATTATTAGTACAAGCTATATAAAGTTTGGGCAACATGCCAAAATTAAAAGATCAAAGTTTAGGGCTAAATGTAACATAAAGGTAGTGTTTGGATGCCAAAAAGTTATTTTAGGAATAGGAATACAATTCCTCAGGAATAGCTTATTTTCTTGTTATTCCATATTTCTGTTTGGTTTAAAATCTGATATTCCATGTTTAATAGTGTTATTCCAAATGGTGTTTGATAACATGAGAATAAGCCTGTATTCATTAGGAATAGATGAAGAATTTTTTTAAAAATCTTAAAAATACCCTTTAACCAAATGAGAACGAAAATGATTTATCAATTTAATTTTAATGTAATTACTTAGATAAATTATTTTTTATTAATAAATATAATATTATGATATATTAAAAGTTTGCAAGTTATGTACATATATTAAAAGTGGGCAGGTTATGACCAATTAATAGAACTTTATTACTTCTGATCACCATTTAAAAGTAGGACAGCACAAACTAAATACTCCTGATAAACAAAATAATCAGCATTAGCAAGCATATTTCTTATTGCTTAGCTGAAAATTTTTAAATAAAAAGTGGTATCCATCATATTTTAGAATAAATTATTATAATTATAACGCATTTGCTATATGCACCGATCAGTTACTCATTTTTTTAGCTATGATTCGAATCAATTAATCGCATGTGCAGATCTGCAACAATAACTTATTCTCTGTCCAAATATCTGGGAGAGGAAGTATCAGCAACTCATTCATCCAGGCTTGGAGTCCACTCTTTCTGGGAATTCATACCATGGGGAATCCATGTGGGGCTTGTTGCGGTTCTCAAGCCTTCTCTCTGAGCCGTTTGTAATCATGGCCAGCCCGATGTGGACCCTCCACAGGTTGGCGTGGTCGTATGATCCAGTGGTGGAAATCGGGACAAGTGATGTATTTGCAGCCCAGAAAAACTTTGTAGGCAGTTATGTTATATAATATGCAGATTGGATGCCCTGTTTGTCCTACTCTATTGCTCTCCTACACAAATCATATAAAGCCATTGGCTAGATGCAAGAATTTTTGCCTGCTTTAAACCTCATCTAAACCTCCGTCAAGATAGGTGAAGTCATCCAGTGGTATACTTACCAATCTAAAACATTTGAGAGACTCCGTTCCTGCAGATGATGGTGCATGGGCATCAATTTAAGTTGTATGATCGTGACAGTATATGAGATGACGTATCAATTGACAAAGTATATGATCCATTCTCTGTTGGTTGGTGGCAGATGGTGGCTATCTAATTGATCAGACTGAGGCTAGAGTTATACTCTATGTCCTTAAGACAATTTCATCCGCAATGGTGCTTACGGTCAGTATGACGATTGTCTCCAGGATACAACAGTCTCTTTTGATGAAAGCAGCACTACAATTCACCAAAAATTCGAACCAAGAATGCTACTCTCTTTTTAATGCACTATTGCTATACTACCCTTAGGAAGTATGCAAATGCCTAGAGAAAGGAACTAGAATTGATTCGGATTGAACTCAATTCGGAATGGTTTTGAATGAATGAAAATGCTTGGTTTAGGGTCCTATTTATAGGTTTTAGGTGCCCCTTGGAAGCAACCCTACGGAATTGATCTGTACCGTTAGATCTGATCAGATCCGATCAATGGTCAGATCAATAAGCCCCTTTTCGTAATGATAAGCCTATCATGGCCGAGATCTAAAGATCAGCCGATCAGATAACCCGATCCACATCCCGATACGCCTTTTCACCATTATGATCTGATGATCACGTTATCAGATAGGCGGTTGCACGTTTTTGATATGCCTTTTCATGATCGGACCGTTGACTTATCTCCAACCGTACGATCGAACGGGTGCCTTATCACTAACCGATGATCGACGGGTGCCTTATCACCAACCGTCCAATTGACTGGTCAACCGATGGGTGTGAGCCGTTGGATCACGATCGCGATCATGATTTGATCACCGCATCTGACCTTCATCCGATCGATCAACGATCAGTTCTGATCCTGATCCAATGATCAACGGTCAATTGATCTCAGCCCTTTATCTTGATCCGATCAGTCTCCACCGTCGGATCCTCCTGATCTAGAAAAAATTTAAAGCCCCTCAAGCTCCTGTGACGATGCGCAAGTGCGAAGTGCAAAGTGCGCTACAAAGCGCCCATTGTGCCCTTCGCACATGCGCGCATGCGCGATGCTACGCATCATCCTCAAGCTCTCCACTTATGGTGAGCCTAAGGAACTTAAGCTTCAAGGAAGAGGTTTCCATATAAGTGAACCTTCCTTTCTTAATTTTTTGATATGGGACTAAATGTTTCCGCAATTTCTCATTCACACGCACATAAAAGGTAATGGGCTTTCAAGGCCCATTAGGGTATTTAGGTCTATTTTGGCCCATTACCCAACAATCCCCCACATGAATGAAAATTGGACTTAGATCAAAGATCATCAAAGTTCAGCAAAGGCAAACCCCCACATAAAAGGATTTTAATGCAAATGAATATGCAGACACACTAAAGAGAGTATAATGGGATGAAGTTGTATCGGGATAGGTAGCTTGTGGCTTTGAACCTTCCTTAGTGAGTTGTTATCGAGTTTACTTGCTAAAAGGTGAACATGATGTCTTGAACCTTTCAGCGTTTTGTGTAAACTAAGACAATAACAATCACACAACTTCTTCCCGAGCATTCTTTTGGTTCTCATGGTTGTATTCATTTTGGCCCCGAACAACTCCTGGTCTCATGAGTGCTTCAGAGAATTAAACCTTAAAATTCTCATAAATTGGCCCAGTTCACACTCACATAGGTGATTCTTATTAAGAGTATCCTGCTATACCCACATGATGTTCATGTCATAAGAATCATTAAAAGCAATGCTTATCCTAGTACCTTTAGCAGGTAGCACCAATTATCATAGGAATGAGTAGGATTGGACATCCTTAGTGCTATTCAAGTCTCTTCATAATTTAGTTGTCCCTTTTGAACCTAGATCTTGGGATCTCCAGTCAGCTAGGTTGGGTATCCACTATGAAGATTTTTCAGTTATAGGTTTTAAACCCATTCCCCTCGATAAACAGTTTACTTGATCTCTTGGTAACCCCTTTGTTAATGGATCGCTAGGTTTTTCTTTGACTGAACATAGTCAATAGAAATTACACCAATTTCAAGTAACTGCTTAATGGTATTATGTCTGACGTATATGTCTAGACTTACCATTATACATCTTATTCTGTGCTCTGCAAATTACTGATTGACTATCACAATATGCATATTGCAGACACAGGCTTTGGCCAACATGGAATATCTTCTAAAAGGTTTCGAAGCATTCTGCTTCTTCAGCTGTCTTTTCTAAGCAATAAACTCAGATTCCATAGTGGATCGAGCTATACATGTTTGCTTAGAAGATTTCATGACACAGCACCTCCTCCTAAGGTGAATACATATCCACTTGTGGATTTTGTATCTTCTGTGTTAGATATCCAATTTGCATCACTGTATCCTTCTAATACAGCTGGATATCTTGAATAATGTAATCCATAACTTAGGGTATATCACAGATATCTTAATACCCTTATTAGAGCTGTCCAATGATTTGGACCTGGATTACTTGTAAATCTACTCAACTTATTGATAGCATATGCTATGTCAGGACGAGTGCAATTCATGACATACATTAAACTGCCAATTATACGTGAGTATTCCAATTGAGATATGGGTTCTCCAGTATACTTAGCCAAATATAGATTAACATCTACAGGTGTTTTCACTGGGCTAGTATCATACTTTTTATACTTATTTAATATTTTTCAATATAATGAGATTGAGATAATATTATTTCTTCAGATGTTCTAGTGATTCAAATCCCTAGTATAACATCTGCAACACCCATATTTTTCATATCAAAATGTTTGATCAACATTTTCTTTGTCTGTTTAATCATTTCAGTATTACTACCAATGATTAACAGGTCATCTACATATAAGCAGATTATCACATACCCTTCAGGCAGGGTTTTGGCATATATGCATTTGTCACATTCATTTATTTTGAATCCATTTGATAACATGACATTATCAAATTTATATGCCATTGCTTAGGTGCTTGCTTTAATCCATATAAGGATTTAACAAGTCTACACACCTTCTTTTCTTGTCCTGGAACAATAAATCCCTCAGGTTGTTCCATGTATATTTCTTCATCTAATTCACCATTCAGAAAAGCAGTTTTAACATCCATTTGATGAATTTCAAGATTGTTAATGGCTGCAAAAGCGATTAACATTCTTATAGATGTTATTCTACTTACTGGTGAATAGGTATCAAAGAAGTCTATACCTTCTTTTTGTTTGAAGCCCTTAGCCACTAATCTGGCTTTATACTTGTCAATTGATCCATCAGCCTTTAGCTTTTTCTTAAAAATCACTTGCACCCTAAAGGTTTCATACCAGATGGTAAGTCTACCAACTCCCAGGTATGATTATGCATGATGGACTCAATTTCATTATTGACAGCTTCTTTCCAAAAGGGTGCTTCTGGATTAGACATTGCCTCCTTGAATGTTGAGGTTCATCTTGTAACATATAAGTTACATAATCAGGACCAAAGGACTTTGTAACTTTTGGTCTCTTACTGCGTCTGGGTTCATCTTCAGGATATTCTTCCTGATGACTACTACTAGCAGTATTATCATAAGTTCTTTTATTTGAACTTATTTCTAATTTCCTTTTGCTTGGAAATATATCTTCAAAGAATGTTGCATTCCTTGATTCCATGATTGTATTTATCTGTATATCAGATATATCTGATTTATACACAAGAAAGCGATATGCACTACTATTATGTGCATAACCGATAAATATATAATCAACAGTTTTAGGTCCTATTTTGACCTTTTTGGGGTCGGAATAGCTACTTTAGCTAGACACCCCACACTCTTAAGTAATTGTAGAAGGCTTCTTTCCTTTCCATAACTCATATGGAGTAACTTCCTTCTTCTTAAGAGGTATCTTATTAAGAATATGATTTGCTGAGAGAATTGCTTCTCCCCATAAATTCTATGGTGTACCAGAATTTATTAACATAGCATTCATCATTTCTTTTAATGTGCGGTTTTTAGTTCCGCAATTCCATTAGATTGAGGCGAATAAGGAGCAGTAGTTTGATGAATAATGCCATGCTCTTGACAGAATTCGTCAAAAGGTGCATCGTATTCACCACCTCTATCACTCCTTATGGCCTTAATCTTTTTCCAAGTTGATTTTCAACTTCATTCTTATAACATTTAAACATTTCTAAAGCCTCATCCTTAGACTTTAGTAGATACACATAGCAGTATCTAGTTGAATCATCAATAAATGTTATAAAATACTTTTTACCTCCTCTAGTTTGAACTGACTTTAAGTCACATAGATCACTGTGAATTAAGTCAAGAGGTTCAGTATTTCTTTCTACTGATGGAAATGGTGTTTTTGCTAACTTAGCTTCAACACACACTTCACACTTGTAATGTGGATCAATTTCATGATTAGGTAATAATTCTAATTTCATTAATTTTCGTAATGAATTAAAATTCACATGTCCTAATCTATCATGCCATAAACAAGAAGAGTCAACCATATAAGCAGAAGAAGAAGCTTTATTTATTTCAAGGTTTCTGTGTACAGTCATTACATTCACCTTGAATAATCCATTATTCAAGTAACCCCTTCCAATAAATATCCCCCCTTAGTGAGTACAAATTTATCAGACTCAAAGACCATCCTAAAGCCATGTTTGCTTAGGAGGGAGCCTGATATAAGATTCTTCCGGATGTCAGGGACATGTAGCACATCATTCAGTAGAAGCTCCTTGCCAGATGTCATCTTCATAACAATGCGGCCAAGTCCTTCTATCTTGGATGTAGCGGAGTTACCCATGACCAAATTTCTGCCATTGATAGGAGTATATGATGAGAACATACTCTTATCAGAGTAGACATGTCTGGTAGCTCCAGTGTCGATGTACCATTCATTTGCTTTGTCAACCATGTTTGCTTCAAATACAACAGCTGACAGCATCATCTCGGATACCTCTTTGGATAGGGTTTCAGTAATGTTGACCTCTTTCTTTTCTTTATCCTTGAAACGTAGTCCTTGGATTTGTGTCCTTGCTTTCCACAAACAAAGCACTTTCCCTTGAATTTATATTTCTTTGGATTGCCCTTCTTCTGTTTAAAGCCTTCGCCTGGAAACTTGCATTTCTTCTTCCCTTCTATGAGGTTGGCCTTTGGCTCAGCAGGTTGTCCTCCTGTCTTCTTGTCTTGGCTTTTATTGTCCTCCTCGACCTCAGGCGGACAATTAGGTCTTCAAGTCCCATCTCCTTTCGCTTATGCTTCAGGTAATTCTTGAAGTCCTTCCATAGTGGTGGTAGCTTCTCTATGATGGCAGCTACCTGGAATGACTCACTGAGAGACATTTCTCTGCATGTATCTCATGCAGGATGATCTGGAGCTCTTGGACTTGCTCCATAACTATTTTGTGGTCGACCATTTTGTAGTTTAAGAACCTTCCAACCATAAATTTCTTGTGTCCAGCATCCTCTATCTTGTACTTTTTATCCAGGATGCCCATAACTCCTTGGCAGTAGTAATACTGCTGTACACATTGTACAGGGTATTGTCCAGACCATTCAGGATGTAGTTCTTGCAAAGGAAGTCTGAGTGCTTCCATGCCTCCACCGCAGCAATGACTTGCTTGTCAGTCTCCCCTTCCTTTAGGACAGGTGGATCTTCATTCAGCACCCTGACCAGATTCAGAGTTGTAAGGTAGAACAGCATCTTCTGTTGCCACCTCTTGAAGTCTGTGCCAAAGAATTTCTTCGGTCTCTCGGCTTGAACTGATGTCGTCATAGTAGCCATCTGCAGCAGCACTTCCGTGGTAGCAGGAAAATTGTCTTAAGATTGTTGGTTGGTGCAGATGGTGGCTACCTAATTGATCAGACTAAGGCTAGAGTTATACTCTATGTCCTTAAGACAATTTCGTCCCGCAATGGTGCTTACGGTCAGTATGACGATTGTCTCCCAGGATACAACAGTCTTCTTTTGATGAAAGCAGCACTACAATTCACCAAAAATTCGAACCAAGAATGCTACTCTCTTTTTAATGCACTATTGCTATACTACCCTTAGGAAAGTATGCAAATGCCTAAGAGAGAAAGGAACTAGAATTGATTCGGATTGAACTCAATTCGGAATGGTTTTGAATGAATGAAAATGCTTGGTTTAGGGTCCTATTTATAGGTTTTAGGTGCCCATTGGAAACAACCCTACGAAATTGATCTGTACCGTTAGATCTGATCAGATCCGATCAATGGTCAGATCAATAAACCCATTTTCGTAATGTGATAAGCCTATCCATGGCCAAGATCTGAAGATCAGCCGATCAGATAACCCGATCCACATCCCGATATGCCTTTTCACCATCATGATCTGATGATCGCGTTATCAGATAGGCGGTTGCACGTTTTTGATATGCTTTTTCACGATTGGACCGTTGACTTATCTCCAATCGTACGATCGAACGAGTGCCTTATCACTAACCGACGATCGGATGGATGCCTTATCACCAACCGTCCAGTTGACTGGTCAACCGACGGGTGTGAGCCGTTGGATCACGATCGCGATCATGATTTGATCACTGCATCTCGACCCTTTATCCTATCGATCAACGATCAGTTCTGATCCTGATCCAATGATCAATGGTCAATTGATCTCATCCCTTTATCTTAATCCGATCAGTCTCCACCGTCGGATCCTCCTGATCTAGGAAAAATTTAAAACCCCTTAAGCTCCTCGCGACGATGCGCAAGTGCAAAGTACCCATTGCGCCCTTCGCACACGCGCGTGCACGAGGGTGATGCGTAGCATCACCCTCAAGCTCTTCACTTGTGGTGAGTCTAAGGAACTTAAGCTTCAAGGAAGTGATTTCCATATAAGTGATCATTCCTTTCTTGATTTTTCCAATGTGAGACTAAATGTCCCCGCAATTTCTCATTCACAGGCACAAAGAGGTAATAGGCTTTCAAGGCCCATTAGAATATTTAGGGTCTATTTTGACCCATTACCCAACATTCTCATACATGAACCGCCATGCTTTAAACCCAAGATATGATGTAAATAGTCCAGCTAACAAATGTGCAGATATCACAAGCCAAATAAGGTCCAAGTACATATTGAACATTGACTCAAGATATGTAAATATAATCCAGCTAATAGAAATTACACCAGATACAACAAGAAGTAACCAAAACATCGTGCCTGGCCAAGCATGACTGAGATCTTAACACTTGCTGCGTGTGTTTGATCAACGAAAAATATTCCCAAGAATAACAGCAACATAGCACTAACAAATGCATTTTTTAAGCATCTCCCAGAAGTTTGCAATACATGTTAGTGTCATGATTTTCATTGTAAAGCTGACTGAACAACCAGCTGGTCCATCTCGTGCACGCCCCCAACCCAAGAGTTAGCACTGGTTAAAAGGAAGCTTTTGTCTTGAGGATCCCAATCAACAAAGCAAGAGGACAACAATTAATGGCACTTGGCAGCAAGTGCTAGCAAGCATGCAAAGAAGCAACCATTAAATTTTTTTTTTAAAAATTCATAAAATTTATAAAGCTATATTGAATAGTTCATCATTTGTTTTGTTTTGTGGATGAACCATCACACTCTAATGAAAAGTTCCAATATAAGCAAGAAAAGTAAGAAATATAAGAATCTTGCGTAACCAGGCCTTCCCCCCAAACCAGTTCTCAGAAAATAAAAATGTGTCATGCTCAGCAGCATAATCCATTTGTGAGATATAGCGACATAGATTGAGTTGGCTCAGGAAGGTATTATCAGCTGTTATTTTCTAACGGTTACAATTTGCATGCATCCGATTCAGGAAATGCTATGAGTCTGCCTAACATCATAGCCCTCGGCTCATATAGAGTGTCAAACATATACTTCACATAGGTTGCATTTAGAAATGCCCTTCAAGTCATGATTTTATAGCCCACACTTCACATACGCAAGGATCAAGCAAATAAGTGAAATTAAGTTAATGCATCAATGACCTCTGAAAAACTAGCAACATAGCATGCGCAATGCAAACTTTCTACCACAATCGATATGAACAGTTCAAGATCACATATATAGCATGAAAAAAATCAACGTGGAAGCTTAATTTGATGGATACACTGTTAATCGATATATAGCTTATATCTAATATTCTCCCAATCAGAAACATATAAATGACAAAACAACTACTGGCATAATGGACTTTTGGAACAATATCAATGGCACTGCAACCACCAAAAAGTAACATAGGTTAATTCTCCCATTCAGCAAATAATTATCAAAACAGCTCCAAAAAAAAAAAGGCTTTTAAGGCATTTCATGATTCTATAATTGTTAGTGTGTGACCTATATCCAATCGGATTTGATGCTAGTATGTACACATTTCTTTATGAATACAAATCAAATTTATTGGTTTCTTTATCTATCCAAGTATTTTTCTTATAAATATATTTAGATATATTTTACCTTTGGGATAAAGCCCAAAAGAATGTAAACTATGCATATGAAATTTGTAATAGAGATTACAAAATATGAGATCCAAAATTGCACATTATGGTTCAATTCTTTAAATTTTTTTAGTCGATGCGTAGACAGGACTAGGCACTATCGAACACCGTTGAGACTAGCACACATTGCATATCTTCATCCTTGTGGTGAGCAGCTGATCTCGCAAGATGAAGTATGGAGATACTTAGATAGGTGTGGATGCTCGTTATTGTAACGATGCATTGGATGACCCGCACAGAGATCCCATATGGATATTCTTTATAGTGTCGATGGTTGATCTCTGATGACGGTGGTATGAGTGATCCTTTGACTTGAGATCTTTATTGCACCTCATGTGTGGAATGTCATGCTTTGACGATATGCAAACGTCGCTCTACCCATCGGTGGTAAATATTGTATCAGTTGGGTATAATATGAAGCACATGAAGATGGTGTTTGATCAAGATAGGATTTATCTTCCTTGATAGAAAGGGTTATATCCCATGACCACTTGATAGATTAAATTGACTATTAAATCCTTACAAGGTTGAGTTGGAATTTGAAATGGTTTCAAAGTTTTAATTCATGTGAGTCAATTTTTTCTAAGATCAAGTAAACAAAAATCAATTACATGGTTGACACATTCTATACCACTGATTGATCTGGAATATGTGACGAATGGATTGAATCGTATATTAACTATTCATGGACAGGTGTTGATGACCATGTCAACAAAACCCTTAACACTTGGGTGATCATGATGCTTTGTTAGAGGCTGCTCATGATATATAATCATGGATTCTTTGACTTAATCAAGGAGTTGATTTGATTAAAGAATTAACTTGGACAAGGTATTGATCAAGTCATCCTTAGGGTCAATATTAGGAACATGATTATTGCCAATGTATCAAGGGACTTAATGGGTCACACACATTAAGGAGATTTTTGATGAAGTTAAAATAGGAATTAAGTTGGACTTAATTCAAATTAGATGATCAATTAATTATGATTGGATTTGACTCAATCTTAATGAGGGAACATAAAATTGATGAATAGGATTCATCATAGAGGAAAAAATTTTATGTTCAAGGAAAAGTCTTTCTGTACATGTGATGTACATATAAAATATATTAATTGGATACCCAATTAGGCTTGATCCATGTGATGGATGGCTTAAATTAATTATTTGATTAAATTAGTAATGTGGTATTTAATTGGGTCCGTATGATGACATGATTTGATTCATGAAAACCTAATTGAATTGAGGGCTGAGATCATACCACATGGAGGATGGATCCATGCTCATGTGATGGACATGACCCATCTCCATGTTATGGAGGAGAGAACACCCATGATTTTGGCATCATCATGAAGCTAAATCCAAGGTTTGGGGTTAGTTTCATGGGATAGCCAATTTTCTATTTTTTAAGGAAGCGGTTTGGTGGTTGTAATCCTAACATTATCATGATAATAAATATCCTAAATTTGTTAGGATAATTTGTTATTAACTTGATA
Organism: Calamus simplicifolius; assembly: GCA_900491605.1. Taxonomy (NCBI): domain Eukaryota; kingdom Viridiplantae; phylum Streptophyta; class Magnoliopsida; order Arecales; family Arecaceae; genus Calamus; species Calamus simplicifolius. The sequence goes on along the minus strand of UESW01001876.1, from coordinate 28,698 downwards.
TGGTTGAAATATCCTCTTCATGGAACCACACAACTTTCTCTTCATGTATAAAAAGGAGAGAGATGCCCCCTTGAATAGACATGCCTAACTCCTTCTTGTTCTCTCTCTTGGATGTCTAACACCTACTTTCTCTTTCTAAAATATTCTCTCTCTCTCTAGGATGTTCCTCTCTCTCTCTCTTGAAGGGTTGAAAGCTCTCTCTCTCTCATATCCCTCTTTCTTGGATGGTTGAAGGAAAGCTTTCTCTCTCTTCTTGGTTGATCAAGATTTGATCTTGATCAAGAAATCTTTCCTTTCTTGATTGATCAAGATTTGATCTTGATCAAGAAATTATTCTTTCTCTTAATTTAAAAAATTAATTGAAGAAGAAAAGAGGCACTAACATCCCTCGCTAGAAGGTCATCATCCAATTCTGGAATGATATCATTCAAAGATCTCCGTGTGGATCACCATTAGAGGTCAGACAGGTGGACGACTAGTGGTAAATCGTTTACCGGCTTCATCAGTCTTCATCCCCAATAAAGAATACACGAATGATCTATTATTTAATCATGTGTTATTTTTTGTTAACTGAATCTGTTCCCTAAGGATCTTGGGCTTTGAAAATTAAATTCATATTTATTTTATCTTTCGCTGCATGTTATATGAATTTGATTCATATAAAATATACAAAATTTTCAACAGCATGAGCATAACTTGCAGAAGAGGCTGCCATTAAAGGTGGTATACGGTAGAACTCAGCCATTTGTCTTTTAAGCCAAGCTTCCAATAGTGGGCCTTCATAATGCATAAAGAACCATATGTTAATCTCATTTTTTAAAGTCTCCCCTACAGCAAGAATACATTCAGGTGTAATTCCAGGGGGACTCTCCAACTTTCGTATGCATTCATCAATAGAGTACACCATAGGACGGGCAAGCTAATCTCTCCTGAGGATCTCATTAGCGATTTTCAATCTCTTTCTGTCTTGATGCATCAAAATTAAAAGGGCATCAGTTGCATCAATTATGGCCCTAGTCCTACGTGCTGTAGGAGTAATAGAGGTTGACCTTTTTCTCTTTTCACTGCTAGAGGACAAACCTGTATCTAGAGAACATTCTGTGGGTCGGGTCGAGGCACATGCAGTCGGACTGTTTGGGGGATACATCAAAGAGGTTATAAAAAAGATTGGATGATGAATCCAAGACTCCACCATGTTGTTGTGATGGTTCCCAATGTTGATGTCATCTAAGTTGATCCGATCCACCTCATCGTCCAAGGTATCATTGTCCGATACTCCCTCTGAAATAGCAGATGTATTCCTCCATTTACAAGTGACTGTATTCTTTGAAAAAAAGGATGTCATCTATCAGTGACTGTATTCTTTGAAAAAAGGATATCTATGTCGTCGTATGTAGGAAATGACTTACCTTTAATCCGAGCATACTCTTTGTTAACCTGTTAAGAAATTTTTAAAATTAATTATTGTAATGTTATCGAAAGTATGCTACGTATGATATCAATATCAATCGATCACTCACCAAGATGACCTCGTCCCACATATGTTCATCATCAAATGTGGAAACTTTTAGTACAGGATCTCATCCGTAACTAGATCAATTAGCTAAGTTATAATACAAGTTGAAGGTCTTCTTTAGTACCTTCAACCGATTCTTGAGGTTTCTATAACTGAAGGACATATTTGTCCGTGCATTGAACATATTGGTCATCTTCTTCCATGTTTCTTGCAAGAAAGTACCATTGTGACAGTTACCTTCGTCATTCTCTTGCTTCATCAAGGCAAGCATTATCATATCAAGAGCATCTGTCCAATTAGGTGCTCTAGCACGACTTGATCCTTCCCTCACATGTACAAGTTTACTTTTTTTTTTTGGATTTAAGCATCTTATCTACAGAACCCGAAATGTTGATCAATTGTCAGAATGGCAATATTTAATTTTATAATTAGCTGACAAATGAAGCAAAAAATAAATAATAAAAAAAATATGTTATAAAACAAGAAAATCATTCCACTTAAATATGTATGTGCCGAGACATGTATATTGATGACCTAATACCGATACATATTATGTATATACAGAAGACATTTGTATGCATGTGCATGTTTACTCTAAACCCCCACCAAGAGAAATATTAACAATCGAGTTTCCTAGGTTTTAAGCCATTTCTCAGAGCCTTTCAGATGTCCTGGTATAGGCGCATGAGATGGGGGTTTTCTTTCTTTATTTTTCTAAACTCGGGATGTCAATGACTTCAAAATTTTCAGGGGACTCGATGCAATTTATGTCGGGCACAAACGAGATCTCATCCACCAAATTCAAGCCTGGAAACTGATGACAAATTTTGTTACAGCATGCATGTCGGCTGATTTAATTGATAAAGTTGGTCAGACTCAATGATCCATTATCTTTTCCCCTGGTTTTTTTTTATTGCAAATAGGAGAACTGAATTCTCTCCTTGCATCAACAGGAAAGAATCTATCATAAAATTACTACGTTGATAGTCCAAAAAATCTTGGCATTGTCTGGTCTGCAATTCAATGGCCTAATCAGTGATTTATCCAGCATGAAAAGGAATTAATCTTTATATGTCCAATTTTCTGCAATTGTAAGAAGGAAATCTGAATCAACTATTATCATGATTTAAAGCCATAAACCAAGCAACAACTCTAGCCCAGAAATCATGCCTCTATGAAAATAAAAATTTGCCTAATGTAAAAGAGAAGGCATCATTTGCTCAGGAAAAAAGAAAGAAGGAAAGAAAGAAAAAGTAACAGCATTAAGATACTACTGAAGGAAGAAACCAAAACAACTCATCCTTTGGTCATCTTTGCTATGCGTGCAGAAGCACTAACCCATCATTAGTTTTCACTCCCTCTTATCTTTTATCTTTTATTTGATATAGATCAATGAAGTCCATAATTAATTTTGAGCTTCTATAAGGTACTCTTATTAAGTCAAGGAGCACTGATACCCACAACCACTCCATTTCCTCCATGATTCCCTCTGTTCTACATCTAATTTTGGTGCAACATGTGAAGATAGATAGTGTTAATGAGTTTGAATCCTAGGTCTTGCTTGCATTGCATGATGACCATAATTTCATGGACAAAGAATTATTTGATCCCACATAAGACTCATCCAATGATGGTGATCTGCGATACAGAGATGACTGATTAGGAGAGTCTTTGTTTGGTTCGTGTGAAGGAAGAAAAAAAAAGAAAGAAAGAAAGAAAGAAAAGAGAAGAAAAGAAAGAGAATAAAATTAAATGAGATTTTGAAATCCCTTGAGACACTCTATTAGGAAACGACTGGAAAGGAAGAGAGTAATAATGGAGAAGAAAAAGAAAAAAAAAGAAAGAAATTTTAAAAAAAAGATATTAGAAAAAGCAAAGGTAATACAGATGGCATCCATTGAGACACTATTAGATTTAAACTTTTCTTCTTTCCTCCTCCCCTTCTAATTTCTATACTCCAATTAAACTCCATCTAATTTCTATACTCCAATTAAACTCCAGGCACATGGTGTGTATCTTTTCCTCCAAAAACTCGAGGCACCTGGTGCGTATCTAACAACCTGATTTTTGAATCTTCACAAGAGAAAAAATGAGATTTAGATTATACAAATCAAAGGCAACAAAACCGAACCAGCGGTCAAAGCAAAAGTATTACAACTGAAAAATTATGATCGAAAACCAAAAAAAATCAACCACGAAACCTTCAGAGAAGGAAGAGGATTGGGGATGAAGACGTACCTACGGTACTGTGCACTTCACGCCTGTAGTGGATCGGAAGCCTACACCTTCAGAATGATACCAGATAGCCTCTGGAAGCCGAGATTGGTCGCTGCTGAGATCGCCGCTCTCAAACCCTAGTGTCAAGGAATGGATGAAGACCGAATCGCTCTTTTATTTCCATTTTTTCCTTCCATCGATGCCCCTGAAATACGTGAGTTAAAATACGTGATATGCCATGGGGTACTATGGAATAGCAAAACGGAAATACCAACATTTCAGGAGAATATGAATTTTTGTGGGGCCCACTAACTTTTTTATGCCTGTTTAGAGGAATAACATGGAATAAGTCCCTATTCTAGGCAGGAATAGAGCATCCAAACACTGCCAAAGTGATTTGTTTATATTGATGGAAGCTCCAACTATTCCAATTTTTTCTCTTTGGTTTTATGACTTTGAAAAACAGTGAGAATTTGATAATCTTACACTTAGTAAATAAGACTACTGTAATATTATATAGTCATTTTAAATTTATAGCAAATTAGGTTTACATAATTAAGTTATAATACTTGCCAAGCTTTCATAATTCAAATGCATTTTATCATATTATTAAATTATGCATATTATATGCTCAAAATAATTTGAAAGTAGATGCTATGTAGTATTTCAAAAACATAATTCCAAATTAAATCTACGGTACCATTACAATTAATATGTATACTTCATTTTATTATAAATATCCCACGGTCATACACTACGTCCACATAAACCCTTATAACAGGGCTAGAGCAAAACACCTCAAAGGTGTATCCTCCTTAGACATCCCTAATGGAAGTAGGATTTTGGTACCAGTGTCATGTCATAAATCATATCATATCACAGAACACTTCGTGGATGTGTCCTCCACATATGACCCCTATAGAGATGGATTTCGGAGTCATGTAGCATATCATGTCATGTCATGTCATAGTGAATCATGGTGATATATATTTTTATATTCACAAAACATTATTTTCATATCATATTTGTATGATAGCAGGTAGCCGATCCGATATAGTCTTAGATGAGTTGAGTTGAGATTTGTATGATAGCAGGTATTGTAGCAAAAATATAATCAATATGCTTTTGACATTTACAGTTGTTTGAACATATCGAGTATACACATGTACACTTGTAAAATAATTTTGATGTAATCATTATTTTGTAGAAATTAGCAATTTTAAAATACCATATCAAATAATCAATTACATGCATAGGTATTAAATAATTTACAGAAATTAACAATTCCAAAATATTCATGTCCAATAATCAATTGCATGTATAGGTAATACATAATTTGTAGAAATTAGCAACTTTAAATAACTATGCCAAATGGTCATTTGCATGTATGGGGTACCAATTCTAATTTTTTTTTATTTTTCAAATAATACACTATGTAAAACAATATAGCATTTAAATCTATAATTTGCATATTTTAATAATTTATAAAAAGCTAGCATTAATTCAAAGATGCAAATCAGCTATATGGGCTTCTGGGTACCAACAACATGGTTTTTTAAATTTTTTTTAATTTTTTAATCTCTAAAATCATGATGTCAAAATAACGTTTATACTTTACCCAATTAATCCTGAACTAAACTTGGGGCTTGAATATCCCCAAATTTTCTTATAAGATTTTCTTTTATAGTTAATTTATGATTTCATACCCAATAACAGAACCGCTTATTTTATTTAAATCATGAATCACATGTTCTAATGTGATGGATTTATCTTTAAAGGTATGATCAGCCACACTAGTTGCCAATGAGCCATGTTCCCTACAAAGGGTTATTGGTTATGAATCGTTTTTTGTGCATTGTGCGTGGTGCAGGATGTACATACATCGCGTGCGGTGATTAATTTGCGTGTACGTACGATAAAAATATTTTTATTCTTTTTGCGTTGTATGCATAATCATATATGCATATACACATGTGGATTAATCATCATGTACAGTACATCCGCTCCTCCACCATGATGCACAAAAAGTTTTTCTATGTTATATCAACCGTAGTCAGCTGCGCACTACCTCCTCAGCTGCCGGCCATGTTATGACGGGTCTACTGAGAGGCGTTATACGTTTGCTGGTTATATCAGCCTACTGCGAGGTTGCTGGCTACATTACGTTTGGTCGACTGCGCGCTGCCTATCGAGCTGCCAACTACGTGCTTCTAAGCTGTCATGTTGCTCAACTACGTGCTTCTAAATTGCCATGTTAGTCTAGAACGCTAGATGCCAACATAGAACAAGCGGTCATGTGTTACCTTGCTGAAGGCCGAAGGTTTCAGTCGCACCAATTTTAAACGAAGATAACTTAGCCCGTTGGTTCCTACCGAGCACGCTTTAAATGGAAATGCTCTTGAACAGAGAAAAAAAAAATTAAGCAGGTATTTATGGATGTATTTAGAAAATAGTTGTAAACCCTTTCGCCATGATTTTCAACTCAGAAGCCAAAGTGTATGTTGTGAAAAGACGTAACTCTCTTGGAATCGATGCATCCTAGACACTAGCGCTGCAGCTTTCAACCTCTATAAATACATATCAAATCAAACAAAAAAAATCAATCAGTTCTTACCTACAATCGAGTTTTCATTAGTGCTTTGATGCAAAGGCATATCGTATCCTGCAGCATATTTGCTATTCACCTATAGAGAATTCGAAAAGATACAAATAACATTCAAACTTTCAACAGAAAACTCAATTATAACTTGATAGACTGCACACAAAAGTCTTTGGAAACATCATCCTCTAAAGATCGCAAGATCGCTTTTTTGATGGAAGACTTGCACTAAAATTTACTTGAAGGGTTCAGAGTGAGCAAAATAGTTCAACCAGCCATCGGTGAAATCATCGTGGCAGTCTCAAAATCTAAGTTGCCTGAAGAAGGCTCTCCTTTTTACTCCAACAAGGACAACAACAGAACAATGTCAAGTCTTGGTTGCAAAAGGCACTTGAGAAGATTCTTCAATGCCACATATGCTACAAGTGAGTGACACATTTACTTGAACAAGGGAGCTACAGCATCTAGCATGTTGCCATGGCACAACAACAGAACGGGACATTATATAAGTGATAGTAATTAAATGCAAACCAACAGCAGAGGAACATACAGCTCTGGGAAAAAAAAAAGGCCTGCTCTTAAAAGGTCTCTAATATGTTGGAGTTTCCTCGAACGTCCATCCGGCAGCTTCGGACTGCGGAGATGTTCGTTAGCCTGATCCATGTATCTTTCCTCATGAATCATCTTCTCCTGGCTGATTCTTTGAAATTCTGTGTTGCTTGAGAAACAACCAGAACATTCAAGTATCATGACTATAGCTTTGGTTAAGTCTTAATTGGCGCATCTGAGTGTCCCCCAGGTTAGTTCTTTGAGACAAGAATATGACTGCCAGCAAAATCAATCAGGAAACCATCTAACAAACTACAACTGATTTTATAAGTCATCAGCAGTTTTACAGCCTGAATTACACATGGATGAGGTCATTCATGTGTAACCATAAATTTTTCAGAATGTGAAACTGCAAATGGCTCTTTAAATCAGTTGCAGTTCATTTTATGGTTTCCTGGTTGAACTTGCCCGCAGTCATATGCTTGTCTCAAAAAATCAACTAGAGAAACACAAAGCACACAGCAAAAGGGGACTGCGGCCAATGTATGGTCATGATACCAGAATACTCAGGCAGTAAAACAGTGTCATCTGCATACTAGAAAGTACTAGTTTTTAGTTATTGAGCAATCTCCAACACTATTGGAAGAGCTGTCTTGTACACCGCCAGAGGAGGAACATCTGCTTGAACCACTCCCACCGGGACCCCCACTTCCCTTCCTCTCTGATGGCCATTCCTTCCCTTTCCTTACTTCAGAAGACAAATCCTGTATAACAAAGACCTTAATAAGTTCCTTTTATTTGCTTCCAATGCTTGTTGAACTTGTGCTGCTGTATGGATCAGAAGACAAATCCTTTTTATAAATGAAGGTCAGTTTTCAGAAGAAGTTTCTCTTAAGAAACTCCACTATAGAATTATTTGGTATCAAATGCCATTCATCTTGATTAACCCCAGAAAAAATCGCAGAAGCTGTAATTCCAAAAGGATGAAAGGATGCAGACTAGAAGAAAGCATTATGGAATTGTAATAACATCTTTAACTAGATCAGGGTGACCTCTATGATTTTGTGAAATAAGAATGCAGATAGCTTGAACGCTAGAATCTATGAAATGGAAATGCACCTGATCATTTGCTTCTTTTGAATGAGAAGGGATAGCAGATCCAGGAGTCTTCAGTTCCAGCTCTGTTGCAACATCACTAAAATCATCACTTCTTTCTTCACAATTTTGTTGCAGCCGATCAGATGATTTGCTTCTGGAATCTTGTAGGCTTCCATTCGGAGACTTGTTACTACTTGGATGTGGATGAGGAGGGATGCGTTGAGTTGTTGGCTGCTCAACTTGAAGATTGCAGGGATGAGCATACGGCCCATAAGTTGAACAAGAAGTTGGAATGGTTCCAGTGTTCTGATTCCTGAAGAAAGGATAAGGCTGTAGTGAGGGGTGAATTGGTATTGGGCCGGAGGGGATTGGGACAGGCATCGGGAATGGATATGCAGGGGGTGGACCCATAATAACTGAAGGGTCCATTGCGGCCCATGGATACAAAACCCTAAGCCTTTGCTGATACTGAGCATTCAGATTATCAATTTCTGACTTTAAAGCTGCTTTCTCTTCTCTGAGCTCATTCTTCTCTTGAGTCAACTATGAGGACAAGAGTATGATGTAAATGATGTCAGAAAAGCACTTGAAGGCGTATACAGATTAGACTTTGTCATTTCAAATTAATATGGCTGTTAGTTACCTCACGTGATTCTTCAGAAAGTGAAGCATATTCAGCTTTCAATCTGTCCACCTGAGCAGTCAAGTCTTTCAGCATCTGGACCGTATCAGTAAGGATAGTTGCCTTGTCATTCTTGGGTCGATCTGGGTCTATATTTTTGGAAACAAGAAGTAGGTTATCTTTCAGAACTATATATAAACGGAGAGGCAAAATGTAGTTAGCTTAGTTGCAAATTACAAATTTGCAACAGTTAATTGCATTGTGATGTGAAAACCTTAAAACAATTTGAAAACCAGATCTGTAACTCATGGAAATTAAGAAACAGTGGCTTCTCTACATAACTGCAAAAGTTTTCTTAGTGGTCTCTACTCTCTATGATGCAGCAATAATGTCGATACAACTTTTGTTCTGTTTAGAGTTGGGGTTCAGTTTATGGTAATAATGTAAAAGAAGAGAGCTTGTGCTCACTTATATTACTAAAATTAAATGTCTTTACGCCAACAGAACTATCTATGAGGGGAAAAGCACAAGAAGAGTGAAATCTATTTATTCATTCTTCATTCGAATAAAATACGAGACTATCTTGCATAAACGTCCCTATTAATCATCCTTCTTCCAAACACCAGATGTCCTAAACCATCATTTTCACCCACAATATGATCTCCTCGATCTACATTATGTAGAAACTCAGCCCCACTTTGGGCCCCTGATCAAAAACTCTCTTTCTACTTTCCACAATTTACTTTCCATTTAGAAGAAAAGGAGGCATCTACATTATCACTATAATGTTTTATTACTTTTTTCTTATCTCTAAAATATACACTTTCTATATTTAATTCAGACATTTTATCAACTGAAAGATTCCATAACTACCATTGAAAAATTGCAACAGAAAAACCTAGATTTCAATCCTCTGCCTCTCAATTGTTAAACTGGTTTAAACAATTTGATTCCAATAAGAGGATGATAAATAAAAGAGAGAAGTTCTTGAACTCTGTGGTTTACCTAGTGCATTCCCCAACTCCAAAAATTGTTCATTTAGTCGATCCCTCCTCAGTTTTTCACGGTCAGCTTTCTGAACTTTTCTTGCAGCAATGGAATCCCTTGCCTTTTGTTCCACCATTTGACTGCAAGATAAAAATTAAAGTAACAGACAGTCACTCATAAGAAGGAAAAATTAATGTAAATGAGTTATAGGTAGTTATAAAATTTCATTGATATTACAAATAATGATTGAATTAGAGAATATTAGGAAACCAAATCAAATACATAAACCAGGAAATCATATTATAGTACACTAACAAACAAAATCAACCGTACGAATTTGGGGCACATATTATATTAAAAAAAAAAACTCCAAAATAGAAGCTAATAATGTTGCTTAAAGAAAAAGAAAGAAAGAAAGAAAGAATCAGTACAAACATTCTGACTTGTCAAACACAGTGCATGGTCAAAATATTTGCAAGAGATCTGCTGCATGCCCTCTGCATCTTCTAGAATGCAGTATAAGCATTAACGAAATGCAGTTTATAACCATATGCCAATATCAATTAGACAAGAAAACTAAACAACTTCCTCCCCAAAAGAGCCTTAAATCTAGTGAAAACATTAAAATGACCGACACAAATTCTGATTTCATGTAATAAAATAAGTGATTGGGTGATCAAAACAGCATCAGGCCTTGCTCAAGAATATATCAAGATAAGATCCCTAAAACACCAGTTGAATGACTTTGTCAGGTGCCATCATATCATAAAGATAATAACTGACATAATTGTCAGCTTTAAGCATTTTCATTTGAGGAGTGGTCACAAAGTCACGGTCAAATAGTTGAGGGGGAATATGAAAACCTGACCTTGGAATGGTACACTAAGTCTGTTCTTCCATAGACAGTAGATTTTATTTGTCCTCATTTTCTCTCTATACATTACCATAAGCATGATGAGTTGAATTTGCAATCCCAACAGAATACAGTTGCAAGTATAAGTATTAGTACATCATAAATCTCAACTCAACTCAAACTAAGCCTTTTTTTCAACCATATGGGATCAGCTACATGAATCTGCTTCCTTCACACTACAGGAATAAGTCGACACTCAAATTATAAATAGTTATATTTTTTTGATTATTTCTATTCATGTTAGTTTAGGTGTACCTCTACCTCTATTATTATCATGGATTGTTAAAAGATCACTGTTTATAATTAGAATATGTAAAGGTTTTCGTTATATATATGTCCAAATTACCGTAATTGATTCTCTCATTTTATCTTCAAGTAGGGCTACTCTTATTATTTCTCGTATATGTTTATTTTTAATTATATCTTTTAAAGTTTTACCACATATTTATCTTAATATATGCATTTCAGTTACACTTAATTTATTCACATGTTTCAGTATTGCCCAACACTTTGTTCCATATAGCGCAACTGACCTAATAGCAGTTTTATCAAATTTTTCTTTTAATTTTAATGGAATGCATCAATCATACAATACTCCCGAAGTACTCATCCACTTAATCCATCCTGCTTTAATTCTATGATTCACATCTTCACCTATTTCACCTTCTTGCTAGATAATTGATTCCAAATACCTAAATTTTTCACTCTTTGGTATCTCTTGAATCTTCATTGTCTCTTTATTTGTATTTTTACTTTCACTAAAATTACATCTTATGTATTCAGTTTTAATTCTACTAATCTTGAAACCCTTAGATTCTAAAGTCTCTCTCCAAATCTCTAACTTAGCATTTACTCTATATTTAGTTTCATCAATCAACACTATATCGTCCACAAATAACATACACAATGAGATATTATCTTAAATATATTTCGTTAATTCATCCATAATTAATGCAAAAATATATGGATTTAAGACGGATCCTTACTATAAACCTACATTAATTGAAAACTCACTAGTTTTTTTATTATTGTTTTAACAATAATTATTACTCTATCATGCATATGTTTTATCAATTATGTATATCTTTTGATAACTCCTTTTTTCTCTAAAACCCATCATATTATTTCTCTAGCTGCTATATCATATGCTTTCTCTAAATAAATAAAGAATATATGAATATCTTTTTTCTTTCTCTATAACTTTTTATTAATTTTCTTAATAAATAAATAACTTCTATGGCATGAAATCTCCTAAACATTAAATAGTTCTCAAAAAACATGATTGCAAGCACCAATCATGAAATCTCCTATACAAAAAGACCTTTCATGTGGCAAAGGGGATAAAAGCAAGGAGACTACTTTGTTACATGCCTTGAGCTCATCAAGCAATTAATTCAGATACCAACATCTGATTGTATCATTTTAACCGATTGGATCACAAGTAACTCCTAGTCTCTATTGATTGTTTGGGAAAAATGTTTGCATACAATCCTCCACCTTAAGCACATAATTATTTATTTCTCAACAGTGATTCCCCTTATTAAGATTTCACGTTAAGCAACTAGGTAGAAATTCTCAAAAAAAATGGTCAACATTAGCCCCAAATTTCACCCATTTTCACCCCTTCTCATATCATGCTACAAATATGCGCTTGAAAGAAAGAAAGCACGTTCCTTACTTGTATTCTAGATCCTCAAATTAACGCTTGTCCCAGAATAACTCGCAATATGGAAAGCGAAAAGTTCGAGGCATAGGCAGTCAGAGTTAACAACATATGGAACAAGATTCAAATAACCACCAAGGACGGAAGGGATACGAGACAGAGAAGAGAAGCAGGACGGACACCAACCCCGGATCCGGACCAGAGTTCGGCAATCGACTAGGCGGTTGGCAGACATCGTCGGCAGCGCGATGGAAGCCGTTGTCTGGGACCTCCGCCTGGGCCGGGGCTTGGAAGAAACCCTCCGAGGGCTTCCATTGATCCATTCGCCCTAGGCGAGAGAGAAGAGAAGAAGATAAGAGGGAGGATTCTTCTCTCGCCGCGTGTCGGTCTCCTTGCGTCGTGGCGAGAGGAGGCGAGTAGGCGACACCACCGGAAATTAGGTCGGCTTTTCGGTGCGGCGTACGCCCGGAGGGATGGTTGGAAAACGAGGTGGAATCCCGTGCCTTCCACGAGTGCGCGGATGATACGGAACGCAACCATATCTCGATTCCTCTATAAAGTCGGATCGGTGGATTCGGGTGCGTGCTGTCTTGGCCCGCTTGGCCCACCGTGAAGGGGAGGCTGGCTCGGGGTGGATGGGTTTGGACCGGGTCAGGGTTTATCCGAATTCGATCCGATAGTTAGAAATCCAGATTCTTTCTTTTGTTTTTAATGCTCGAGCGGGGCGGCGGACAGCGGATGGACTCGGGAAAAAAAAAAAAAAAGGAAAAGTCTGTTTCAATGGCATGATCTACATCAAATATAATAATTTATTTATATATAAATTATATATTAATATATAAATTTATAAGCAAACTTTACGATACAAATTTATGCATAGGTGAATCATTATATCCAGTATAGATTATATTTAATCAACTGTACTAAATTTTTTAAAAAAAAATCTTAATTAGAATCAGATCAAAGAAAACGTCTGTCAACGCCACTTGAATGAAGCGTTAATTAGAATTATCGCTGAATCGCAGTGATGAAATGAAAATTTACCATAAACACATTCTTCCAACCAATTATGCCTTTAGTTATTTTGAATAATTTTTATTTACACATGATTATTTCTCACTGCACTGCATATAAGTTATGTGCACATATTTATTTTACAATAAAAAAACTAAAAATTAAAAAAAATTTAACATGATAGATTGAATATTGTATAATTGAACGTTGAAAGCTATATATTAATGTTTAGTTCATCGAAGGTCAAACATCATTATTATTTGGTCCTTAACGGCTTCTTAAGTGGGTCAATATCGATTGGCATTTCTAAGGTGCTCGCTCATCCGCAGTGCGCCGACATTAGCTCGTGATGCAAGGGCAAGGAAGCATCAACTTCATCAGCTTGTTCGTTTCCATATGTTACCACCAGCATACGTGTGCGTTGGACGGTTTACCTTTAGAATACCAAGTCAAAAAGGTTTGAGGGCAGGCTCTGGGAGTCGATTCTGGAAAGAAAAACAGATGATACCGTTTGGTATTTCATAAAACCAATAAAAAATAAAAAATTGATTATAGCCTGAATGAATGATGAAGAAAACCAATAACAAACTTCATAATAATTAAGCAAAAAGATTTACAGCACATCCTTATGCGAAAATAATTAATTAGATATGATATAAATTTATAAAATATAATATATAATATAATATATATATATATATATATATATATATATATATATATATATATATATATATATATATATATATATATATATATATCTATATATACTCTCTCTCTCTCTCTCTTGGAGGAATCATTACTCGAGGCATGGTAGCAAAATAATAAACAAAACTTATAGAATTATTCTTTTGTTAATTTTGTTATGTGTTACCTGGAATAATAATTCGGCACCGGTTGCATGTTTTTTATTGTCATTATTCTTGAATAAATTTATCCTTCACAGTATCTCTTGGATTATGATAATGGTGCCTCTATGGATGTTGCTTATGACTCGTGGATTGCTAATCTCCTCTTATCTTGATGGCCTACTTTTGTCAGCACTGCCATTTTTCTTGGCATGCATGTCAGTGATCTTACGACACATGATCATTCTTTCTGGTCTACCCCTTTGCTGTCTCGCTTTTTTAGGGAGGAGCTTCTGCATCGCATTGTTTCTATTCCTCTTTTCCTGGGTCATTCCCCTGACATCAGGGTTTGGAGGCGATCCTATTTGCCACGCACTCCCATCAGGGACCTTCTCCAGATTTACAGAGCTCCAACCCAACCGTTGGTAGATATGGCTTGGATTTGGCGTTTTCTCATTCATCCCAGGATTCGTCTTTTTCTATCGAAGCTTGCTCGGAATTGTCTTCCTACATGCTTCGTGCTTTCTAGACGTGGCCTAGGGATCCAGCCTACGTGTCCATTATGTGGCATTGAGGAGGAGTCGGTGAATTACGCCATCTTCACTTGTCTCAGAGCTAGCCATATTTGGGAGATTGCTAGCGACCGGCCTTAGGATGTTGCCTCCTCTTCTCATTGTCTCTCATTTCTTAACTTGATGAGACAGGATGTCAGGAGAGGCTGCTGTAAGCAGGGTTCGACGATGGCTTACATTGCTTACCAAATCTGGTTATTCCGGAACCGGATTGTCTTTACTCATGAGTCTGCCTCGTCGTATAGGATAGTGAGGTTGTATTGTCCTTATCTACTGAGTACACTTCCCAGCGTTTGGTTCGTTATTGTGATAGCCCTGGCCCCTAGGGTTTTCATGATGCTCTGGCAGCGCACCGGCGTACGGTCTTTATTTCTTAGGAACCCTCTCCTCTAGAGTTTGTCAAAATTAATTTTGATAGGAGTATTCGTGGTAGATCTGCCGGATCGGGTTATGTCATTCGGAGATCTGATGGAGCTCTGCTGTTTGCTGGTGGATTTAGTCTCATGGATTCCTCAGTACCACTTGCGGAGCTTTATGCTGCTTGGACTGAGGTTTCTTGTGCTATTCGCAGCCTCGGCGCCTGTCGTATTATCCTTGAGGGAGATGCCCTCACCATGGTTCGGTGGCTTCGTCAGGATCATTGTAACCAACTGCCAACCAATCCTTTGATCTCAAATATTCGATCTCTCCTCCAAGGGTTTATAGCATCCAGATCTGTTATACCTACAGGGAAGCCAACTTAGCGGCTGATTGGATTGCCGCTAGGGTGGTCGACTATTCTGGATTCTGGCGTTGGCAGTCCGGAGACCATTGTCCTTCTATCCTTACCCAACTTTTGTACTCTGATAGATTGGGCTTGAGTCATCCTAGACTGGTATGATCATCCGACTATACCAAAAAAAATAATAAGAATAAAAATATTGTTATAATCCGCATCCACATATTACTGTGGCTACCATCAATGCGTACTTATACATTGGCATGACCTATCAGTGTGGATCGGGTCTACCTTGCCTCATTTTTAACAAAGTTAAAATAGTTTGGCTTTTTCAATAAATAATACGTCTAATGGGCCCTAATTTGATGGGAAAGCTATTAGGAAACCTACGGCCACTTTTTCGTTATATTTAATTTATGAAAAAAAATTTATGCACCGTCTTCATTGCATAAAGATATGTATTAAGCGCATGCATTAATCACATGCCTGAACGAAAGCGCATGTAGAGTGAATCATAACTTAATGAGCTATGGCATTAGGCATGTGCACTTGCATGGGCATATGGCCAAATGCATGCCTTTGTGCAAATACATTTCCTTAACTTATTATATCCGGTGTAATTGCCATATCAAGGAATTTTTTTTATACAAAAAGTCAACCGGACACTTGCCTCGGGCATTAGGGGATTATCCATCTACTGTTCTCTCCACGTGTTTTCTTTTGGTTGGAAACTGCTAAAAATATTTTATATTTTATTATAAATATTATTATTGCTAAATCCCAGTCATCCAATTTGGAGAATGACAATAACTGTAATTGATCTATAAATTGTTTTCACCCATTAAGAAATCAGATAAGTTTTAAATTCAAGGGACAACGTAATTTGTCGACGCCTTAACTTGTGGAGTCGATTGATTTCAATTGATCCGTTGATTCACAATGCATCCAGTCTAATAAGAAATTAGAGGCACGAGATAAGAAATCAAGTTGCCATTACACATCGACCCACCCGAATCGATAATACATGTAAAAGTTTAAAAGCTCTAATCTTCGGTATATATTAATTTAGCTCCATGTTGAATCGGCCCAAACTACAATTTATTTGGCCGGGTTCAGTTCATGCGCAAGGCACGGATATAGATCATCTCTCCGACGAAAATGAAGAGAAAAAACTATGAAGTAACCTGGACATAAATCATAAATAACTTATTAGGGTTGCTCAAGAATTATTATGATAGATAAAGAAATCCCAAGGCCATAAGAACTCCATAGCAAGCTAATTAGGAAGTTTTAATCATTAGCTTATTTTAACATTGTTGAGGGGTAAAATCGCTGTATGTCAATAATCATGCACATGGCTAGGGCTAGCCCTGATTCCTACCCGCTATGCGACACCCGCCCAAGATAAGTCAGCCTCGATAAGTTGGGGCGCGTTAGCTCCTCGCCGAACCAAGGACTCCCAAGGCGCGAATCACGTCTCTCAGCCCCAGCCGAACTATCACGTCTCTCGGTCCCAGCCGAGCTATATCATCTCTTGGCCCCAGCCGAGCTATCACGTCTCTCGGCCCCAGCCGAGCTATATTATCCCCTATGTCATCTCTCGGCCCCTCTAGCCGATCTTTCCCATCGCTCGGTCTAGCCCGAGCGATATTTATGCCTTTATGGAATTCGACACGGGAGAACCCGAATTTATGAGATTCCAAACAGAAATCATATCCGGGAGTGACCTAGGATCCGTGAGAGTGGCCTAGGGCCCTGGAGCCTATGTCCTCACCAAATCTCGAGACATTAACAAGCTCTCCTAGCCATCGATCCCCTAACCAATAAGATACGAATACTCCCGACCTCATAACAAACTAGATTCAGATCCTAACGAATTTCGGACCCACGACGCCCTAGGGAATCAGGTGATCCTCTATAAATAGAGTCGTTTGCCGACTCCTCAGGTATGCGCACTTGCTCACTGGAACTCTCTCTCCTTCTGCCTTAGCTTCCGCCATTAGCGCTCAACTCAGAAACCTGGAGGGACTCTTCAGCGAGAGCCTTTTTCCCATTTTTGTTGATTGCTGATCTCCACTGACTTGAGCATCGAAGGGTCTTCTGTAGAGGGCCACCCCCAATGTCTCTCGCGTGAAGACTATTTTGCAGGTCCATCCAAGCGGAGAGCCCACGCTGTAGCCCGACCGCGCCCGAGTCGGAGGACAGATTTCGACAGCAACAAATTGGCGCTAGAGGAAGGGCCTCAAGTCCCATAAACTTGTGATACAGGAGATAAGGACCTCGATCTGAAAGAGAACTCCTCCCATGGCCAACCGAAGAAAGGCTGCTTCCGAAGCCCGAGATCAGGTCGCCTCCCAAAGGCCTGATCCGGCGAGCAGTGTTGCGCCGCCACCACTGCCAGTTGAGAGTCCATCGCCGCTAACGGCCCCGGTGACCCAGGAACAGTTTGCCTCACTGGTTCAGCAAGTCCAGGCTCTGGCCCACCTAATTCAGGGGCGCCCCGAAGCCCCCCATCCGGCTGCTCCTGCCCCTCACCCCCCTGAGGAGGATGCAGCCCCCGCTCATCCAGTGACCTCTTCTTCCGGCCCGCTTGAGGTTACGGACCCCCTCACCGTCCTAGAGAAGCTGAGCTAGCTCCCCAAGGAGTCTGTGGCAGAGACCTCCCTAGATCTCGGCTGGCCCGATCCCTCTCCCCGGTGTTCTCTTGCCATGATTCAACATCATCTCAGTATCCTCCTCATCCTGCCTCTTCTGCTTTTCTTGATAAGGATATCGGCTGCCAGCTCCAAGAAATGCATCAAGAGCTACACGCCGCCAAGCAGGCCCATCCACTTCAGAATAAGGTGGAGCAAGGCATCCCCTTCTCTAAGAAGATCATGGAGAAAGTGATTCCTTCCCACATCAAGCTACCTGCCATCGAACCATATCATGGCTCCTCCAACCCCGATGATCATCTCAGCAGCTTCTGATTGATCATGATGTTCCATGGGGCATCAGATGCGATCCTCTGTCGCGCTTTCCCTTCACCCTCAGGGGATCTGCTCGAACCTGGTTCAATGCTTTGAAACCAGGTTCCGTTAATTCCTTCAACGAGCTGAGCCGCCTCTTCATCAGCCAGTTCGTCAACAGCCGCCGTCACAGACGGAGGTCCGACTCCCTCTCTGAGGTTAAGCAGAGAGAGGGAGAGTCTTTGAAGAAGTATCTCGGCCGTTTCAACACGGCCATGCTAGAGGTGGACCACCTTAATCATGAGGTGGCCATGTCCGCCCTGGCGGGCGGAGTATTAAAGGAAAGTGATTTTTACCTAGCGCTGGAGGTCAGCTACTGTTGGCCCAGATGGCAACCCAAGAGAGGGGGATGAATTGGGTTCTTTAAAAAAATTTTAACCTTTTAAAAACTATTGGCTTTAAGATAAATGAAATTGAATGTAATGCAAATATAAAGCACAAACAAGGAGATAGAGATAGAGATAATAGAAGCACGGCAAACACAAAGATTTTATAGTGGTTCGGTGTATCCAACACCTACGTCCACTCCCAAGATTCACTTGGGTCCACACTATAATCGACTTGATTATAGTCGAGTTGTTTTCTAAGATCACAACTCACAACTTGTTATTTTACCCGGGATCACAACGAACCCAACCGGTTTTCTGGGCTCACCAGCACAAAATCCTAAACTCAAGCTAAACTAGCTTGACCCGAGGTATACAACCTCCACTAGTTCAATCCCCCTGATTGAACCAGCAAAAACAAGAATAATGTTTAAGATACAAGACAGCTCCTTAAATGAGCAAATATTCAAATAAATGAACAAGGTTTAGAAAAGCATGTTTGAAGTGGATTGGATTTGAGCTTTTCTTCTTTTCTTCTTTTCCTCTTCTCTTTGGAGATGTTGAATCAGGCCTCAGCTTTGATTCGTTGCAAATGTTGCAGATGAAAAGTTAAAAATCTTCAAAACAGAGCTTCTTCCCCTTTTTGTGAATCCTTCGATTTTTCAAATTTGAACGCCTTGGATTCTTCTTTGAGCTTTATGAAGTGGAAGATTTGAATTTGAATACTTCTCTCTTGGATTTCAGGCTCAAGACTTCTCGGATTTTTGATTTGAATATTCTCTCTATTTTCTGTTTTTCCCTCTTTTTCTATTTTCGTTGTTATATTTCAAACTAGCGTTCTCCCTTTTTATAGATTTTCTTTAATCTGTTTTTAGAAAGAAACTAGCCGTTGGAGTGTACCTGAAACAAAATATATCCGTTAGAAGTTAGGTAAAAAGAAAATATTACCGTTAGAGCTGATCTGGTATTTTAAATTTTTGTCCCAAATAGGTTGGAGTCAGCTCCAACTTTTTAGGTGTCGGCTACAAGTCGTTTATCCAAAAATAGAAAGTTTTAAGTTCATCGAGGAGTCGGCTCCGAAAAAGTTAGATGTCGGTTCGCCATCGTCAGGTGTCGGCTCCAGAATACTGTGTGTCGGCTCCAAGATGCTCAGAAAATAAGCGTTCTGTCCCTGCATCGGAGTCGGCTCTAGACACTGTAAGTGTCAATTCCAAAACTCTGGGTGTCAGCTTCGAAACTCTAGGTGTCGGCTCTGGACCGTATCAAAAATTAGAAGAATATTTGACTGGCCATGGGGTCGGCTCCAGGAATTCTAGGTGTCGACTCCAGGTTCTAAAACTTTGAAACTTATGATTTGCAATTGATTCAAAACACGTTTCTTAATACCTTTAAATCGATCAAATATTTTTAAGCCCTGAAACACTTGTCAAATCCATTAGTAATCAAATAAATATACTCAATTCCTTTATTAATCATCAAAATCAATAATTGGGTCAACAATCTCCCCCTTTTTGATGATTATAAAAATATTGAGTATATGCTTAGTATTCTTAAATTAAAATTTTTAAGAAAGTGATCCTCACAAGCAAGCTCCTCCTGAATAAGGTAGCTCCCCCTGTGAAGTTCAAATTATCAATTGTATCTCCCTATTGCTTTACATATTTGATACCAATTAAATAAATACCAATTAAAGCATAACTAATCAAAGCATATATGACATAACTTTCTCCCCCTTTTTTGTAATCAACAAAAAGATAAAGAAAAGTTAAGTCAAAAGATAAGATTGATAGATCAAAAGATAATTTCATTTCACTGAAGTCAAGTATTGCAAAAAAGAAACTATACTTCATTACATCAAAACTTAAACTTCATTACATCAAAAACTAAATTTTCATTACATCAAAACATTAAACAACATATCTCATTACAAAAAAACTTTGACTTCATTACAAGAAAATTACAGATTGTTTCTAATGATCCTTGTCAAATGATCCAAAATCTTTCTCATTCCATCATTTTGAGTGGCTACAAATTCTTTCAACCTTCTATCAACAAAAGAGCAAGCAGTCATAATTTTATCTTGAAGCTCTGCATTGCATTTTGAATAGGTCTCAGAATCTCCACAGATGTCTTTAAGTTCTTCAAATATATTCTTCAAATCACTACTTAAAGATCCAGCAGAAGAGCTAAGAGTTGACTCAATTTTGGCAATCCGATCATCTAGGGAATAAAGAGTTTCTTTAAGATTCATAAATTTATTATCAAACTCAGTCTTCAGTTCATCCTTCTGAGCAGCAAGCAAGCATTTGAGTTGCTCCATTTGAAGGTCTGAAAATTCAACTGATGAAGTAGATGGATGAACATGAATATGAGCAGGTGCAGGGGCAGGAATAGGACTCCTTGGCTGTGGAGAGGAAACCCTCACAGATGGACCAGCCTCACAAGGTCCAGAAACTCTAGGCTCAGGGGCTCTCTCATCCAAGTTACCTTTCCTTTCCCATTGCCCGTTCACCTTTACAAATCCATCTTATGCAAAGTGGCCAGATTGTAATAATCAGTATGTCTCAGGTTCTTGGAGGGTTCATTGTCCAAAATTACAATCCTTGGCTTCTGAATACCATAGTTAAAACATGCCGTAGGGTAGTGACGATCTTCTCTTTCCTCTAGCCTCGGCCATATAAAATATCATCATAGCAGCTAGGTTGATAGGTTGACCGGTCAATACACTGTCCATCCAACAATGTCCCTCTCGGAGACATACTCAAAACATCTGGTCTTTGGGAACAAAATCCTGCTGCAAATGTTGTGTAGCAATCTTAATTCCAAGGGCAAAAGGTTAGCCCTAATCTCCTCAAATTCTTCAACATCTCTCCCTAACATCCTTGATAGGGCTGCTGATCTCTCACTGTGCATATCCACAGCTAATCCGGTAATGGGGATGCTCAGGAGATTTCCTAATTTTTGAAATGTAAGATGAATCTGTTTGCCTCTAACAGAGCTCACTAAACCACCATCACCTCTCGATAAATTAAAGTAAAATTCTTTACTAGTGCTGGGTAAGTAGGAACATCAAGAGAACAAACTCTATCCCATCCAAGCTCCTTGAGTTGATTACCAATCGAAAAACCCTCGGATTGAAAGAACTCAAAGTCAACTTTCCTACCCATTGTGATTACCCTCCCTGCTAGGGTATCTACCTGAGGTGAAGTGGTGTTGGGATTGTCTGAAGCGGTGGAAGAATCCTCGCTTGGAGACGGCTCGCAGACGGGTCGCCTCACGGAGCATTTTTCGTCACCACAGCGCTCCAATCACCGAACCTCTCCTCTTAGGTGCCATTGGATCCTTAGGAAAGCTTGGGTAGAGTGGAATTAGAGATGGGGAGGCTTTGAGAGAGTTTTGGAGGAATTTGGTGAAGGATTGAAAAGTTACGAAATGACGAGGTGTCGACTCTGCCCTAATAAATTGATTTGGGATTCCCAGGTGTCGACTCCGCAAAGTCGGGTGTCGACTCCAAATCGCTAACACAGTCAGCGCTCGAACTGGAGTCGGCTCCACTTATACGGGTGTCGGCTCCAAGGTCAGGGACCGAGAGCGACACAGACAAAGGTGTCGACTCCTCATTCTGAGGTGTCGACTCCAATGACAGTTTCAGAGAAAAATAATTGAGATTCAAACATCTGAAACTTGTCAAAATAAATTCATAAAATTTGATAAAATTTTGGAGTATTAAGAATCAAATTGCTCAATGACTAGATAATTTGTCCTTAAAATTATGAAAGGAATATCAAGAAATTAATAAATCTAGATAGTCATTCCTTAAAGTTTCAAAATCAATCCAAAGGGTCACATATCCCTAATTCACCTCTAAGATAACAAAATCTCTCTTCACTCAAAGGTTTTGTAAATATATCAGCTAATTGTTCTTCAGTATTAACATATTCAAGACAAATTTCATTATTAGCTACATGTTCTCTTATAAAGTGATATCTAATTTCAATGTGTTTTGTTCTTGAATGTTGAATTGGATTTTTAGTTAGATTTATGCACTTGTGTTATCACATCTAATTGGTGTTTTATCAAGTGTTATGCCATAATCTTCAAGTTGTCTCTTAATCCAAAGGATTTGAGCACAGCAACTTCCAGCTGCAACATATTCTGCTTCAGCAGTAGATAATGCAACCGAATTTTGCTTTTTGCTAAACCAAGAGATTAAGTTACTTCCTAAGAATTGACATGCACCACTTGTGCTTTTTCTATCTAATTTACATCCAGCATAGTCAGAATCAGAATATGCAATCAATTTAATGTTGAGTCTCTAGAATACCATAAACCTACATTTTTAGTTCCACTTAAATATCTTAAGATTCTTTTACAGCAATTAAGTGAGATTCTTTAGGTTCAGATTGAAATCTAGCACATAGACATACAGCAAACATTATATCTGGTCTACTAGCTGTTAAGTAAAGAAGAGATCCGATCATACCTCTATAATATTTTTGATCTACTTTCTTACCATCTTCATCTTTGTCCAGCTTGCATGAAGGACTCATAGGTGTTCCAAGTGGTTTGATTGACTCCATTCCAAACTTCTTGAGCAGTTCTTTTGTGTATTTGGCTTGATTGATGAAATTCCTTCTTTGCTTTGTTTGATTTGAAGTCCTAGGAAGAAGTTGAGTTCTCCCATCATGCTCATTTCAAACTCACCCTGCATTAACTTAGCAAATTCTTGACATAACAAATTGTTAGTAGCACCGAATACAATATCATCAACATATATTTGTACTACTAATAAATCTTTATCTTTTCTTTTCAAAAATAGTGTTTTATCACATTTCCTCTTATAAAATCATTTTCAATCAGAAATTTACTTAATCTTTCATACCAAGCTCTAGGTGCTTGTTTCAAACCATATAGTGCTTTGTGCAATTTAAAAACATGATTTGGAAATTCATGATCTTCAAAACCAGGTGGTTGTTCAACAAAAACTTCTTCATTTATAAATCCATTTAAAAATGCACTTTTAACATCCATTTGAAATAAATTGATATCATATGACATGCAAATGCAAGTAATAATCTAATTGCTTCTAAGTCTAGCTACAGGTGCAAAAGTTTCATCAAAATCAATTCCTTCTTCTTGATTATATCCTTTTGCAACTAATCTAGCTTTGTTTCTAATTACTATGCCATTTTCATCTAATTTATTTCTAAATACCCATTTTGATCCTATAACAGAATGATCTTTAGGTCTATCTACAAGAGTCCAAACATTATTTCTAGTAAATTGATTTAATTCTTCTTGCATAGCTAACATCCAATTATTATCTTTTTCAGCTTCTTCAATAGTTTTAGGTTCAATTTGAGATACAAATGCAAGATGATTATTGATGTTTCTCATTGATGATCTAGTTCTTACTCCTTGAGATGGATCACCTATAATTAATTCTTTGGATGACCATAGGCATATCTCCAATCTCTAGGTAGATCTATATCATTATGATTTGCATCAACAACATCAACACTAGGAGAATCATTATCTTTAGCTTCTTGTTCATGATCTGAAGATACATCTATATTTAATTTTTCAATATCTCTTTCTAGAATGTTTGTATCTTCCTCATCATCAATCTTTTCAGAACTTGATGCTAAAGATTCATCAAAATTACATGAATAGATTCTTCTACAATTAAGTTTCTCTTGTTAAATACTCTATAGGCTTTACTAGATGTTGAATATCCTAAGAAAATGCCTTCATCAGATTTTGCATCAAATTTTCCTAGATTATCTTTACCATTATTATGAATGAAACATTTACAACCAAATGCATGAAAGTAACTTATGTTTGGTTTTCTATTATTCCATAGTTCATAAGGAGTTTTCTTACACTACAAGAGAAATAAAATATTGCGATGCCCAAATGTGTCGCAATTGAATCGCTAAACATGATATTGCGATGCAATAGCGACGCAATGACAGCGTCGCTCAACTGTCCGTCGCAATACCCATTTGTCGCAATTGCGTCGCAATATTGCGACTCTCTGCGATGCAACTGCGATGCATACAAATGCATCGCTAAATTTAAAATTAATTTTTTTTAAAAAATTATTATTAAATATTACGATGCACTAAATTATGTCGCAATATTGCGATGCATCCAGATGCGTCGTAATATTTAATAATAATATTTTTGGTATAATAGCGATGCAATTGAGTCGCTAATGCATCGCAAATAAAAAATATTTTAAAATATTACGACGCAGGGTTATTGCGTCGCAATATTTATTAAAAATTTTTAAGCTAAAATAGCGATTCAATTTTAGTCGCTAATGCGTCGCTATTAAATTATTTTTAAATTATTACGATGCCAGGTCATTGCGTCGCAATATTTAATAATAATATTTTAAAAATATTAGCGATGCAATTTCAGTCGCTAATGCGTCGCAAATTTTTTTTTAAAAAAATAAAAGATTAAAAATTAAAACGGTTAATAAATTTCGCTAAATCTAAATATTGATACAAACATTTTTCACTCAATCCAAACAATAATAAATTTCAAAAAATAATTTTATATTAAAATTTAAAAGAAAAAAAAATACATCAAGAATCTGAATGATCACGTGGAGGCTGTGGAGGCTGAAGACTCTGCGACAAGCGTCTAACCATATCCCGCAAATAGTGCATCTCATCTCGCATGTCAGCAACCTCCTGATCCCGGCCTCGCATACGATCCTCAAAATCCTGCTCGATCCTGGCGAAGCTCCTCTGCAATAGATCTGCGAAGCTCCTCTAAACGCTCGGGAGGAAGATCACAGGAACTCGCGAGCTGGAGGCCTGATGGGGAAAAAATGTAGAAGCTCTAGTGCCCATACCATAGACCCTGCGGTCTCGTGGCTGGGCACCAACAGCCTCCAAAAACACACGTCGACTCTCATCTGCTGAGAGTTCGACGGGCGTCTCCCCATCAGTAGAGTCGACCTGTGATGCCTGGGATCGAAGCTCGTCGACTCGTGCCTTGAAATTATGAAATCAATAATAAATGAGTTAATAAATTTCTAGAAATAAAATTTTAAAAATTAAACAGATACTACATAAATCTAATTTCTTACCGCAACCTCCCGTGATCGCGTATCGACCCAGGAGCCGTCCCTCCTGGTGTGTGTCGCCCTGAATAGACGAAACTCACCAGGATCTCCGCCCTCCTGCTCAGTCTATAATAATAAAAAAATGATATTAATAAAAATATTTGTAAAGAACTAAAATAGTAATTAAAATATTTATGTTTTCTTACCATACGCCGTCTGTGCTCCTGAATCGAAATGGAGCCCGATGTATGACGGAGAGACCCGTGCCACGACCGCCCTTCTCAGATCGGCGGTTCGTGCTGGCTGATGCGGACCTCCTGCGCCAGCCATCGGACTCCCAGGCCTGCTGCCACTCGTGCCAAATACCCTCTGGCACGTGCGCAGGACGCTGACCCGACGACCTCCAACGATGAAGCATGTCGGAGTATCGGCGTCGCGTCAGAGCCTCCCATGCTGCCCTAATGGCATCATGGTGGCAGGATCCCACGTAAATTTTTTCTGCATTAAAATAAACAGTTAGTTTCTGAATTTATTAACTTTAAGAATTATATATCACTGCTAAATTGTATTTAATAAGTTTACCTGAAACTCGGAAAAATAAAACTCCCTCGTGGCCGGCGATACGTGGCGCCAATCGTAGCCACTGGGATCTGCACGCCTCTGAAAAACGGCGCTGATGTGGCTGGAGACATGATGCTGCTCAATGAATCTGTTAAAAAAATGCAAGTTTATAAGTTAATGACTTAAAAACATTAACAAATATTTGTAATTAATATATACTTACATCCCCTGAGCATCAAGTCGAAGTAAGTGCGGCCGAGGGCGGAAGAACTCTCGGAGGTCTGTGCCGATCGGGTAGATGGTAATACTGCTGCAGAGGTCGAAGGCTGCGCCTCTGCTGGAGATCCAAACTCTCCATCTCCGACGCTCATGTGATCTGATGTCGAAGGATCCAAACTACGTCTCTGCTCACCCAATCTATCGTCGGTAGATCTACCTCTGCCCCTCATACTGAAAATACTAAGGATTCACACAATTAAATTACGATTAATGATTGACTATGTACGAATTTAACACTTATAAAAAAAAGTTAAATTTTAAAAAACCTTTATGTTTAATCGTTGTCATTTGTTTCGTGAAATGTTGGTTCAACATCCGATGCCGTATCGGATTGCGAATCAGTTTCATTATCGGAAGGAAACCGAACATTTGCATCCGCAATTTCTTGGACATCACCACTTGGATCGATAAGTGATGTTTCAGGAGCTCTTGTGTCGTCCTCAATTGCATGCAGTTCCATCTCATCCTCTTGAAATGCAGGGCACTCGGCTGATTGACTTGATGAACTCTCCTCTAATACGATTGTTGAACGTGGGACGATTTTAGAAACGGCCCACCAATCTCGCTTGTCGTTGCGCAAACTTGGATATCCGCAGTAAAAGACTTGCTGAGCTTGGGATGCAAGGATGAATGGGTCATATTTCTGTAATCTTCGTCGATGGTTCACTTCAACCAAATTATAGTCGTTATGAACCCTTTTGCCCACAGGAATTATCGGATCGAACCAATCACAACGAAACAATACGGTTCGTTTTAAAGGCCAACCGGGATATTCAACTTCAACCACCTCTACTAACTTTCCATAATAATCCTGCATATTTGCTCCAACACTTTCTCCTTTTACACACACGCCCCAGTTCTGAGTGCCTCTTGAAGCTGCTAATCGTTCAATCTGAAATTTGTACCCATTTACAAAATAGCCAGTAGAGGTTGTTACGGTCTTCAATGGCCATTGCGATAGACATTTAATGAAAATATTGTCGGTTGTCGACCATGGACCGTTGACCTATAAATTAATAAGCTATTGACATCCAATTCAAAAAATAATTGCCATTATCGAAATTGATTGAGTGATACTACTCACAAATTCATAAAACCAGTAAGCAAACTCCGTTTCTAATTTCTGCCCAATTGCAACTTGACTGATGTCGGGATTCATCTGTCGTTGTCTATCACAAAACATCCTTATGGGATGAAAAGGATGAAAACTACTGTTAGAAATTAAATATTATGGTATATTATTATATAAATTTAAATTTTCAATTTAGCATTGAAGTATACACTTACTCAATATATGGATCGACTTCTCGACAGTTCATTAGGATGTAATAATGTGCTGCATTATACTCCATATCGCTAAGATTTCTTGACTTCTGCCCACCAAATGAACGGCCGATAGCTTTAAAAATTGATATTCTACCGTCATTAGCTTCTGCTTCGTCCACACATACGTCATCGTTACGACCATGATTTCGGCTCCTCGTGTGGACGTGACCCTCAAAGTAATGCGAGGCAAAAGCTGAAACTTCTTCGACCAAGTGTGCATTGCATATAGAACCTTCAACCCTTGCCTTATTACGCACATTATTTTTTAACTTCTTAAGATACCTATATGTAAAGTTGCAACAAAAAATTAACGAATTTTTCAAGCAATGAAATAATATTTCAAATGTCAACATATCTTAATGATGTATATATTTACCTCTCGAATGGATACATCCAGCGATACTGCACAGGACCAGCTATGCTCGCTTCGTATGGCAAGTGAACCGGTAAATGCTCCATTGAGTCAAAAAAACTGGGAGGAAATATTCGCTCAAGCTTGCATAAAATAATTGGAATTTCCTCCTCAAGCCTTGCCATTGATGCAGAAGTAATGACTGCGGCAGATAACTCCTTGAAGAATAAGCTGAGCTCCGTAATTGCCTTCCAGACATGTTGCGGAAGCAACTCACGAAAAGCTATAGGTAATAATCGTTGCATGAAAACATGGCAGTCATGGCTCTTCATGCCGAACAACTTGAGCTTATGCATGTCCACACACCTACCGATATTTGAGGCATAACCATCTGGAAATTTTAACCCTCTTAGCCAGTTACATAAAACTTCTCGTGAATTTCTGTCAAG
>UESW01001875.1:317192-336499 GCA_900491605.1 Calamus simplicifolius | reverse complement strand
CTTGAATCTTCCTCCAAGATCCACCAGGCTTCCGCTAACACCAGAATCACCAGGATTTTCTATTCTAACATTTTTAATCCACGAAATTTAGAATTACAATCCACGACAAATCGTGTATTGTTGTTCTATTTTTTGTTCTTGTTCTCTGGTGAGGGAATGCCCTCTATTTATAGTCTCAATTTAGCCTTGACATTTAATTCTGACATTTAAGAATCCATCGTTTGGCAAAAGCGAAGAGACGCCGAAGGCGCGGCGCTTGGTTTAATTCCGACGTTCGGAGAAAACCAAGGAGTCGCGGCGTTTGGTTTAGTTCCGTCGTTCGAAGAAAACCAAAGAGACGAGGGATAAATCCGACGTTCGGTAAATAAATGTCATGCATTAAATTCTATCTCATGAGATGAGATTTTAGCCATCTCATCATATGAGATCCATTTCGAGAGGTTTGGGTTCTGATCTGAATTTATTGACTTAACCCACATAGATCATGGTCCAAGCCCAAATCAAATTTGGCTAGTCCTGAATCTATTTAAATCAAATCAAGTCTAATTTCAAATCAATATTTGAAATTGACTTGTCCTTCTAATAGACTTAAACCAAATTGAATCTTATTCAATTGTACTTAACCCAATTGAGATAATTCAATCAATCAAATTGATTAATTAAATCATATACGATTCTCAATCGTTGATCAGCAAATAGATCATCCTAGGAAACTTCTATGCGTGTGACTCTCTAGGTTCGAACCTAAGCCGGTAGCATAGAAACAACTTTCTATACTAATCGATGTGCCCATCTAGCAATGGAACCCGACGTCCGGATAGGTCGAAGAGTTGCCGAGCAAACTCCAAGAACCCTAAGAAACAGTTACCGTATAATTCATCCTCTTGACCACAAATGCTAAGGATGGCTTAAGAGCCTGTCAACTCTAAATAGCAAATCCATAAAGTGATTTCAACTTTAGTGATCATGTGACTTTCACATAAGTGCCTTGGCCAAGGTCTTGCTAAATTGAAACACAAGCATTTCTCCTTTTAATGGGATAGGTCAAATTCCATCTTGATCCACAACTGACTACCACAAGTACTTGACTGCACCCAGTAACCTTTCGTAGCTGGATTAGAAATCCAGGTGGTCCGGCACCTAAGTACAATGAGTTGCTTGTAAGCCACTGGTTGTGATCTTCAGGTCTGAAGGATACTTATACCTATATCTTCTCGGATTAACTCTTGACAGCAGAGTATCCGGAAATGAGTCACGTTCGGTGAAATGTACTCCTACACTTTCACCTGTATGTCATACCAGTGTCTCTACACTCCTTGGTTAAGAGGATAACCAACAAATATGATATACAACGTCCTATAATTGATAGTACTATGGCCCTGTCATAGTATATCATTTGGTCGCGAACTCTTTTAAGGACCTTCTAAGATAAATCCTCCTTTATCGTGAGGAAGATCCTAAGGGCTTCATTACTTTCAGGAGTATTAAGAAGATGTTCTTGTAATGAATAAACTGCCAAATAACTTTTATTAATATATCAATTTATATACAATTTACATCAGCACAATCATCAAATGATTGGCTTTAGGATACAATTCCCAACATATAAAGTGTGCAAGCTTGTTAAATCCTTGTACAGATTGAAACAAGCGCTCAAACAATGGCATGAGAAGTTTGACTCTGTCATACTTACAAATGGATTTGTTCACAACATTTTTGACAAGTGTTTATATACTAAAGTGCATGGTGACTTTGTGGTATATGTATGCCTTTATGTTGATGATATGTTGATCATTAGCAATGAAATGAAAGGCATACAAGAAACGAAGAGGTTTCTATCATCTACTTTCAAGATGAAAGATCTTGGACAAGTTGATACTATTTTAGGCATTAAAGTGAAACAACATAGTGGGGATTTTGAACTTAGTCAATCACATTATGTTGAGAAAGTGTTACACAAGTTTAAACATTTGAAGTTTAAAGAAGTGAATACCCCGTTCGATCTAAGTCTAAAGCTTGAAAAGAATAGTGGACGAGCTGTGGCTCAACTTGAGTATGCAAGTGCTATTGGTTGTCTAATGTATTTGATGCAATGCGCTAGACCCGATATAGCATTTGCAGTTAGTAAGCTGAGTATGTTTACTATCAACCCGAGTGTAGAGCATTGGAAGGCTATTGGTAGAGTCTTTGGTTATATTTTGAAAACCAAAAGACTAGGTCTACAATACTCTAAATTTCCTGCTGTATTGGAAGGATATACTGATGCAAGTTGGATATCAAGGGTGGGAGATAATAAATCTACCACTGGTTGGATGTTTACACTAGTGGGTGGTGCAATATCTTGGAAATCCAAGAAACAAACTTGCATTACACACTCAACAATGGAGTCAGAGTTTGTGACTCTAGCTTCAGCAGGACATGAGGCTGAGTGGTTAAGGGATCTTCTATTGGAAATTTTATTGGCTTGTAAGAATATTTCAACCGTATCGATACATTGTGATAGCCAAGCCACTTTAGCCAGAGCATACAACGAAGTGTACAATGGGAAGTCTAGACACATTAGTCTAAGACATGAGTATGTAAGGAAATTAATCAAGGATGGAATAATTTCTCTCACTTTTGTGTGATCAAGCTATAATCTAGCTGATCCACTTACTAAACCTCTTACAAGAGATTTACTGAAGATGACTTCCAGAGGGATGGGTCTAAAACTCCTTGAGTAAAAGTCTACCAATGATGGCAACCCAACCTAATACTAGGAAATGACTAGTCTTAGGTTCAATGGGTAATAACAAGTCATTGATAAGTGGATTGTAGCTGTACTTAATGTAAGTGCTAACTGTTACAAATGGAGGGTTGAGCTTTTTAAACTCTTAATGAAGTTCAGTCATGTGGACAAGTATCTATTGTAATAGAGATTCTGAAAGAACTTCACCTATGTGAACCTTGAGATGGTGCCGTCTCAAGTGAGAGTTGGAGTTTCTCTCATGAAAAGGTTCATTAAATAGGATAAGCACATGGCTATAAATCGTGCTAAGCGTGTGGTGTAGACAAGAAACATTAAGGAGTGTGTGTGAAGTATCACCGGTTTTGACACAAGGAATAACTGGTTCAAAGCGTTTATGCTACCTAGAATTTCGTTAAAACTTTATGGTATTTTCACTAAGGTTAGGTTCAAATTGAAAGATACCTAGCTGTATTAATGCTCCTTGTCCTTATTTTTATGTGAACTTAGTTTGTTTTAAACAAGTAGGGGATTATTGAGATTTTGTTTAAATAAACTAATGTGTTGTGGATATGTTTAGGGAATAATAGAGTCCGCGGAAAATCTCGCTTCAGAAGTCGAAGCCACGTGATACTTCGTTTCAAAAAAAATGAACTTTATCCTTCTGAAGCGACGTGATGCTTCGTTTCAAAAAAAATGAAACTTTATCCTTCTGAAGCGACGTGATGCTTCGTTTAAAAAAAAAACTTTATATGTTTTCTTTAAATTTCTGCAACGGATATATTACGAAACGATGCAGCTCTCCGAAAATCAATGCTTCACAGGCTCAAGCACCGCGGCGCACTCAATTTCTATAAATCCACATACAAATCAAATAAAAAAATTAATCTGTTCTTGTCTACAATCGAGTTTTTATTAGTGCTTTAGCGCAAACTCGATAAAAGGCTTGTCTTATCATGTGCAGCGTATTTGCTATTCACCCACAGAGCATTCGAGAGGGTGCAAATAACGCTTAAAGAAAGCGTTCCGTGCGTGATTCAAGCCTATCCTTATCTTCTTCTATCTCGGTTCTTATCTTCTTATCTAGACTTTCATTTTTCAAATATTTCTCAACAACTTCTTCACTACATATAAAACCAACTTGGTGGATCTCTCGGAGGAATTGAATTCTCCATCCTCAACTTATTCTTTAATAGTATCATCGAAATTAAAATCTTCATCCTCGGTTCGATCATTTCTTCCAAAACAAATGATCGGTTGTATATATTTATATTATTATGCATAATTATATAAAATTTTCATCTACTGTAAATATCAAATTCAGGCTCTCAAATTTAGATTTTTTTAATATATTATAAATATTCATTGATTTATAATAATTTTTATATTTTAAATATTTTTTAAAAAAGAATTAAATTCGAAGTTGGAGTCAATTTTTTTAAGAAAAGGAATTGAATATATTATCATTAAAAATAAAGATAGAGATAAAGAATGAGGGTAAGGATAAAAATTATACTTTTTGCTTCATTACTATCTCTATGTCCCATATGATAAGGCATTTATGAATGGTTGATAAAAAGCATTCTAAAATAACTCTGTAATTAATTCATGAAGCCATCTACTAGAGTTAGTATTTTATTTTATTTAGCCTTACATGTCTCCGTAGTGGTAAGTGCCTAAACATTAAGTCTGTCTATTAGAAAATTTTTGGAGTCTAGAAGAATTGAAGTCTTTGGTGTTACATACATGACTGCTTTTATTTATTTATTTATTTTTATCCAATGTTCTCTTCCATCTCCTGATAACAAATCTGAAAGTTTTCAAAGCAGACCGTCTTCTTACCAACCAAATTGTGAAATGGTGGTGTTTGGAATTAATTTTCATGACATTTTCCTTTGTCTGCTTCCGTATATAACTGCTTCATCTTATTAATTTTATTTTTGAGTAGGCCAAATTTGTAGGCTATTAATGATTATCTTGATTTGACTAGGACCGTTGATCAAATGCACCCTTTTTCTGACTTTTAAAGCATTTGTTCTATCCGAAGTTATGGTGCTCGGTCTGGCGTATTCTTTGATCGTACATGTTATTTAATTGCTCCAAACAAAACAGAGTAAATTATTTTATTTTTTTAATAATCCGATGTGAACCGATAAAATAAATATTTTTTATGTTCTTTAAAATTGTTCGTCAGCCATTATATTCCTCTCTTCATCGTCTTTAACCAACATGCTCTCTTTTGTTTTTCTATTTCTATATTTAATATAGAGGATGATGCAAACGGAGATCAAGCATTGATCTTTTGTCTCTTTCAAGCGATCGATTACAAAACTTAGAGTCAATCATTTTAAAGAAAGCTTTAAATAAATTTTTTTATCTCAAGTTCAGTAAATTAGCAAAGTAATTTATACATAGAGGTCCGATAAGAGTTCAAAATAAACCAAAGAATATTTGATCAACTTGATTAAGGCTCTAAAAGATTTTAATTAAGAGGAGCACATTTTTTTAGCTATTCTTGGATGCCAACTTGTTATATTTATAATCTCGATATACTTTCTATTTATGGACGCATATTTTCTAGCCATTCTTGAAGGTCAACTTGTTAGATTTATAATCTCGAAATACTTTCCTATTTATGTGCGCACGTTTTCTAGCTAATTTTGAAGATAACTTATTAAATTTATAATCTCAAAATACTTTTATATTTATGGCGCATATTTTTTTAGTAATTCTTGGAAGTCAACTTGTTGGATTCATAATTTCGGCATAGTTTCCTATTTATGAGCATACTTTCCTATTTATAGGCATACTTTCCTATTTATAGAGCATTTTTAAGCCATGGAGGTCAACTTGTCATATTGTAATCTCGGCATATTTTCTTATTTATGGAGCACATTTTTAAGCCATGGAGGTCAACTTGTCATATTTGTAATCTCGGCATACTTTCTTATTTGTCGACGCTATATATATAATTTGTTGACACCTTCAAATTACCTTATATGTTATTTCTGAATATTTTTAGTAATTTTTAGATTAATTTGAACGTATATTATTTTTAGTTATTTTATCGTTTATTTCTGAATATTTTCAACCATTTTAGGATTAATTTTAGCTTTAAAAATGTAATTATAAATTTTCAATTAGCAAACTTGACTCCCTTCGGTTTTATTTGCAGATTGTTACAAAAGTTAGCAGACTCGACTCCCAATGGTTTTATTTGTAGGTTATTATGAAAGAGTTTTGAAATTTTTTTAGTCTTCTTATTTTCTGAGAGGATCCTTAAACTTAACAAGTTAATTCCTTATCTAGAGTTAGTTATTGAGATTCTAGATGTGGCGTTGGTCCCTACCTTATATCAAGGCTCAATAAATTTGTGCTTTGAATATCTTGGGATTTGATTCTAGATTTGGCGTTGAATTTTATCGCTGGCAAGGTTAGAATTTTAAATTTAAAATCAATGTAAAGTATTAATATAAATATATATTTATTATAATAGAAATAATTTTATTCTTGGCATTTGTGTACCAAATTAATTAAATTTTAATTATTGTGAGGATCAACCTCCAAAACGGGCTCGTCCTTCTTTCTTCCCCTCGGAATCCTCCCGACAGTCGAAACCTCCTAACAACCAACACCGCCACCGCCGGAACGGCCTCAAGCCGTGTTCTTGGGCTGCCGCTACCGTAGAGTTCCGCTGCTGTGTCCGTTTTCGGCCATAGCGCCGCCGCGAGCCGCCTCCGGTTGGCTCGCGATCCTGCGGAGAGCCTCGAGCAACATTATCGTCGTGCTCCAGCGACCGTAGCCCTCCAGGTTAGCCCTTGTTTCAGGCTCTGTTTCGGCTCCTGTCTTCTTCTTCTTCTTTCCTAACCATCGTTGACTGGCGTTGTCGAGAGGCCACAGCTCCTGTGCCTTCTTGGAGTTGGCCGGCTCCGACTAGGATGCACCGGCCAGTCGACCGGGAGCTGATCGGAAGGCTTAATGACGAGCGGATCGGGCCCCTAAATTTCTTATTAATTGCTAATTAGGCCATTATTCCTTCATTAAATTGTTATTAGAACATTTAAATCCTTTTAGTAATTAATATTGATTAATTTGTTAGTCAAAACGAATATAAGGCATTTAAATTTTTATTAATTAAATTATATGCTAATTAATTAACTACTAGTAAAATAATAATATTAGAGGACGTGATCTTGCCTAGAGTCAAGGCCCTGCATGAATTCTTTCTTCTATTTAAATAATCAATTAAAATAAACAATAAGTTAGCATCGATAATAATATTAATAATTTTTAAATTGGCTTAAAAAAGATAAGTGACATTTGTCTTGGATAATTTAAATAATAAATTAAAATAAATAGCAAGTTTGTAATGATAATAATAATATTATTTGTTAAATCATGTTAAATTTTGAAGGATAACTTCAAATTTTTTTTTTTTTTTTTGTTACAGGCGGGTGATCACACCACTCTGGGGTGAGTTAAGCCCGAATTATCTGAGTACATAATTTGTTGCAAAATGATAGGACATGGGTCACCAGTGTGCACTTCCCACTGACCAGTGTGACGGGCTACAGCCGAGGCAACCCAATCGGCTGCTGTGTTGGCTTCCCTATAGACATGACGAATCATCGGTTCAGAGGTATATCACTGATCAGGGGATTAGTAGGGGGACAGAGATCAACATCCCGTCTGATCCAGTGGATAATTATCAAAGAATCACCCTCAATAATCACCCGGCGAGAGCGCAAGGTACGAACCGCATAGGTGATACCTGCCCAAGTAGCTTGCAACTCAGCCATAGGGACCGAAATATCAAGGGAACCATGTCCACCACCGCAAGCAGCTGTCCCTCAGGCCCCCTAATAATAAACCTGATCCAGTGATACGACCCGAAATAGAACCATCAAAATTCACTTGACATAACCCGGGGGATGGGGCTCCAAGAGATAAATACCGTAGAACGGTGCGCTACCGAAACAGCAGGGGAGTCCCAGAGGCCGAGTCTGTCAGAGTGAATACCTGACTTCACCTTTAACAAGAAAGGGTGTTAAAGTCTATGATTGAAAAAGGGATAGAGTTTGCATCAAAGATCGTGCGAGCGGCTCTCCGGCTCTTCTCTGTTGCAGTGCTTTAAGATTCGTGATCCGGTTTTCTTCACCGATCTACGGCGATCTTCATTGCCTTGCTACATGCTTCTCGTTTGTCCTTCGTCCCGCCTCCCCCTGTCTTCCTATGGCTTCTGATGGGAGTAAGGAGGATCGGACTTCTAGGAGTAGGGTATTGGAGAATGGGTTTTCTTGGGTTTCGTCGTTCCCCTCTCCGGCGGAGGTGGCAAGGCTGGAGACCAGATTCCCAAAGATTGTTCGGATTCTGGTGTCGAAGTTGGAAGAAGAGATGGCGGGGTGGTAGCACTGTGTTGTTCTGGCTCGTTCGTTCCTCAAGGGGGTACCGGTCGAAGCTTACATCCGAGAATTCAGATGCGCTGGAATTCCCGAGCTATCGTCCCTGTTTCCTTGGCATTCCGCTACCACATCTTCCGCTTTGAAGATCCGGCGGCTTGCGAATTGGTCTTTAATCGGCCATGGGTGATCAACGGACAGATCATCGGGACTGAAGCTTGGCATCCGGAATTCTTTTCGGCCAAGAATTCCATCTCCTCTGTGCTGGTTTGGATGAGGTTGCCCAACCTTCCAATGGAGTTCTTGAAGGTGGACATCCTCAGAGTAATCTCGGAGCAAGCAGGGTCCTTCTACTGTGCGGACGCTGCGACATTGTCTAAGAACAGGGGAGACTTCGCTAGAGTGGCGGTCCGTGTCGATCTGCGCTGCCCTCTCCGACCTGGGACCAGGGTACAGGGGCTTCGAGGACCATTATGGTAGCAATTTATCTTTGAGGCTTTGGAGGGTTTCTATCTGAAATGCGGCTCTTTGCATTTGGACGGTCTTTGCTCGTCAATGGCCATGGTTGAGAAGGAGGATGCAGACGGTAGCTTCGTCTTTGGGCCGTGGCTGGTAGCGGTTCGTCAACGAAGGTCTCGTGCTACTCCACTGGGTAAGCCATCTTCCAATGCCTCTGCTCCCAGTTCTGTCCCTCGGCCAGATTCAATGGACTTGAGCCAGAAGGAGGGTTGGAAGGCTCCGTCGAAGTTGGGTCATCGTCGCCCCCTGGCTCTGTGAAATCTGTTTCAATCCAACAAGAGCTGGGAGGGGGGATGGTTGGAGCTGATTCTGTGGCCGAGCCTGGCCACCAGGAGGGCGTCGGTCTGAAGGGCCTAGATAAAGGGAAGAAGGTGTTGGTTTTAGAGGGAGGGGAGAAGGATTCATCCCCTCTGGTGGCCGTGCCGGTCTTTCAAGGGTGTGCCGGTTTTAAGAATTCTGAAAGGGGGAAACTTCAGGTTAACCAGATTGGCTCCTCTGAATCATTTATGCCCCAATCATTGGTTACTACTAATCCGTTTGCATCTCTGGCTTTTGTTTCCACTGATGGTGGCTAAGTGGAGAATAGGGTAATGGTCTCGGGCCCCCTAAAGCGGGTGAGACCAGCTGATTGCCTACCTCCTAGGTCTATCCCCAAATTGGATAAGCGAAAAGGGAAAGATAAGGGCAATATGGTCAATTGCAGAGTGGATTTCATTCCTTCTTTACACAGATTGCCCCACCCCGCCTATGGCCTGGTTACAGGTTGGGAGGAGGAGATGGTCAACCCAGATAGGCCTATAGACCGGGTGTGTGAGCCACCTTCTGCAGAGCTTTTGGACCAGGGGTCATCTAGCATTGTTGCTGACTTAGAAGTCTTGCAATATTGCTCTATTCAGAATTCAATGGAAGGCTCGTGGTTCGCAGGGCACCATTCTGATAGTCTGATGATAGAGGACCAGGAGGGGGTCCCAGCTACCTCCAATTAATTTATGAAGATCCTAATTTGGAATGTTAGAGTGCTAATAAGCCATCATTCCGTTCCTCTTTTGGTAGATTGATACAGCTTCATAATTTTGATATATGTGTCCTTTTAGAAACTAGGTTATCGGAAGACAGTTTGGTGCGGTTTGGAGGCAGATTGCCCGGTCCTGGTCTTCTTATGCGGTGGAGGCTGTGGGACTGTCTGGAGGCATCTTGGCTATTTGCCACGACTCTGCTGTCACGATTGATGCTTTTCATCATTGTAATCAGCAGATTGGCCTTGTTGTTTCTGAAGGGACTTCTGACCCTTGGTTCCTATCGGCAGTCTATGCCAGTACAGATTACCGGGAGAGGCGGGCTCTTTGGGCTGAGTTGACTTCCCTCCTTGCTCAAGGGATTCCTTCCATCATTGCCGGTGACTTCAATTGTATTACTGAGGCTAGTGAGAAGAGAGGGGCAGAAGAGTCACCAGTTCTGCTGATATTACTGAATTCAGGTCATTCATCGGGTCTACTGGGCTGATGGATCTGGGGTA
This sequence comes from Calamus simplicifolius, assembly GCA_900491605.1. Taxonomy (NCBI): domain Eukaryota; kingdom Viridiplantae; phylum Streptophyta; class Magnoliopsida; order Arecales; family Arecaceae; genus Calamus; species Calamus simplicifolius. The sequence continues at coordinate 326,340 of UESW01001875.1, read as the reverse complement.
CTCGGGGCCCCAATTTACTTAGTGTAATAACCGGCAGGGGACAACGCGGGTCTGGGAGAGAATTGATATAGCTTTAGCCATAGCTCAATGGCTCCATAAGTACCCTACTATCACCGTTACTCATCTTCCTAGGATCGCCTCGGATCATTGTCCTATTTTGATTTCCTTGGAGGCGGATTTACAACTGAGGAAACAGTTCAAATTCGAACGATTCTGGACAGTCTACTCTGCTGCCTGGACCATCATCTCTCAGATTTGGCATCTTCCTATCAGGGGTCATGCTGCTTATCGGTTATCTCCCGTCTTATGTGGCCAACGTAGACTTTCCAGATGGAACAGACTGGAGGTTCGGGGATCTGGTAAGGCAAGTTGAGCAGACTGAAGCTGTTATATGTGGCCTTTAGTTGAAGGAGGACCAGGATGGATTTCTGATCTCTCCTTGTTGTGAGAGAACCTTGCCCGACATCATTCCCTTCTTCGCCAGCAGGAGTTATATTGGAGGCAGAGATCCAGGGTTCAGTGGATCAAGGAAGGGGACCGCAATACCATATTCTTCCATCAGGATACTATGAAGCGGTGAGCTGTTAATAGGATTCGGAGGTTAGCTGATGCTGAGGGGAATTATCAGGAGGATATTCATTCTATCCGATCTCAGCTTCTCCATTTCTTCCAGTCTAGATGGTCTGATCCTAGTGGTGATGGAGCTCCGGTTATTCCAGTATCTGATTCCAGTAAGGTGTCCTCTTCGGATAACGTCAGGCTTGTTAGGCCTATTGATGTGGAGGAGGTTGCCGGGCTGTTTGGGAGCTTGGCCCAGATAAGGCCCCGGGGCCGATGGATTTCTGCCTTTCTTTTTCCGTCACTATTGGGATATTATCGGGCAGGAGGTGGTCTAGGCTATACAATTTGTTTTCCAATCTAAGAACATTCCTGAGGATTGGAATCGACTCTTATTACTCTTGTGCCCAAGCGTTCGAATGCTTCTCTTCCTAAGCATTTTAGGCCTATCAGTCTATGTACTACTTTGTACAAGGTCTGTGCCTGCCTTTTAGCCAGTCGCCTCCAGGCAGTGATTCCCCATCTTATTTCTGAGGAACAAGGGGCGTTTATTAGAGAATGGTCTATCTCGGACAATGTCCTCATCACACAGGAGTTTATGCATGATCTCCATAGAGCCCCTACTAGATGGTACCTTATGGCTGTCAAGCTTGATATGGAGAGAGCTTATGATAGATTGAGCTGGACCTTCCTGCATCGTTCCCTTCAGGAGTTCGGTTTTGACGAGACGTTTATTGAGTGGGTGATGGCTTGTATCCAGAGGCCTTCTTTTTCTCTGATCATCAATGGGAGCCTGACCGAGTTTTTCCATTCCTCTGTTGATTACGTCAGGGGTGCCCTTTATCCCCCTCTTGTCCATCTTGGCTGCGGATGATCTTTCTCGTGCTTTCCATCAGGCTCAGCAAAATCAGAGGATTGTCCCATTTAAGATAGGGGAAGAGGGCCCTTCCATCTCTCATCTTTTGTTTACTGATAATTGTATCCTCCTGGGTCAGGCCTCTACTGATAATACGACATCCTTTGATTCCATTATTCAGTGTTATTGTCAGGCTTTGGGTCAGAAGGTCAACCTTCAGAAGTCCTCTATCTGCTTCAGCCCGAAGACTTCCAGATCCATCAGGGAAGCTATCATCAATCGTTGGGAATCTCTACTCAGACCGATCGATTTATGTATTTGGGGATCCCCATGACTGGTAGACGACCTCATTGTACTGACTTTGCGGATCTTGAGAGGCGGGTCCGCCAGCGTATCAAGGGTTGGCATGTCACAGGTTTATCTATGATGGCTCGGGTTACCATTGTCTGGTCGGTTCTTTCCTCCCTTCCGCTCTATATGCTGTCGAATGTGGCCATCCTGACTACTTGCTTAAGGAGATTGAGAGATGCTTTAGAGATTTTCTATGGGCATCTATGCAAGACGGGCACATTATTCATCTTTTATCTTGGGATATTATCTGTATGCCAATTCAAGAAGGTGGTCTCGGGATCCAATCCCTAATAGTTAGGCGTCAAGCTTTACTGGCCAGACATGCTTCCCATTTCCTCTGGAGCCACAATGTCTTTGGAGCTCCGTGATGCGGGCGAGATATGGTGATTGGAAGGCTGGGGAGTACATATTGCCGCCTCGGGGGTGCTCTTCCTTTTGGAAGGAGGTTTGTCAGTTTGGTGACTTCATCATGAAAAATATTTCTTGGATGATTGGTGATGGTCATTCTATTGACGCTATTCAGGATTCTTGGATTTCTGAGCTCTCTCTATCCCGGTGGCCCTCATTTTTCAGCACGGATATTCCCACTGATTTGAGGGTTAAGGATTTGATCTCATGTGATCCCCCTCCTGGCATACCCCTTTGGTGACCAGTCTCTTTGGTGAGGAACTCTCTCTGCGGATTCTATCGATTCCTCTTATCTCTGGTCCCTCGGCTGATGTTAGGCTTTGGCAGCGATCCTCCCTCTCTAGGTCCCCTTTCAGGGACTTGATGAAGATCTTTAGGCCTCAGCCCCAGGTAACGAAGGATGCTGCATGGATATGGTCGCTCCCCACTCTTCCTAGGGTTCAGCTCTTTCTATGGAAGCTTCTTTGGGACTGCCTCCCGACATGTGCCATGCTCTCTCGTAGGGGTGTGTCTATCCAGCCGACCTGCCCCCTCTGTGGTTTGGAGATGAGTCTACAGACCATGCGATCTTCAAATGTCCTAGAGCTAGTCAGATTTGGCACCTGATGGGCTATGCTTATAGAGTGGATGCTTATGGTTCCCCACGTCCTCTCTTTTTTAGGATCTTCGGAAGGCCTCTCAGCATACTCGTGGTCTCTGGGTGGTCACAACCTATCAGATTTGGTTATCTAGGAACCAGATTATTTTCTCAGAGAACTTTATTTCTTCATAGCGGCTTGTGAGGAAGATTAGATCCTTGTCGCGGATTGTGCCCGTGCTACTCTATCGGTTGGTTATGATATCTCTGGCCTCTGGGTTCCCCTGCTGTTTCGACAGTGAATCGGCGTATGGTTTTCATTTCCTGGGAGCCCCCCCTCCAGGGTTTGTCAAAATCAACTTTGATGGGAGTGTCCGAGGTAGATTGGCTGTTCGGCCTTCATCATCCATGGGCCTCAGGACGATATGCTGGCGGCGGGGGATTCGGTACCCTAGATTTTTCTGTTCCTATGTCGAGCTTTATGCTGCTTGGGCATATATGCTTCTCAGACTCTTTGAGCACAGAGGCTAGTGATTGAGGGTGATTCCATGACAGTCATTCACTGGTTGCGAAGGAGAGTGTTCTCAAAGCTTCCACTAATCTGATTCTCAGGGATATATGGTCTATGCTTCAGGAAGTGGATACTGCCCAAATACGTCATGTTTTTCGTGAAGCCAATTCGACGGCGGACTGAGCGGCGACTGTTGTGGCTCAGCATGTTGGTTATAGGATATGGAGAAGGGGTGACCCCTGCCCTCCTATTTTGTTGCAAATGTTGTATTCAGATGTATCTGGGTTCACTTACACTAGACTAGTGTGATTGCCCGCCTGTACCAAAAAAAAAAAAACAAGAAAGGGTGTTAATTAGAGTTCTTGCATATTAATTTCATACCAAATAAAATCTTACCTCTCAATTAGCCAAAAACTACGGATTATTAGGAATAAGAGTATAGAATAGCAAATAGGATCAAAATTATCTTTTAAAGGTGAGTAGTTCTTTAGTTATGGATGTCAGGATTATTAATTGATAAGGTATTCTTGGTGATTATTGATTCTATTAGGTATTTTTTAATTAGTAAATTAAGGTAAGAAGCCTTGGCATATACTTTTATATGATATGTAAGAGTCCTTGCAGATCTATTTCTATGATATGTAAAAATCTTTGGATATATTTTATGCGATATGTAAGAATCCTTGATATACTTATATAGGATATGTAAGAGTCTTTGATGTATACATTTATAAGAGTGTAAAACTTTTTGACATATACTTTTAAGCGATGCATAAGAATTTTTGTGTAGTGGCATATAATATGTGAGCATACATTATGATTCACGCTTACCATTCCATCACATATTTTTGGTTATATATGTGGATATGAGTTATTATAAATAATGATAATGTTTTTGGTTATATATGGATATGAGATATTTTAAACTTTGATAGCATAGTTTTGATTTTGTTGGTGATGTAGATTTGAAACAAATTTGGAATATTAAAAGTATTTAAGAATTTAATAAGGTTGATTTGAAATATGGACATATAGAGTAACTATAAGGATGTTGGTATAGTGATAACTTGTATTGGCCTATGTTAATGGATAGACTCCTACCTTGGCTTATAGTGATGGTTAGATAACTTACGATATATGACAATAATAATAGTCTATCTTGGCTTATGGTGATGGCTATATTTAATCTATGATATATGGTATTAGTGATAGCTTATCTTGATTTATAGTGATGGTTAGACTTAGTTTATAATATATGGTCCCCTATCTTGCTTATGGTGATGGCCAAACTCAATGACATTAGTATAAAAACCAATCTCAGTCTAATACGATGGCTAGATTAAATTTGTAACATGTGGCACTAGTGTAAGAACCCTCTTAATTTAGGATGATAGCTAAACTATAGGTCTATAACACATTGAATTGATGTGAAAATTTGTCTCAACCTAAGGTAATGGACAAACTAGCTTTATAACACATAGCATTAAGTCAGAATCAATCTTAGCATAAAGTGATGGTCAAACTAGGTTTATAATAAGTGATACTAGTGTGAGAGCCAGTATTGACTTAAGGTGATTGTTAGACTTAGTTTATAATATATGATACTGATAAAGTGAAGTTAGTATATAACATTGGTTGTACCATGGGTGCTAAAAATGCTCACTCGTGTGTCCAGACTCAATGTCGCACAATTTATTTTTATTTTATTTCTTTTAAGGAGAGAGAGAGAGAGAGAGAGAGGGGAAGGGGGATGATTTATAATGTCCTAAAAATTTTTACTTCTAATTTATTAGTTAAAAATTATGTTCTACATGTTTCAAATTCTGGAGCACTCTCAAAGAAAGGGCTAGATGCGTAGAACTGCCACAATCATATTCCAACTAATTCTTTGCTATGTGATATTTGATCCATTTTTTTTCGAGATTCGTTCACAAGATTCATCATGTTTATCAAAAAGTTAGCATTATGATTGATATGATGACGGTCTTTATGATCTATTATTTTAAAATTTAAATTTAAAAATAAAAATATTTTATTTTATTATATTTTAAAAATTTTATTTTTAAATTTATCAGATTTGTCTTGCACTTGATCACACTGTTGCGTTATGACGATGAATTCGAATGATGATCGCGGCAAATTAGAGGATTGATGGTGCATCTTTTTTTCAAAATAGAATTTGTATTTTAATAGATTGAGCCGGTACTAATGCTCTGCCATTCCAGCAAAATTGCAGAATGTCCCACATGAAATTAAAGGTGGAAACAGGGCACTGGGAGGTCCAGTGGATAGCTGGCATCTAAGGTCCCATCCAATCCCTCTCTCTCTCTCTCTCTCTCTCTCTCTCTCTATCTATCTTCTATCTATCTTTTTTTTTTTCTGCCACCTGATAAGGACGTGGCACATCAACCACAGCTAATATAAATTTGGTCCTCAAACTTTCACTTAAAATTCAGTTTGATCTTCAAACATTCAAATAATATAATTCAACCACTCATGCTCCAGAAACACCGCATTCCTAATATTTTATATCAGGACGATATTTCAATTAATTTTAATTAATTTTATAAAATAAATATTTAAAATATAAAAGATTAAACTGTTATGGTTGAAAATTTGAGGAATATATTGAATTTTAAGGGAAAGTTTGAGGACCAAAAGTATATTTTAACCGCTAAACAATAAAGGGCCAAGTTGGCATAAAGAGGGGAATAAAGTTTCTATTCTAACCCCAGATTGGATCAGAATCGTTACCATGGTAGCGGATTTCAAACATTGAAATTCAAACACTGGTTTCATTTCATCTGTTCACATTAACTACAGTCATCGGACAGTAGATTCTCAAGAACCCTAATAAGTGCAGGCCAACAACTAGATAACCGGCCATGCGGTTGCACGCGTGGTGTGCACGTGCGACAGCATATACAACTGATGATAGATATAGATATAGATGCCTTGAGGTCGGTTTGTATGGAGCGAGGCGGGTGGTGGGTTGCTTTCAGAGCCCCCGCAGGTTTGAAATCATTAGCAGGCGGAGTGGCCCAGCCGAAGGATTTTGTTTAAATTGCTTGTGGTGTCCGGGACCGAGAGGACCGCACGGCTTGCGGGCAAATTGAGGTTGATGAGGCCAGCGCAGGGGACCACAGCGGACGGTTCCATTGGGAATGAAGTAGCATTCGAATCCAGTTCACAGGACAGGATTAGATTAAGATTAAATGTACTCAGAACCTCATGGCCGAAGTATTTGTATTTGTGTCAAGGTAATGCAATGGTGGGTAACAGCTGGAGACTATATATGTTGGGTTGGAGGATGGATGGGGATGGCCCGCAGCTGGGCTGTTCTTTGTTTCAATGTGCCATCATGTTTTGGATGGGTTGGGTGAGGGACCACAGTGGCTTCCTATCGTGATGCATGCAGGGTTTATAAGTGATGAATGAGAAGACCTGATCAGAGGTCTTATTTACTAGCAATCAAAGATCAATCCAGCAAGGAATAATAAATGTACAACCGAGAATGCAACTTGATGGGGTTATCATTCCCAGACCATATTAAAACCTAAGAGATCCACAGCAAGAGCTACTTGTCTTGGTGTCAGTCCACTTGCAGGTTTCTATCAATTATGCTTTGTCAGCAGCCTTAAATTAGGTTGCTCAAGAAGAATGAAATAAATAATTTCCTGAAGAAGAATGAAAGAAGTAATTTCACAATGTCAACAATGCAAGGTAGATGCAATGGTGCAAGAAAGAAAAATAATAAAAACTGATATCAAAGTCACTTTCAGTACTATACAAAACAAAAACATCTACAATGTCTCTTACCTGGAATGTCTGAAACTTGTACAAATGGAACGGCATGCTGATCTGTTCTTGTATGCATTTATTTCATAAAAATGGACTAATCCATTCATAATTTGTAGGTAATATAAGCAGGGTCCATGGGTAGAGTGGGGGTTCAATTAGAGCCCATACTGAAGTGTGTCTAGTCTCGCATCAATTATGCATTAGATAGATTTTGAGCAGAATTAGACAATATTTATGGGTTAATCATTAATTTTGAGTGCGATCCTAAATTATTACATATAAAAGAGGCTTAATTATCTAAAAAATATTATAATATTTTTTGGTTTCAAGCGATAATCCATCTAATAGGTGGGCTGATTAGACTCATAATCAATTTGGATCATGAATTTGTAAATGCTAGGGAGAAGGAGGCAACTAAAGCTCTGATGGCTGGATCATTTCCAAATCAAGTGGCTTCAATATAGAATTAATTGTTCGCTGCTTGATGGGAGCAACTAAAGCAATTAAAAGCTATTCTATTCTTTGTCACATTATACTTTGCAGGAGACTCCGGCTGTTGTTGCTTGGTTGTTAAGATGATGCTGGGGTTCTCCGTTCGGCCTCTTTGTAACTTGAAGAGCCTCTTCTCGTTAAAGAAGTTCACTTGTCTTCGTGTATCTGAAGAAGATATATATCTTGCTGGATTTGCTCACAACTTGGCAGCATCCAAGTTTTGGATGAAAAATTTATCACCCACACTAAATTTGCTGATGGAAGCTAATGCCTAAGGCACTATGTAAGCTTGATTCAGCTCGTGCAGCCAAAAAAGAAAAGAGGAAACAAAAATGTGCTAGAGCGTTAACTCTCTTTGAAAATTAATTTAGCCCACCTAAACTGATCATAATTTGAGCCATGTCTAAGCTGTCAGAAAATATAATAATAACCACAGGTTTGGTCTATTTTTCTCCTAATGTTTTTTGAAACAACTACAAGAAATTACAAGGCACCAGGACAATGAAAACAAATGAAGAAAGAAGTTGGAGAGTTCAGTAATCCACTTGATCCCTATAATTCTATCTTTTTTCTCGTTGAAGGATATGTAATCTATAAGAAGTAGATATAGCTTATGCTTAAAAAAATTGAGATCGGGCGTTGAAAACGCCAATCCTCCAACTTCCTTTATTTCTAACTTAATTTCAACTGCAAATTCTTATTAGCAATTGCATTCTCAAGGGAAATAAAATTCTTAGTACCTATTTGTTATGGATGGATTGGTTGATAACATATATAGTTAACACAATTGGAACTAATATCGATATCTGATTAAGGGACAGGATAGTTCAATGATCCAACCAATAGATCAGATACTCAAACCACATAAATAATTAAAATAATTTAAATTAAAAAATATAATATGTAATGTTGTAGCCAGATCACCCTCTTCGAACATCCGCGAGCATCTTCGGTGTATCGAGGATCCTCCGACAGGCTTCGCTCGATCGGAAGCTTGCAAAAAGTTTTGGAGACCGGAGGTTCCAACGGAGACCCTCCGGCGCTCAAGTCAGTGCTCTGAGCAACAGCCGTGAGCTTGAAAAAGCTCAAAAAGAGAGAGGCTTAAGAGGTGCTCTCTATGTAAGCAAGTATGAGCGTTTAGGAGTGTTGTGAGTTAGTTGCCTCATCGGGTCTCTCTTACCCATTTTATTGACGTTTGGAGTCTGTGAGATTCGAAGTGTAATCCTTCGTCAAAACTGCAGGTCGTGCCCCCTCTAATGTGGATGGCTGCAGCTGGCTATTTAGGCTTGCAAGGCATGGGTATTCGTTATGGGGCTTGTCAGATATATGGACGGTTTACGGGGCTTGCCAGATATCGTGGGCCATGCGGGATCGCAAGTGGTAGGTAGGCCACGTGGCAGTTGCAGTCAATAGTGGACCATGGGGTACCAGGCAAACTCTGAGGTCAGTGCTGAGGTCGCCTTGGAGGCTGGGTCTGAGTCCGGAGAGGAGGTTGCCTTGGAAGCTGGGGCCGAGACGAGACGAGGCTGCCTTGGAGCTGGGGCCGCCTTGAAGCTGGGGCCGCTTAGGAAGCCGGGGCTGCCTAGGAAGCTGG
>UESW01001875.1:224608-316304 GCA_900491605.1 Calamus simplicifolius | reverse complement strand
AAAATTCTAGCCATACTTAATCAATAGAAAAAGTCTTGCTGCATATCGCACTCGATGATTGATGCACGATGCATACGGTGCATATTAAAAATAAAAAAATTATTTATCTTTGGCATGCGTGCGCATGTGCACTAATCGCTGAGCGCGATGTACGTAAGCTGCACCGCATCCGATGCACAAAAACTTTTTTCAATTAATATGAGATTAAATACTAGCTAGGCTTCATCCAGCCTTACCATCCTTGTCAGGCTAAGAATCCATATCCTAATCTATATTTAGATCCAATCAAATGTAATTACAAATACATAGGATCCATCTGTAGGGCTTCCTTAGTTCACAGGATTTATGAATCATATCTACTTTAATATTATTTATAACAACTCGGAACTTTATCAAAAAAACCTAATCAAAAAGTTAAAAAATATTATTTATGCTTAATCTTTTCAATGTATGACTAAATACTCATCAATATGAGCTCTCCTCTCCTTGTTCAGAGAAGGCTTCAATGTCAAATGACACCTGTTGCCGCCGGGATCCGTCCTCCGACTCGGGCGCGGTCAATCTCCTGGTCTGGGCTTCCTCCTGGGCGGACCTACACAGAAGTCCTCGCGCGAGATGCATTGGGGGTAGCCCTCCACGGAAGACCCTCCGACGCTCAAGTCAGTGGGGGATCGATGATCAACAGAAAATGGGGAGGTGGATCTCTCCGGGGAGTCTCTTCAGGGACGGCCGATCGGGAATTCTAAGGGAGCACCGATGAGCAGCGGGGAAGAGCGAGAGAGTGAGAGTGCGAGAGTGAGCCGGGAGTAGTGAGCGCATCTCTGAGAAAATATGGGAGTGTCGTATTTATAAGCTGTCACCTGGATCTTGAGCGCCTTCTGGAAGGTTCGAAAGTTGTTAGGATACGGAGATGAATCGAATCAGGCCGTTGTGGGGCCATTGGGATACGTATCTTGTTCGTTAAAGGATCGGCGGCTAGGAGAGCTCCTTGTTGGCCTGAGATCTGGTAGATGCGTAGGTCCCAGGTAGCTGTATTAGGTTCTAGACCACTCTTCAATATAATTCTTTGCCTGGGATGCTGTTACGATAGGCCTAGGCTCTCCTGCGTCAGGTTCCGCAGAGGTGAGTATCGGATCATGGGTCGCTCAATGAGGTCGGGCTGTAGGTAGTTCGGGAAAAGCGAGCCATGGGAGGCCCGGGGAAGCCGAGCTGTGGAAGCCCGGAGGGAGCCGAGCTATGGGAGCCCGGAGGAAGCCGAATCATGAGGGGCTCGGGGAAGCCGAGCTATGGAAGCCCTGAGGAACTGAGCTATGGGAAGCTCGGGAAAGCCGAGCTATGGAAGCTCGGAGGAAGCCGAACCATGGGAGGCTCGGGGAAGCCGAGCTACGGGAAGCTCGGGGAAGCCGAGCTACGGAAGCCTGGAGGAGCCGAGCTACGGAAAGCTCGGGGAAGCCGAGCTATGGAAGCCCGGAGGAAACCGAACCACGGGAGGCTCGGGGAAGCCGAGCTATGGAAGCCCGGAGGAAACCGAGCTATGGAAGCCCGGAGAGGTCGAATTATGGGAGACTCGGGGAGGCGCATGGCCTGACGGACCATATTAGTTTAGCCTATTCCTCGGGGGCATATCGTAGCTCGCGGAGGGATGGGGTCGGTCTTAGCCCCTTGCACGATTATCAATGCAATGATGATTCTACCCCCAACAACACCCTTGCCTAGATTTAATGACCATTACTATTATTTATTTATTTAGAGGAAATTCAGGAAACGACAGTGGCTGAGTGCCCATGGAGTTTGATTCGTGATCCATGACAAAGGGAGACAGCACATCGCTGTCCTTCCCATGTCCTTGTAAGCTCAGCAGCCGGAGCCAGGAGAAGAGGGCGTACGAAGGGGTCCAAATCCAACTGCAATAATTCTGTCAAAATAGTAACGGAACAGTGAAGCCAGCTCTATCTAATTGGACTACAGCTCCATCAAAATGACTTCCAGTTCAATGTTTTGGACTGTTCCCACTAATTAACTTAAAGAGCAAAAGGAGAGCAATCTCAATGCAATGCCCAAACGGCAACCTACAATAGAACCGAACTATTAGCTTCCTGAGGAGAAGGGGGATTAACCATCTTAGTATTTTAACGACCAGGCATGTGTGGACCTGGCATTCTTGTTGAAGTCTTGATGAGCCTCTTCCTGTACCATTGGAGGTTCTATGCAATTCCTTGAGCAATTTGGTAGCCAGTCATGCGTGGATAACTTTTTCATTATAAAGACCTACAAAATTAGCTTCTCGATCTTTGTTACCAATGCATCTTAGCATATCTAAAGGAATGTTTGATTGATGGTAATTGATGACGCCATATCACCATCCTCGAACGATCGCGAGCATCCGGCCGCCTTCTCCAGCGAGCCCGGAATCCTCCGATGAGCCTGTCGCGCCTGTAGGCCTGCAAACAAGTTCCAAGGGCCGGAGATTCCGATGGGGGCCCTCCGATACTCAAGTCAGTGCTCTGGGCAACAGTCATGAGCTTAAGGAAGCTCAAAGAGAGAAGAAGAGAGAGAGGCTTAGAGTCGTGCTCTCTGTGAGCAAGAACAAGCGTTAAGGAGTGTTATTGTGGTTATCGGAGTTCTCAGTTCTTAGTTACCTGGTCGGGGGTCCCTCTTACTCATTTTATAGATGCTTAGAGCCTACTAGCCTTGGGGCATGATCACTTGTCAAAGCATTGATGATGGGGGTAGCACAGTGGGGCTGGCCTCCATGTGATTTGTCAGAAGTACAGGCCATATCCCATCAAATGTGGGTGGCTACATAGTTGGTGGGTCAAGTTTCGTTAGAGTGGGTGGCCACTTGATTTGGATGGTTGCTACAGACTGTTGCAGGCTTGCAGGGCGTGGGTGACCATTACGGCGCTTGCCAGATGTGTCTCCCACATCGCATGTCTGCTGTCTTGTGCAGACAGTGATGGAGCTAGGCATGTGGACCCTATAATGTGGCTACTAGGGAACTGCTTGGGTGGTTGTTGAGGCTGATTGGTCGAGGCTGAAGCTGGCCGAGGCTGAGGCTGGCCGGGGCTGAAGCTGGCCGAGGTATGTTGACCAAGGCTGAAGCTGATTGAGGCTGAAGTTGGCTGAGGCTGAAGCTGGCCGAGGCTGAGGTTGGCCGAGGCTGAAGCTGGCCAAGGTATGTTGGCCGAGGCTGAAGCTGGCCGAGGTATATTGGCCGAGGCATATTGGCCGAGGCTGAAGCTGGCCGAGACTGAGGATGGCCGATGTATATTGGCCGAGGCTGAGGCTGGCCGAGGCTGAAGCTGGCCGAGGCCGAAGCTGGCCGAGGCTGAAGCTGGTCGAGGCTGGCCGAGGCCGAAGCTGGTCGAGGTATATTGGCCAAGGCTGAAGCTGGCCGAGACTGAGGCTGGCCGAGGTATATTGGCCGAGGCTGAAGCTGGCCGAGGCTGAGGCTGGCCGGGGCTGAAGCTGGCCGAGGTATATTGGCCGAGGCTGGCCGAAGTATGTTGGCCGAGGCTGAAGCTGGCCGAGGTATGTTGACCGAGGCTGAAGCTGGCCGAGTTATGTTGACCGAGGCTAAAGCTAGCCGAGGCTGAGGCTGGCCGAGGCTGAAGCTGGCCAAGGTATATTGGCCGAGGCTAAAGCTGGCCGAGACTGAAGCTAGCCGAGGCTGAGGCTGGCCGAGGCTGAGGCTGGCTAAGGCTGAAGCTGGCCGAGGTATGTTGGCCGAGGCTGAAGCTGGCCGAGGCTGAGGCTGGCCAAGGTATGTTGGCCGAGGCTGAAGCTGGCCGAGGCTAAGGCTGGCCAATGCTAAAGCTAGCCGAGGTATGTTGGCCGAGGTTGAAGCTGGCCGAAAGAGGGCAGACTTAGGTGGCTAACTGGAAGTCTGACCTGAGTGCACCACCATTGCCCATGAGGTTTACTGGCCCCATCAGATGCCCCCCCCACACTCCTTGAGCTTGTGTGACCGCGTGCCTTGCATCTGCCAAGTGAATGGAGTGTAGAGCTCTTCAGCTTTACACATGTCCTTTTATGCTTGCTTTAGTTCTGCTTCCTTTCTAGTGGAGAGATCTTTTTTCTTTTGCCTTGCTTTGGATAATTTTCATCCGCTCGTTGGCTAGCTGAGGGTAGCCAGCAATCCTCTTCCAACGTAGAGTCTGGAAGTGGATATCCGTCAACTGTGAGTTGGAGAGTTAGTTTCTTCCAACTGTGAGTTGACTTTGGGTCTTCAACTTCTGACATGAAGTTTGGATGTGGTTCCCCATCCACATGCCATTGAAGCAGAGAGCCAATGAGGCCGCAATGATGCCGCTGAGGCAGAGAGAGCCGTTGAAGCTGCAATGATGCGCTGAGGCAGAGGTAAAGCTGTTGAAGCTGAAATAATGCCGCGGAGGCAGAGATAAGCCATTTAGGCTGAAATAAAATTACCGAAGCATAAATAGAGCCGCGGGGGCTAAAATAAAATTACCTCGAGTGTCTGTGTGCTAGTCCGGAAGGTGACTCGAGTGGGTACGGGCTGTTAGGGATTTGAACTGACTCGAGGTGTATGCTAGCCAGGCCGAGTGGTATCCGTTAGCCGCGATGCCGCTGAGCTCCTCTGGAACTGCCTCAAGTGTTTGTGTGCTGGTTCGGGAGGTAACTCGAATGGGTAGGGGCTGTTAGGGATTTGAACCGACTCGGGACGTATGCTAGCCAGGCCAGTGGTATCCGTTAGCCGCGATACTATCGAGCTCTTCTGAAACCGCCTCGGGGGTTTCGTGGCCGGCCCGAGGGGTGACTCGAGGTCGCTGGAACCATAGGTCTTGAACCGCCGCGGGGGTTTCGTGGCCGGCCCGAGGGTGACCTTCTGATCGCAGGACCGATGAGAGCCTTTTGAATGGTTTGTTTTGTTGGTTTTCCTGTAATGCATTCAGACACTGATGAAAAGAAACTTTTTCTCAAAGTGTAGTGTACTTAGCTTTTTTGTTGAAGAAATTTATCTCCTTCTGCTTCATTTGGGGAACTTCACGTTTGTGGCGTTCGTTGGTGAGCTTGGAGGGGCTCTTTACTGATAGCTTAAGCCTGCTCTGAGAGTGAGGGTAGCACGATGTTTTGCTCGAATGCCCTGAACTGGTGGTAATGGTGAAATAGAGAGATTGCCTTCTACTACGCAGCCCGTTGAGGGTGCCCCCCAGCATAACTGGCGGAAGCTTACATTGTTGTCGTAGAGGGAGTGAGAGCTTATAGCTTAGCGATGCAAAACTCTGCCCTCTCCCCCTTCCTGGCGCGCCAATCTGATGATGCCAGATCACCATCCTCGAACATTCACGAGCGTCCAGCTGCCTCCTCCAGCGAGCCCAGGATCCTCCGGCGAGCCTCTCGCGCTTGTGGGTCTGCAAACAAGTCCCAAGGGCCGGAGATTCTAGAGGGGACCCTTCGACGCTCAGGTAGGGGTGGCAATCGTGTCGTGTTCGGGTCGTGTCATGTTTTGATCGGGTTGAAAATACATCAACCCAAACATGACCTGTGAGTTAAATGGGTTAAGTAATTTCGACACGAACACGACCTAACTCGAAACATGACAACCCGACATGACCTGTGACCCGAGATTTACACAGGTCATGTTCGGGTTAACACGACCCAACTCGGCTAACACGACCCAATCGACACGACCCAACCCAACCTGACATTTTTTTTAAAGAAAAAGCTTTACAAGAAATAAAGAAGAAAAAGCCAAATTTTGGCTTTAAACCTTCAAGACAAACAATTGATTTACTCATTAAGCAAAAAAAACCAAATTTACAAGGTTGTGGAGGGCCTCGGTGGTAGTCTCCCAGCCGAGGCCGCGAATGAAGAGCTTGCGCTGAGCGGGGTCCCGGTTGGCGATGGCCCGAACGACATCGAGGATGCTGGCATCGCGGCACATGGCGTCCTGGACGATGTTGAGAAGCTGCTCGCGTGTGAAGGGCTCCACGATCTTGCAGGCATCTTCGGTCGATAGCCTCGTCGGAGAGGCGGCAACGGCGCCGTTATCATCGGACTTGCGCTTCTTGGCGTTGGGATCCATGGCCAGTGAGATCGGAAAGGAAAAACCCTAACCCTGAAACCTAAAAAGCTCAGAGCAGCGGCGCTACCACCCGAGATTCTTCCCTTCTTTGCGACATATATCGGAAGCTTAATGGGCCCGGAGAGTTTTAGGGTACAAGGTGCTTAGCGGCCTGGTTTTGAAGAAATGGGCTCTGGGCTAGTGAAGCTTTAAAAATCACCCCTCGTCCTTCCTAAGATACATGTAATACGTTGCGTTTGTCGGTGCAGCGGCTGCCGGGCTGCCATCAAGAGACACGTGAGAAGCTTCGGTAATCACCCCGATCCTCCTTTATCACCCTGGTGGTGTTGGAGTCATCCTCACAGTTCCCGTTGCACAAGTTGCTTCCACCCTCTGGTTATTCAAATTTCAAATCAATTTAATAACTGTAAGGAGGAAGGAGGGCTAAGTTTGGAAGGAAATCTACGCCATTGCTTGTTTGATCCTTAAATTTCAAACCAATTTAATAACTCAACCGTCGCAAAAGTTGCTCCCAAGACGTAGATCAGGTCAAATTGGTTGTATTGCTTATTTGATCAATCTAATCAGATTAAAATATATAATTCATATAATCTAAATTTTGACTATTTAACCAGCTTCATTTGGTGGAACCGTCAGCTTCGTTTGTTTGATCTAGAGGCCTCGGGTAGCGGTGACAAACGGATCATGGCGGCGTACGTGCGGGCGAAGCGGGTGATGGGTTCGGGTCAAAATAGGTCAGACGGGTTTGTGTCAACCCGATTAAATACACGGGTCAATTTGGGTCAATTCGGGTTAAGCGGTTGAACCCGAACATGACCCATTTAAATTTCGTGTTGGCGGGTCGTGTCATACATGGGTTTGTACCAAAAAATAGTCAACCCAAACCCATTTAATTTGTGTCGTGTTCGTATCGAGTTATCGTGTCGTGTCAAAAATTACCATCCCTACGCTCAAGTCAGTGCTCTGGGCAACAGCCGTGAGCTTAAGGAAGCTTGAAAGAGAGAATAAGAGAGAGGCTTAGAGCCGTGCTCTCTGTAAGCAAGAACGAGCGTTTAGGAGTGTTGTTGTGGTTACCAGAGTTCTCAGTTCTTAGTTACCTGGTCGGGGATCCCTCTTACTCATTTATAGATGCTTAGAGCCTGCTAGCCTTGGGGCATGATTACTTGTCAGAGCATTGATGATGGGGGTAGCACAGTGGGCTGGCCTCCATGTGATTTGTCAGAAGTGCAGGCCATGTTCCGTCAAATGTGGGTGGCTGCATAGTTGATGGGTCAAGTTCCATCAGAGTGGGTGGCCACTTGATTTGGATAGTTGCTGTAGACTGTTGTAGGCATGCAGGGCGTGAGTGGCCATTACGGCGCTTGCCAGATGTGTCTCCCATGTCGCACGTCTGCTGTCCTGTGTGGACAGCGATGGAGCCAGGCACGTGGACCCTATAATGTGGCTGCTGGGGAACTGCTTGGGTGGTTGTTGAGGCCGATTGGCCGAGGCTGAAGCTGGCCGAGGCTGAAGCTGGCCGAGGTATGTTGGCCAAGGCTGAAGCTAGCTGAGGCTGAAGTTGGCTGAGGCTGAAGCTGGCCGAAGTATGTTGGCCAAGGCTGAAGCTGGCCGAGGATGAGGCTGGCCAAGGCTGAATCTGGCCGAGGTATGTTGGTCGAGGCTGAAGCTGGCCGAGGCTGAGGCTGGCCGAGGCTGAATCTGGCCGAGGTATGTTGGTCGAGGCTGAAGCTGGCCGAGGTATATTGGCCGAGGCATATTGGCCGAGGCTGAAGCTGGCTGAGACTGAGGCTGGCCGAGGTATATTGGCCAAGGCTGAAGCTAGCCGAGGCTGAGGCTGGCCGAGACTGAAGCTGGCCGAGGTATATTGGTCGAGGCTGAGGCTAGCCGAGGCTGAAGCTGGCCGAGGTATATTGGCCGAGGCTGAAGCTAGCCGAGGCTGAGGCTGGCCGAGGTATATTGGCCGAGGCATATTGGCCGAGGCTGAAGCTGGCCGAGACTGAGGCTGGCCGAGGTATATTGGCCGAGGCTGAAGCTGGCCGAGGTTGAGGTTGACCGAAGTATGTTGGCCGAGGCTGAAGCTGACCGAGGTATGTTGGCCAAGGCTGAAGCTGGCCGAGGCTGAGGCTGGCCGAGGCTAAAGTTGGTCGAGGTATATTGGCCGAGGCTAAAGCTGACCGAGGCTGAGGCTGGCCGAGGTTGAAGCTGTCCGAGGCTAAAGCTGGCCGAGATATATTGGCCGAGGCTGAAGCTGGCTGAGGTTGAGGCTGGCCGAGGCTGAGGCTGGCCGAGGCTGAGGCTGGCTGAGGTTGAAGCTGGCCAAGGTATGTTGGCCGAGGCTGAGGCTGGCCGAGGCTGAGGATGGCCAAGGCTGAAGCTGGCCGAGGTATGTTGGCCGAGGCTGAAGCTGGCCGGGGCTGAGGCTGGCCAATGCTGAAGCTGGCCGAGGTAGGCTGCCTCTTCCAGCGAGCTCAGGATCCTCCAACGAGCCTCTCGCTCCTGTAGGCCTGCAAACAAGTCCGACGGCCAAAAATTCCGGTGGGGAACCTCCGACGCTCAAGTCAGTGCTCTGGGCAATAGCCGTGAGCTTAAGAAAGCTCGAAAGAGAGAAGAAGAGAGAAGCTTAGAGCCGTGCTCTCTGTGAGCAAGAACGAGCATTTAGGAGTGTTATTGTGGTTATCGGAGTTCTCAGTTCTTAGTTACCTAGTCGGGGGTCCCTCTTACTCATTTTATAGATGCTTAGAGCCTGCTAGCCTTGGGGCATGATCACTTGTCAGAGCATTGATGATGGGGGTAGCACAGTGGGGCTGGCCTCCATGTGATTTGTCAAAAGTACAGGCCATGTCTCGTCAAATATGGATGGCTGCATAGTTGATGGGTCAAGTTCTGTCAGAGTGGGTGGTCACTTGATTTGGATGGTTACTGCAGACTGTTGCAGGCTTGCAGGGCATGGGTGGCCATTACGGTGCTTGCCAGATGTGTCTCCCACGTCGCACGTCTGCTATCCTGTGCGGACAGCGATGGAGCCAGGCATGTGGACCCCATAATATGGCTGCTGGGGAACTGCTTGGGTGGTTGTTGAGGCCGATTGGCCGAGGCTGAAGCTGGCCGAGGCTGAGGCTGACCGAGGCTGAAGCTGGCTGAGGTATGTTGGCCAAGGCTGAAGCTAGCTGAGGCTGAAGCTGGCCGAAGTATGTTGGCCGAGGCTGAAGCTGGCCAAGGCTGAGGCTGGCCGAGGCTGAATCTGTCCGAGGTATGTTGGCCGAGGCTGAAGCTGGCCGAGGCTGAGGCTGGCTGAGGCTGAATCTGGCCGAGGCTGAATCTGGCCGAGGTATGTTGGCCGAGGCTGAAGCTGGCCGAGGTATGTTAGCCGAGGCTGAAGCTGGCCGAGGCTGACGCTGGCCAATGCTGAAGCTGGCCGAGGTATGTTGGCCGAGACTGAAGCTGACCGAAAGAGAGCAGACTTAGGTGGCTAACTGGAAGTCCGATCTGAGTGCACCACCATTGCCCATGAGGTTTACTGGCTCCATTAGTAATCTATTTTCGTAATCTAAAATTATCATGTACATTGTCATGTTTGGCAAGTAGGTATAGTAATCTTAATAATTCAGTTCTCATTTAAAAGGTGGGCATATGAGATGATCGAAGTTTAATAATCTCAAATTATGCTCTTAATTTTCCTTGCATTCTCTCATCATCCTTCACTATAATATTATATTATATATTTTTAATACTATAAATGTCTAATGTAAAATTACTAAGAATATAAGGTTCTCAATATGTTATATTAGGTCGAAACATCTTTTAAGATTTATCGGTATTGCATTGATATACCAAGGAGGTCTCAAAGGAAGCCCATTGATGATGCCAGATCACCGGCCTCGAGCGTTCGGTCGTCTCCTCCAGCGAGCCCGGGGTCCTCCGGCGAGCTCCTTGCGCCTGCGGGCCTGCAAACAAGACCCGGGGGCCGAAAATTCCGACAGGGACCCTTCGACGCTCAAGTCAGCGCTCTGGGAAATAGCCGTGAGCTTGAGGAAGCTCGAAAGAGAAAGAGAGAGAGAGAGAGGCTCCGAGAAGAGCTCTCTCTGTGAGCGTTTAGGAGCGTTATGAGTGTGTTACCTGGTCGGGGTCCCTCTTACCCTTTTATAGATGCCTAGAGTCCGTGGGCTTGGGGCGTGATCATTTGTCAGAACATTAATTGATGGCAGCACAATGGAGCTTACCTCCATATGACGCGTCAAGCTGTAGGTCGTGTCCTGTTAGAGTAGGTGGTCGCAGGACATGGCCGATCGTTACGGCGCTTGCCAAACATGCCCCCTACGTCATCTCTTTTTTTTTCATTCCTGCGCGGATAACGATAAGTGATAAAGTTAGGCATGTGGGCCCCAAGGTGCAGCCATTGGGGCAGAAGATGCAGTTTGGAGTTGAAGCCAGCTGTCCCTTATAGATAATTGATTATAGAGTGCTTGCATGGCACTGTTCATGGCCGAGAGCAAACACTGTTCACGGAGGCCGACACTGTTCATGGCCGAGAGCAAACACTTTTCATGGAGGCCGACACTGTTCATGGCCAAGAGCAAACACTGTTCACAGAGGCCGACGCTGTTCATGGCCGAGAGCGAACACTATTCACGAAGGCCGACACTGTTCATGGCCGAGAGCAAACTGTTCACGAAGGCCAACACTGTTGGCCGAGAGTAAACACTATTTATGGAGGCCGACACTGTTCATGACCGAGAGCAAACACTATTCATGGAGGCCGACACTGTTGGCCGAGAGCAAACACTGTTCACAGAGGTTGACACTGTTCATGGCCAAGAGCGAACACTGTTCACGGAGGCCGACACTGTTCATGGCCAAGAGCAAACACTGTTCACGGAGGCCGACACTATTCATGGCCGAGAACAAACACTGTTCACAGATGCCGACACTGTTCATGACCGAGAGCAAACATTGTTCACGGAAGCCGACACTGTTCATGGCTGAGAGCGAACACTGTTCATGCAGAGGAGAGAGAAAAGGTGGCAGACTCGGAGAGACCACCCTGGACCTATTGGGCCCGCGGAGAAAAGGCCGATTCACTAAGGTCGAGCCCAGGTGTTGTCATTAGTGGCCTATGGGAGGCTTACTGGCCCCATCAGATGCCCCCCACACTCCTTGAGCTTGTGTGCCCAGCGTCAATTAAGCGAAAGGAGTGTAGAACTCTTTACCTTCGCATCTGCCCTTTCATGTCAACTTTAACTATGATTCCATCCAGGTGGGAAAACTCCTCTCCTTTTGCGATGCCTTGTGTAGACATCTTCACGCTCTTTGGAGCCATGCTTTTGCCTGTTCAAAACTTTAAGCAAAGTTTGAAGATAAGTTGGTTACCTTTGACTGGCAGCCAGTGATCCCCTCCCGATGCAGAGCTCGGAAGTGAATGCCCGTTAGATGTGAGTAGGGAGTTGACCTCTCCCGGCTGTGAGCTAGTTGGGTCTTCTTCTCTTGTCATGAAATTTGGAGGTGGGTGTCCGTCAATTGTGAGTTGAGGAGTTGGCCTCTCCCAGCTGTGAGTCGCCTTGGGACTTCTTGATGGCTGAAAGTAACCAGCAATGTGTTGCAAGTATATAATTTAGATAAGGGTCTTACTCGGTTGGCCATTGGCCGTTGATACAGAATTGAAGCCGCTGAGGCTGTAATGAAGCCGCTGAGGCTGCAGGAATGCCACTGAGGCTGGGATAAAGCCGCTGAGGTTGCAAGAATGCCGCTAAGGCAAAGTTGAGGCCGTCGAGAGCCTTTTGAACCCCGAAGGGTGACCTAAGAGTTGAGAGTCATTAGGAGCCTTTTTAACCCCGAAGGGTGACCTGAGAGTTGAGAGTCGTCAGGAGCCTTTTGTGCCGAGCTGGCCTCGGGCTTTAGTGCCGATGGTACATCGGGCTTTGAGTGCCGACCGAAGTCGGGCTTTTTGGATCCGGTGGTACACCGGTCTTCGGTGCCAATGGTATATTGGGCTTTTGAGATGCTAATGTGAGGTTGGTCTTCCCTGCATGTCATTTTTAAGTATTAATGAAAGAAAACTATCTTAAGTGCAGTGTACTTAGCTCTTGTAGCACCCATATTTTCCTTCTGCGGATTTGAGCACTTCCGCCCGCTGGTGGTCTACCCCACAGGGAATCTAGTTGGGACGGAGCCTGGAGTCGGTTGATGACCAGCTCCTCTCCGAAATGAAGCTGGGGACCCATCTTTGGAGTGTAGTGAAGAGAGAGATGGGATCCAGAGCCGGGGATGCTGGAGCGGAGCCACGGACGAGGGTCGGAGTCGGACTCGGGAGCTAGAGGTCGCCGAGGGAAGCCCGGGCAGCTAGCGGCCGTTGAAGACGAGTGGCCGGGAGAGTCCGTTGAAGACGGACAGCTAGAAGAGAGGATGTTGCTGGGAGTTACAGGATTCGGGCAGCCTCCACATTGGTTCAAGGCAAGGGGCCCTCTAGCTTCCACGGTCTCTCTCTCCTTCTGCTGAGCTGACGACCTGCCCCCCAGATAGCTATGTTGATTGAAGGCAGAGGGTACCAGTGCTGAAATTCGAGGGTAGCTGGAATGGAATCCGCAGGAGGTCTTAGGCTCGGATTGGCTTTTGGGTGCAACAGAGAGAAGGAGAGAGAGGAAATTTGAAGTCCACAGTCAAAGCTTTTTGCCCTCATCTTCCTCCTTGTATTAATTGCAACAATACCTCCCAGCTTACTACCATAAGAGATTAAAATGCTTATAAATACTTGAGGTGACTAGGAGTTAGGATTTGGGTGGCAAGGAGTGGCGCTCTTGCTGGCTAACGAGCCTGAGCCTTAAATTGCCGTTGAGCTTGAGTTTGAGGTTGCTCTTGCTCCTGAGCTTGTTGCCACGCGGCCATGGAATATCGCTCCCATAGCCTTTGAACATCTGCCGTTAATGCTTGAATCTTCAGGGTGAGGGTGGCACGGTGATTTGCTTGAATGGCATGAACTGGTGGTGATGGTGGAACAGAGAACTAACATCTTGTTACTCAGTTTGTTGGGGGTGCCTCCCAGCGTTATTGGTGAAAGCTTTCTGAATTCTTGTCCTCACCCCCTACCTGGCGCGCCAATCTGATGACACCAGATCATCAGCCTCGAGCATCCGGTCGCCTCCTCTAGCGAGCCTGAGGTCCTCCGGTGAGCTCCTCGCACCTGCGGGCTTGCAAACAAGTCCCGAGGGCCGAAAATTCCGGCGGGGACCCTCCGACGCTCAAGTCAGCGCTCTGGGCAACAGCTGTGAGCTTGAGGAAGCTCGAAAGAGAAGAGAGAGAGAGAGAGGCTCCGAGAAGAGCTCTCTCTATGAGCGTTTAGGAGCGTTATGAGTGTGTTGCCTGGTCGGGGTCCCTCTTACCCTTTTTATAGATGCCTGGAGTCCGTGGGCTTGGGGTATGATCATTTGTCAGAACATTAATCGATGGCAGCACAGTGGAGCTTACCTCCATATGATGTGTCAAGCTGCAGGCCGTGTCCTGTTAGAGTAGGTGGTTGCAGGGCATGGCCGATCGTTACGGTGCTTACCAAACATGCCCCCTACGTCATCTTTTTTTTTTTCATTCCGCACGGATAACGATAAGTGATAAAGTTAGGCATATGGGCCCCAAGGTGCAGCCATTGGGGCAGAAGATGCAGTTTGGAGTTGAAGTCAGCTGTCCCTTGTAGATAATTGATTATAGAGTGCTTGCATGACACTGTTCATGGAGGCCGACACTGTTCATGGCCGAGAGCGAACACTGTTCACGGAGGCCGACACTGTTCATGGCCGAGAGCAAACACTGTTCATGGAGGCCGACACTGTTCATGGCCGAGAGCGAACACTATTCACGGAGGCCGACACTGTTCATGGCCGAGAGCGAACACTGTTTAGGGAGGCCGACACTGCTCATGGCCGAGAGCGAACAATGTTCACGGAGGCCGACACTGTTGGCCGAGAGCAAACACTGTTCATGGAGGCCGACACTGTTCATGGCCGAGAGCAAACACTGTTCATGGAGGCCAACACTGTTGGCCGAGAGCAAACATTGTTCACGGAGGCCGACATTGTTCATGGCCGAGAGCGAACACTGTTCATTGCCGAGAGCGAACACTGTTCACGGAGGCCGACACTGTTCATGGCCGAGAGCAAACACTGTTCACGGAGGCCGACACTGTTCATGGCCGAGAGCGAATACTATTCATGTAGAGGAGAGAGAAAATGTGGCAGACTCGGAGAGACCGCTCTGGACCTATTGGGCCCGCAGAGAAAAGGCTGATTCACTAAGGTCGAGCCCTCATTAGTGGCCTATGGGGGGCTTACTGGCCCCATCACCCATCATGAATCCAAAGTACTTTGATTAAGAATGCAACTGACATGGCACAAGTGAAGAACGTGTTAATTATGGAGGTGGTGGCGAACAAGTAGTGGAACATGCATATTGTTAACAGCTCCTTTATGATTTATTTCTGTTATTTGTTTCGAATAATCAAGCTATACTCTTGTAATTAGTCATTAGAGTTGCTATTTTTTTTTGGATGTAGTTATCTTATTGCCTGTATTTAAACTCTTAAGTAGAAGCAATAAAGGCAAGCTAAATTTCAACTCAAACAATTATGGTTTAATTCTCGCACTGAGCAAAATTCTATTTCTTTGTAAACACTGTCAGCTTTGACTGGGATCAATCATTTGGTATCCGAGCTGCACATCATGGCTACAAATAAGGAGTAAATTGAAAACTTGAAGCAAGTCTAGGAGGGCTAAAGGATATATTTAGTCGAATGGAGATTGGAATGAATGATAAATTATCTCATCTTGAAACAACCATTAGCAAAATAGCAAAAGCATTGCTCTCCAAACCATAGGCATCTTCCAGCAACAGAAATTCCTTCTCAACGCATTCTCGAAATAATGGGGAGGAGCATAAGGATAGGAATTGTAATGATCCGGGCTTTGGGACTGGTTATAAACTATACAACGTCGCCAAGGGCAATTGATCACAACCACCAAGTAGGATTATAGAGGTGGCCCCAACAGGTTCAAGAGGTGGCTTCCATCAATATAGCACTTTGCCCTGTGTGACACTTAGCTCCTATACTTTCAAGCCCGGGCCGTTACAATAAAGCAAGATGAATAAGGTCCACACTAACTTGGGCCACCACTTCTCAAAAGGGATCCAATTGGTACTTATCCATCATCTTTAACTGGTTATAAACCATACAACCAACTTCCAATTTCTCTATGTGGGACTATTGGGAGGGGCATCACAGGAACGAAGGAGAGCGACCAATATTCTCATCAAAATTGGCTAGGTTGGAGTTTTCAAAGTATTCAGGCGATGATCCAATCGAATGGTTTACTCGTGTGGAATAATTTTTTGAATACCAGGGCACCACAGAAACGCAGAAGGTCTGTTTAGTCTCTTCCCATCTTGAAGGCAAGGCAAACCAATGGTGGCAATGGCTGCGTAGAGCCTACAAATTAAGAGGAAGGCAAGGAAGTTACATGGGATAATTTTGTGGAAGAGTTATGGTCTCAGATCGCTTTGGCCCTACTGACTGCAAAGATTTTGATGAGGCCTTGTCTAAAGTAAAACAAACAGTGTCCTTACGTGATTACCAGAGGGAGTTCGAAAGATTGAGCAACAGGGTTCAAGGATGGATGCAAAAGGCTCTGGTGGGAACTTTTATGGGAGGACTCAAAGCAAAAATTGCAGATGGCATCAGAATATTCAAACCGAAAACATTGAAGGAAGCTATTAGCCTTGCACGAATAAGGGATGAACAAGTGAGTAGACAACAAAAATTTAATCATCCAGTTAATCGGCCAACATCAGAATCTCCTTAACAAAATCCAAAATTGCCTCTCTAATGAAGCGGCTCACCTGGGATAAAATGCAGAAAAGAATGGCTCAAGGGCTTTGTTTTAATTACGACAAGAAGTTTACACCAAGTCATAAGTGTCGAGGGCCACAACTATTGCTTTTGGAAGGCAGTTCAGACGTCTCCAATGATGAGAAACCCAACCAAAGGTATCTTTGCATGCATTGTCAAGATGGTCGGTGTACAAAACAATGCAGGTGATGGCCAAGATTGGGCACTGTGAAATGGTTGTCCTTTGATAGTGGCTCCACTCACAAATTTGAAAGAATAGCAAATTTGCTACAACTACCAGAGGTCCTTAAGCCATTTGATGTGAAGATTGCTAATGGAAGGTCATTAAAATGCCAAGGAAAATTTGAGAATGTGCAAGTATTGATCCAAGGTATCACTTTTTCCCTCACTTTATATGCTTTACCATTGACCGGATTGGACTTGGTGTTGGTATCCATTGGTTGGAACAATTAGGAACAGAGTATGTGTTGGGTAAAGGGGCCAAAAGGCCTTGAATATTCTAATGGGCCTTGAAAGTCCATTATCTCCTTATGCGTGTGAATAAAAAATTATGAGAACATTTAGTTCTACATCAAAAAAATTAAGAAAGAAAAATTCATTTATATGCAAACCTTTTCGCGCACGCGCGTGTGCAAAGGACGCAATTGGCACTTTATAGGCGCACTTTGCATCGTCGCGAGGAGCTTGAGGGGCTTTAAATTTTTTCTTGATCATGAGGATCCGACGGTGGAGACTGATCGGATTAAGATAAGGAGCTGAGATCAATTGACCGTTGATCATCGGATCAAGATCAGACTGATCGTTGATCGATCGGATGGAGGGTCAAGATTGAACACCGAGATGCGGTGATCAATTACGATTGCGATCACGACAGTGTCGATCCAATGGCACACATCGATCGGCTGACTGATCAATTGCTGAACCATTGATGATAAGGTGCTCATTCGATCAAGCCGTTGATGATCGTTTGTGATAAGGCAACCGTTTGATCGTGAAAAGGCGTATCAAAGCCATGCAACCACCTATCTGATAACATGATCATCAAATCACGATGGTAAAACGACATATCGAGATGTTGATTGCCTTATCTGATCGACTGATCATCAGATCACGGGATAAATCGGTGTATCAAAGGCTTCTTTTGATCAAATTCGATCAATTAATTCAAATTCAAATTAAACCTCAGGGTTGCTTCCAAATGGCATCTAAAACCTATAAATAGACCTTAGACCCTTGCATTTCATTTATTCCGAATTGATTCCAAATTTAATCCAATCCTTTCCTCTTTTAGGCATTTGCATACTCTTCTTAGGAAAGTATAGCTATAGTGCATTAAAAAGAGAGAAGCATTTTTGGTTCGATATTTTGATGAATTGTAGTGCTGCTTTTATCAAAAGGAGACTATTATATCTTGGGAGATAATTGTTATACTGACCGTAAGCATCGTTTGGAACGAAATTATCTTAAGAACATAGAGTATAACTCTAGACTTAGTTTTATCAATTAGATAGCCACTATCTGCGCCAACAGTGCACAATTGAAAGCGGTTGACAATGGAATTTTGGTGGGGTGGCCAAATTCATAAATTTCAAGGCATCGGCTGTCAACGGATTCAAACAGCATCAGTGAAAGCCATTTCAAAAAACATTCGACAAAGAGATTCCCTCATTGCCCTTTGTCTTCAAGACAAGATGCGGGCAATCTTTCAGAACAAAGTGTCCATCCTGAAATGCAACAGTTACTGAATCAGTTTGAGGATATTTTTCAAAAGCCAAAGCAGCTGCCTCCTACAAGGGAAATCAGTCATCACATCAACTTGAAAGGAGTGGAGCCAGTAAATGTGAGACCTTACAGGTATATCTATTTTCAAAAAGCTGAAATTGAAAAACAAGTTCATGACATGTTAAAATTGAGGCTCATTAGACCTAGCACAAGTCCACTTTCTTCTCCAGTAGTATTATGAGGCAAAAAAAAAAGATGGCACTTGGCGCTTTTGTATTGACTAACGAGCCCTTAACAATGTAACTATCAAAGACCGTTTTTCAATCCCTACAGATGAGCTTCAGGGAGCTGCTTACTTTACTAAACTCAATTTAAAAGCCGGATACCATCAGGTACGAGTGCATTCACTAGACATTCATAAAAATACATTTCGCACTCACAATGATCATTATGAATACTTAGTCATGCCATTCAATTTTGTAATGCTTCTTTTATAACCTTTCAAGCTATTATAAATTTTATATTTTGTTCTTATTTTTATAAATTTATGCTAATCTTTTTTGATGATATCTTAATATATAGCCCCAATTAGAACATGCATCTTGAACATCTTCGAAAGGCTTTTGAAATATTAAGGCAACATCAATTTTTTGTTAAAGTTAGTAAACGTGCATTTGGTCGGCAAGAGTTGAGAGTATTTGGGACATATTATCACTCCGCACAGGGCAAAGTGGACCAAGGAAAAAATAAAAACCATATTGAATTGGCCTAGTCCCACTAGTGTCTCTGAGTTGCGTAGAATTTTAGGCCTTAACAGGTTATTACAGGAAGTTTGTACGAAATTATGGCTTGATAGCTCCTCCTCTCACCAATCTTTTAAAGAAAGGACAGTTTAGCTGGACAAATGAAGTGGGGGCAAGAATTGCTCAGTAGCCTCCCCTTTGCTTTTAATTTT
The DNA here is from genome assembly GCA_900491605.1 of Calamus simplicifolius. Lineage (NCBI taxonomy): Eukaryota > Viridiplantae > Streptophyta > Magnoliopsida > Arecales > Arecaceae > Calamus > Calamus simplicifolius. The sequence goes on along the minus strand of UESW01001875.1, from coordinate 297,695 downwards.
TTAATTTTTAAACTACACTCCTCTTTTTCTCTTCACACCTTTGCCCCGTCTCTTTCCCTTCTCTCCTCCTCTCCAATGCTGCTTCCATCTCCTTCCCTTTTCGTCTTCTTCTTCCCTAGCATCCCTCCACTCCTCGGCACCGGTCCTCTTCCGATGCTTTCTGTCCTTATCTCCTCCTCACTCTTCGATACCGGCCCAGTGCCTCCTCCTCCGATACTGGCTCCTTCAACACCGTTCGATCCTGTTTGACCGAACAAAGGCCATTTGTTCGGCCTGATAAGCCAGACCAAACAAAGGCCCTCCGTTCGGCCCTATTTGATCGAACGACGCCAAAGGAGGCGCCAGGGGCTGAAGAGGGCAGGTGCCGAAGAGTGGGAAGGAGACGGGGGTGAGAGGGGCACCGAAAGTGGGGGTGCTAGAGAGTGCAGGGTGCTAGGGAAGGGGAAGAAGACCGATGGAAGGTGCCGAAGAGAGGAAAGGAGAGGAGACGAGAGAGGAAGGAGGGGTGGGCAGTACCGGGGAGGGGAAAGGGGGCAGGCGGTGCCGGAGAGGAGACGTTTGGGAAGGATCGAAAGATGGGGTATGGAGAGAAAAGGGAAGGGTAGTTTAGAAATTTTTTAAAAATGTGGTGCACATAGCAATTCCCATGAAGTGGAGGCTGCCTTTGAAAATCTCAAGCAAGCCATGACCAGCACGCCTACATTAGCTAGGCCAAATTTCAATGAGCCTTTCTTCATAGAATCAGATGCATCCGAAGACAGCATCAGAGCAGTTCTGACTCAGCGAGGGAGACCAATTGCCTTCATGAGTTGAGCCCTCGGCAGCACTCAGCAATCTTGGTCCACTTACGCAAAAGAAATATTGGCAATCATTCATGCAATATAAACATGGAGGCCATATCTGATGAGTAATAAATTCTATATCCAAACTGATCGACGCAGACTTAAATATTTATTGGATCACTGAGGGGTGACTCCGGAGCAACAAAAATGGGTAGCTAAATAAATTATTGGGGTATAACTACGAGATAATTTACAAGCCGGGCAGCGAGAACACGGCAGCTGATGCACTTTAATTTCCAGAATGGAGGCAGTCCTAGCTTGGATGTTTTGCATGTATCTCATACTTCATTATGGGATACGATTAAAGTTGAAGCTAAAGATCATCCTTACATAAAAATTACCGTATTTATGGCGGAATGGGTTGTGTTATCGCCAAGTCATGTTCCTTTAATGCTGAAAAACAGAGATCCTCCTTGTCACGCCCCAGACCCAAATATCGGGCTAGGGTGACAGCCCGCCGCGTGCCGGGCACGCAAGGCGTCATAAAATTTTTCAACATAAAGCATCATTATAAATAAAGACCAAGTCAATACATTAATAAAAGTCTTGGGCTAACACCCTTACACACCACAATAACAAAGTCTGGGCATCAAGCCCTACACATATGAAATATTGGGGCTACAACAGAATAATGGTCTTGCTTTATTCAATGGAAGATCCATCACCCCACCAATCCATCCTCAACCTTGTGGCTCTGATAAAAACATTGTAAGAATTTTGTGAGCTTACACTCAGTAAGTAAACCATGTTATACAGTTAAATCATAGCATAGCAATCAATAAGCATATAAATGATCTGCATGCATAAACATTTCACAATTACTCAGACATGCAATGTAAGTAAACCCACTGTTTACACTCTCAATAGTAATTGTAAATGCGACCCACGGCCCTGCGATATCTCAATAGTGTACCAGCCAGCATTCCCTTAAAGCATCCCCCTACTGAAAGGTCAAGATACCAGGGTCACGCCAATAATGTATCAACAAGCATTCCCTAGAAGTATCCCCCCTACTGAAAGGGTCGAAATACCAGGGTCACGCCAATAATGTATCAACCAGCATTCCCTAGAAGTATCCCCGAAAGGGTCGGAATACCAGGGTCATGCCAATAATGTATCAACCAGCATTCCCTAGAAGTATCCCCCCCTACTGAAAGGTCGGAATACCAGGGTCATGCCAATAATGTACCAACAAGCATTCCCTAGAAGTATCCCCCTACTAAAAGGTCAAGATACCAGGGTCACGCCATGTCGAAATCCATCAGAACACGTCCTCTAGACGTGTGTGTGGTATGACAGGATAAAGGAGAGCCGTGGCGACATATAACAGTACTTCACATCACATCAAACATCAATACATCAATCATGTAGCAAAACAGTGGATTATACTTACTGAACAATTGCATGTAATATATCACATCAATGTCACACTAACTGCATTTCTCATGCATAATAACAGCATCTCTCATGCATAGCAACAGCATCTCACTTGCATAGCAACAGCATCTCACATGCATAGCAACAGCATCTCGCATGCATAATATAGCATCCACACATGAAATCATAGTATTCATCTACTTACACATTTAGTTAATAACAATTCATAATTTAACTACGCATATCCTGAAATAAATTATTTAATAAACTGATAACTGGCTTACTTACCTCAGTACGCAATCCAACAGGTATATAACAGCTATTCGGATGTCTGAGTACCTACAGGATCATTACACAATTAATCTATTAGAATATGAATATTAAATTGACCCTTAGGATTTCTACCCAAACTATTTCGCGGGCCTTACTTTGGGTTTGAATATCTCCCACTATACAAACCCAAATGGGGAAGAAAATATACCCCGCGAAACTAGAATTCACCCAGATTCTAGCCATATAATTATTTTTCTAATCCCGGCCCGTTACGGGGCCCAAAATCCAGCCCGAAATCCGCTCTTTGCACGGCCCAAAAGGCCTGAACCGGCCGGCCCAGCCGGCCCGGTTCAATTCTATCTCCCTCCCGATCCCCTGTTTCACCGAACAGGGGACGGGGACATAGCCGGCGGCCGGGGCCGCCGCCGGCCAAATTGAGGGCGGCCCGGCCGCCGGTGGCCGGGCCAGAGCCGGCCGCCGCCGCGGCCGGCCGCCAAATCCCTTCCCTCCCCCTCAATTTCTCACTCTCTCTCTAATTCCTCCGCGCGGCACGGAAGTGTGCCGGCGGCTCGGCCGGCCACCATGGCCGGCCGGACCTCCACCGGACGCACGCCCGGCGCCGGTGGAGGCGGCAGTCCAAGCCTCGGGCCCGGCGAGGCGGCGAGCACGCCGCCGGGCCCGAACCAACCGGCTTCCGCCACCGCGCGAGAGGAGGGCCAATTGGCCCTCCCTCTCCTCTCTCTCTCCACCACCACCCCGCCGGACGCCTTCCCCGGCGCCGGCGGGGTCGCCGGCCAAGTATCAGGCCCGGCGCGGCGACGAGCACGCCGCCGGGCCTGAACCAACGGGATCCACCGGCTTCTCCTATCTCTCTGTCCCGCTGTCTCTCTCTCTCTCTCTGTTTCTTTCTCCTGATACTCTATATATCTCTCTCTCTCTCTCTCTCTAAGTAGATCTGGGAAAATTACCTGAAGGGAAAACCGATGCCAAGCTGATGAAGGAAGCCCCCTCCTCCATCACATATATAATGCCTCTTGAGTAACGCTTCGGGTTAAAGGTCTGTGCAAACGAAACGCTCAGTTAAAAAGGAGCGTTGCACAACCCAATGCCAAACCCGAACCTGGTTCACAGGAACCGGGAACCGGGTATTACACTCCTTCTCAAAGAAACTCCTGTAAAAAAGTCTCCAAAGACCGGTTGCATCGGTGGGGACCCTCCGACGCTCAAGTAAGCAACTCGAAAACAGTGAAGAAATAGAGCTAATAGAGAATAGCTAGAGAGCTTGAGTTCAGATCCCTTCCCTCATTGTGAATGGAGGTTCTTATACATGTTCGAAGATCCCCTTTTCTGCTCTCAGAAGGTAGCTAATTTCGAGGCGCTATTGTCCGGTAGTGGACAGGTGGACAGGCTGACAAAGACAGGTTGCAACAGACATTGGATATGTCAGAGGTGTCTTGCTCCGCCATCCACCTACCAAGCACGGCGCCACAGGTGGCAGGTGGGCCTAGTCGTATCAGGCGTGCGCCGTTATGGGTAGTGGCCATGCGCAATTGCAGACAGTTAGTGGGCCATGTGTAAGCCATAGGTGGTTGGTGGACCATGTGATAGTGTCAGGGACTCGAGGCGGAGGGGACCTGAGGTCCGAGGCCGAGGGGACCCGAGGTCCGGGGCCGAGGGGGCTTGAGGTCCGAGGCCAAGGGGGTCTCGGAGGCCGACCCGAGGGGGCCTTGGGGTCCAAAGCTGGGGTTCCGTTCATTGCTTCTTCCGTCAACTCTAACGCGGCTCGATCAACCACATCAGATGCCCTCTCATCCTTGAGACGATGCAGGCCCGCCCCTGCCAGGCGAAAGGGGCGTAAGCTCCCAAAGTGGCTGATCCCAGCATGCCGGCAATTGCGAAGGGGCGCGTGTCCCTGGGTACAGTGATTTCTTAGTATGGGAGACTTGGGCGCTGCAGTGCTATCGCTCCCACCAACCGTCAGATCTATGGGGATCCACCTTGAAATGGGGGTGTCCTTTCGAAACCCACAAAAAGCAATGGCCATCATTGTCATCATGATGCTGACGCCAGCGGTGCCTTACGATTGGCCGAAGACGGAGCGCCCCACGTGCTGGGCACCTGCCGAGGTGACACTGCCTATAGCGGGCATCCGCATGGCTGGCTAGGTTAGGCGGGACGATTCGAAACTGGTAAAACTTGGGTAAGGCTCTGAACCTAGTATTCTATTTCCGAGACATGTGTCTTCCTCCCTAAGCTCTCGCCCCGTTCAAGCTTCCTTCCTGAGTCTTTTCTTCCTTCCTCGTCGTTCTCCTTTGTTCAGGTTAATCCCTCGATCCACTTTCATGGCTTCTTCTTCTTCCCCTTCTTGGTCTTTTGCTCCACCCGAGGATCCCCTGTCCTCCTCGCGGGTGCGAGCTTCCCCATCCCCCACGCCTGCGTGGACCTCTTCTTCACCTTCTTTCGAGGACCATGTTCCTCTGTCCCAGCGGCAAGCCATCAATCGGGCCTCCACCAGGGGTTGCCCGGTAGCCACCGGTCCTCCTCCTAGGGCTAGGGTGGAATCCCAGGAAGGGATCGCCTCCTTCATAACCAGACAGGAGCTAGCCAACATAAGGGCTCGGTTTGGGATTCTGAGCAGTGTCCGGCTGTTCGTCCCTACCCCCGATGATAGGGTGACGTCTTCTCATCCCAGATGGATTGCCCTGTACGAGGCATTCCTGAAGGGGGGCCTCCGACTACCTCTCCATCATTTCCTCGTCAATCTCTTCGACCTTTTCTCTTTGGCGCCCGCCCAGCTGGTTCCGAACTCCATTCGGACCATCTGTGGCTTCTTATTGTTGTGCCACCTCCACGGGATAGAGGCTAGGGTCTCCCTTTTTTGCAGCTTCTACACCCTCTGGCAATAGTCGGGCTGGTGGGTGCTCCAGCCCCGACCTAACCGAACCCTCCGATTAGGTCTCCCTACGTCTGTCAAGGGGTGGAAGACCCGGTTCTTTTTTGCCAACCTCGAGGGAGTGAGGGTGAGGTAGGGAAACCCGATACATGACCGAATAAGAATTCGACAGTGGTCCCAAGGGATAGTGTGATGCCCCTCCCAATTGTCCCACATCGGATAATTGGGAGTTGGTTAAGTGGTTTATAACCGGTTAAGCAAGAAGGACAAGGCACCAATTGGATCCCTTTTTGGGCTATGGTGGCCCAAGTTGGTGTGGACCTTGTCCGTCTTGCTTTCTTGTAACGAAATGGACCCGTGGGCCCGGATCGTTACAATATGGTATCAGAGCCTCGCACCAGTTGGAAGTGCAGGAGCTAAGTGCCACACAGGACAAAGTGCTACATCATGGGGGATGGGAGCCACCTCTTGAACCTGTGGGGGCCATCTCTAGAATCCTGCCTGCCTGGTGGTTGTGATGAATTATCCCTGGCGATGAGGATGTCGCCTCTGTTAAGGGGGGTAGATTGTGATGCCCCTCCCAATCCCACATCGGATAATTGGGAGTTGGTTAAGTGGTTTATAACCGGTTAAGCAAGAAGGACAAGGCACCAATTGGATCCCTTTTTGGGCTGTGGTGGCCCAAGTTGGTGTGGACCTTGTCCGTCTTGCTTTCTTGTAACGAAACGGACCCATGGGCCGGGTCGTTACAGATAGGGAGGCCTTTGGGCAGTTGCTGATGGCAGTGGTCCCTCGCTGCAATCAGCTTCTGTCCGAGGAGAACCTCCAACTCGCGGGCATTCTCTCGAGCAGTGGTGAGCAGCCGAGGGCACTTCCCCCCTCCTTCTCTCTCTCTTTTTTTTTCTCTGACTGGCCTTGACTTGTGCATACATGAGGCCGCCGACCGAGATGTTGATGAGGGCGGTCGCAAAGAAGCGGAAGGCCGAAGTCGAGGCAGGAGGGCAAAGAAGAAGTCCCGCCCCCAGGCCCCTTCCCCTCCAGCCAATGGCCAGCAAGCGGGCGAGGGGGCCAGTCCTTCGTCCTCACAGCCACCCATCCCGCCGAGTGCCCCACCGGCAACCCCAGCAAATGACCTGACCGCACACCGACACCCCACCAGAGCCGCGGGTTGCAGCAACCCCTCCGAGCGCCGAACGGTCGCCGCGGAGTTGGGCCGTCAGAGCCCATGGCTGAGCCATCCTCGGAGGAAGGCCCGCCCGTCCGAACCCGAGGGGAGAAGGGCTAGGGCGGACCCACCGCGAGTGTCCCTCGCCTACAACGGTCGTACCGCCAAACAACTGATGGCGAGGGTATGCCTGCCAGAGCTGGAGTTCCGCCAGCTGGACGCTCCCGCCATCCTCCAAGACGCTTTCGTAGCGCACCTCTGGATAGGTAATTCTTTTTTCCTTTTGGTTTCTATTTTTTTGAGTACTAACCAGGGTCTTCCTTATGCAGGCGGTCAACTCCCTATCGGCTATGAGGGGCATCGCCTTCCGGAGTTATCATGCCCATCAAGCGACCCTGGCCACCATGGCCAGGGCCAAGGAGGCCGAAAGTGCTTTGGAGGCGGCCCGACGGGAGGCTGATGTGACCGAGAGGGCATTGAGGACCACCCGAAGGGAGGCAGAGGAGGCGAACATGACCCTGGCACTGTTCTAGGCCGAGGTCGAGGAGGCCAGGCGGCAAGAAGCGGCCAACATGGGTGTTGGGAAAATTATTGAGAAATTATTTACCCAATTATTGATTTTGATGATTAACAAAAGCCATGAGTATATTCATTGTGTTTCTAATAAATTTGATAAGTGTTTCAGGTATTAAGATTGATTATTTATTCAAATGACACTTAGGAATCAGTTTTGAACCGAGTTTAAATAGAATTTATTTAAGTTTAGAACTTGGAGCCGACACCTAGAACCATTAGAGCCGACTCCAGAGTGTATCGGAGAAGTTATATATTTTTGGTACGGTTCGGAGTTGACACCTAGAGTTTTAGAGCCGATACATGAGGTTTCGGAGCTAACACATGAATAGGTGGAGCCGACTACAACCTGAGATACAGAGAAACTATTTTCTGCTTCAGTAGTCGAAGTTGACACATGGATTTCGGGAGCCGACTCCAACCTGAGAACATAGACTTGGTTTTTTTTGAGCATTTCTCAGAGTCGACACATCAGTTTTCGAGAGCCGACTCCAGTCTGAGGAGAGTCGACACTTTGTAAAGTCGGAGCCAACTCCTCATCGAATCAACTTTTTGTTATTTATGAAAATACGATCTGGAGCCGACACATGAAAAGTTGGAGCCGACTCCAACCTGTCAGAAATGATTTTCAAAAGTGCTAGATCAGCCCTAACGGTAACATTTCTTCACCTAACCCCCAACGGATCTATTTCTTTGCATGAGGAAGCAATCCACCTACCCTATAATGACTATTTTCTCACCTAATCTCTATATAAAGAAGGGATTCGTCCGTTTGAAAAAATGAAAGCAAAAAATTAAGAAAATAGCAGAAAAATCGAAAGAAAATTGAAAAGAAAGAGGGAAAGAAAAATCTCTAAGTCCACGCTCATTTCAAGAGAGATTCAAGAACAATCCAAAAGCTTCAAATAGTTCAAGTTCAAAGGATTCTCAAAGAAGGAAAGAAGAAAAGCCAAAAAGCCCTAATTCCTCAAGTTCTCTTCAAAGCTTCATCTTCAAGAATCAAAGCTACATCTTGATTCAACTGGTCAAAAGAGAAGAAGAAAAGAAGAAAAGCTCACATCAATCTTATTTCAATCAGGCTTTTCCAACCTTTATTCATTTATATTGCATATTTGCTCATTTAAGGAGCTTTAAAATTGCTGTAAAATATTTATTGAATTATTGTTTGCTAATTCAATCAGGGGATTGAATTAGTTGATGTTGTTAACCTCGGAGTAAGCTAAGTGTAGCTTACATTAGGTTTTGTGCTGGTGAACCCGGGAAAACCAACTGGGTTCGTTGTGACCCCGTGTAAAATAACAAGTTAGAGTTGTAAGCTTGTAAAACAACTCGACTATAATCTGGGTGATTATAGTGTGGACCCAAGAGTTGCTTGGGAGTGGACGTAGGTGTTGGTTACACCGAACCACTATAAATTTCTTGTGTTTATCGTGCTTGCCTCTATATATATCTCTCTCATTGTGCTTTACATTGTTGCATTAATTTGCTAGTTAACTTAATTGGTTTTAAGTTTTAATTGTTAATTTTTTTTAAAGAACCCAATTCACCCCCCCCCCCCCTCTTGGGTTGTCATCTGGGCCAACAATTGGTATCAGAGCTTGTGCTCATTTAAATTTGATCTAACGATCAAGAGTTAAAGATCCAAATGGCAACACAAGCTGGATCATTTTTTGTTGAAGGTCAATCCACTAATAGCCACCTTTGTTTAATGGCTCTAATTATTCATATTGGAAAGCAAGAATGAGGATTTTTATTCAAGCTTTAGATTATGAATTGTGGAGTATCATAACAAATGGACCTAGAATACCCACACACATTATAGATCATTCAATAGTTCCTAAGCCCAAAAGGGATTGGAATGAGAATGATAAGAAAATGGCTCAGCTTAATGCAAAAGCCATGAATGTTTTATATTGTTCTTTAGATGCAAATGAATTTAATAGAATTTCTACTTGCATTTCTGCTAAAGAAATTTGGGATAGACTAGAAGTTACCCATGAGGGTACTAATCAAGTTAAGAAATCAAAAATTAATATTCTAGTGCACTAATATGAATTATTTAGCATGGAACAAAATGAAACTATCACATGCATGTACACTAGATTTACTGATATTGTAAATGGTTTAAAGAGTCTTGGTAAGACTTATACTAACTCTGAATTGGTACACAAATTACTTAGGTCTCTTCCAAGATCATGGAAAGCGAAAGTAACTGCCATCCAAGAAGCCAAAGACCTCAATGTTCTACCTTTGGAGGAGCTACTTGGATCCTTGATGACCCATGAACTGATCATGAAACAACATCAAGAGGAAGAGGTCAAAAAAAAAGAACCATTGCTCTTAAGGCTGCAGAAAAGGAAACAAGCAGCAGTGAGGAAGAAGAGGAAGATGATGAGATAGCTCTCCTAGCTAAGAAATTTAAGAAATTTATGCAAAGAAGGAGACCCTTCCATAAGAGAAAGTTTGAAATAAAATTGGAAGGAGAAAGAGAAAAAGAAAGGAATAAGGATAAAGAAAAAGAACCCTTGACATGTTATGAATGCAAAAAGCCGGGGCATTTTTGATCTGAATGTCCTCAACTAAAGAAGGGTTACAAGAAGAAGAAGAAGGCCTATGTTGCAACTTGGAGTGACAGTGAAGAGTCTTCATCTGAAGAAGAACAAAAAGAGGTTGCAAACATTTACTTTATGATAAACGACGACAACGAGGCAAGTTCTGAAACCCCTTGTGATGATTTCACTTTTGATGAGTTATATGATGCTTTCAATGAACTAGTCAATGATTTCAAAAGTTTGAGAATTAAAAATAAATCTTTAAAAAATAAAAATCTAAATATTGTCAAAGAAAAGGATAAACTAACTTATGAAGTTGAAAAATTGAAATCTGAAAATAAAATTTTGATAAAAGAAAAAGAATCAATTTCCAATTAAAATGTTAGTTTAAAGAAAGAAATTGATAAATATAAAAATATTGTTGATAAATTTACATATAGTTCTGAAAAATTAATTTGCTATTAAGTAATCAAAGAGCTGTATTTGATAAAGCTAGATTAGGTTATAGGCCTAACATGAAACAAAAGTTTGTTAAAAATTTCTTTATAAAGGAACAAGTTAAAAATGATGTTTCATGTTATTTCTGTAACAAGAAAGGACATAAAGCTTATGAATGCAATTTTAGAAAAACTAATAAGAATTAAATATTAAAGGCAAAAAAATATGGGTTCCAAAAGAAATAATTTTTATTGCGACTAACCATGAAGGACCCAAGAAAGCTTGGGTACCTAAACATAAGATTTGATTATCTTGCAGGAGTGTCTTGCGGCCAAAGGATCAAAACAAAAGTGGTATCTTGATAGTGGTTGCTCAAGGCACATGACGGGTGATAAAGATCAATTCATCACCCTTGAAGATAAAAGAGGAGGAGTTGTTACTTTTGAAGATAATGGCAAGGTCAAATTATGGGATTTGATAAAATTCAAATAACTCATCCACTTTTATAGAAAATATTTTATATGTTGTTGGTTTAAAGCATAATCTAATTAGCATTAGCCAATTGTGTGATAAAGATTTCAAAGTTTCCTTTGAAGCTTCTATTTGCACTGTTTCTAATCCCATAGACAATAGCATTATATTTGTTGGTAATAGAAATAGCAATGTATACTTAATTGATTTAGACAATTTGTCTACTAGTAACCATTGCTTAATTACTGATAATGCTAAAGTAAATGAGATTAGATGGCTATGGCATCGTAGATTAGGTCATGCAAGCACACACCTAATTTCAAAATTAAGAATGGATTTAGTTAAAGGACTTCCAAAACTAGATTTTGAAAATAATAGAATTTGTGATGCATGTCAATTTGAAAACAAACTAGAAATTCTTTCAAATCTAAAAATATTATTTCCACTTCTAGGCCACTAGAGCTACTTCACATGGACCTTTTTGGACCTACTAGAACCACTAGTCTAGGATGAAAGAAATATGGTCTTGTGATAGTAGATGATTATTTTAGATTCACTTGGGTATTATTTTTGGCTCACAAGGATGAGACTTTCTCGATATTTCTGAAATTCTTCAAGAAAGTCACAAATGAGAAAAACAACACCATAATGTTTCTTAGAAGTGATCATGGCACAAAATTTAAAAATCATCAATTTAAAAATTTATGTATTGAAAATGGCATTCATCATAATTTTTCTGCATCTAGAATACCACAACAAAACAGAGTTGTAGAAAGGAAAAATAGAACATTAGAAGATATGGCCCGTACCATGCTATGTGAAAGCCAACTTCCAAAATACTTCTGGGCGGAAGCTATAAATACGGCATGTTACATCCTTAATAGAGCTTTAATTAGGCTAATTCTTAAGAAAACTCCCTATGAACTATGGCATAATAGGAAACCTAACATTAGTTATTTTCATGCATTTGGTTGTAGATGTTTTATTCATAATAATGGTAAAGACAATCTTGGAAAGTTTGATGCAAAATCTGATGAAGGCATATTTTTAGGTTATTCAACATCTAGTAAAGCATATAGAGTATTTAACAAGAAATATTTAATTGTAGAAGAATCAATTCATGTAGTATTTGATGAATCTTTAGCATCAAGTTCTGAAAAGATTGATGATGAGGAAGATACAATTTTGCTTGAAAGAGATATTGAAAAGTTGAATATAGATGTATCTTCAGATCATGAAAAAAGCTAAAGATGATGACTCACCTAGGAATGATGTTTTGATACTACTCGTAATGATGTAGATCTGCCTAGAGATTGGAGATATGCTTATGGTCATCCTAAGGATTTAATCATAGGTGATCCATCTCAAGGAGTAAGAACTAGATCATCAATGAGGAACATCAATAATCATCTTGCATTTGTGTCTCATATAGAACCTAAAACCATTGAAGAAGCTGAAAAAGATAATAATTGGATGTTAGCTATGCAAGAGGAATTAAATCAATTTACTAGGAATAATGTTGGTCCTTAGTTGATAGACCCAAAGGTCATTCTATTATAGGATCTAAATGGATATTTAGAAATAAATTAGATGAAAATGGATAGTAATTAGAAATAAAGCTAGATTAGTTGCTAAAGGATATAATCAAGAAGAAGGAATTGATTTTGATGAAACCTTTGCACTGTAGCTAGATTAGAAGCAATTAGACTATTACTTGCATTTGCATGTCATATGAATATTAATTTATTTCAAATGGATGTTAAAAGTATTTTTAAATGGTTTTATAAATGAGGAAGTTTATGTAGAACAACCCCCAGGTTTTGAAGATCATGAATTTCAAATGTTTTTAAATTACACAAAGCACTATATGGTTTAAAACAAGCACCTAGAGCTTGGTATGATAGATTAAGCAAATTTCTAATTGAAAATAATTTTTTACAGGAAATGTTGATAAAACCTTATTTTTGAAAAGAAAAGATAAAGATTTATTGGTAGTACAAATTTATGTAGATGATATTGTATTCGGTGCTACTAACAACTTTTGTGTCAAGAATTTGCTAAGTTAATGCAGGGTGAATTCGAGATGAGCATGATGGAGAACTCAACTTCTTCCTTGGACTCCAAATCAAACAAGAAAAGAGAGAATCTTCATCAACCAAACAAAGTACACAAAAGAAATTCTCAAGAAGTTTGGTATGGAACAAGTCAAACCTCTCGGAACACCAATGAGTCCTTCATGCAAGTTAGATAAAGATGAAGATGGTAAGCCTATTGATCAAAAATATTATAGAGGTATGATCGATTCACTACTTTATTTAACAGCTAGTAGACCAGATATCATGTTTGCAGTATGCTTATGTGCACGATATCAATCTGAACCTAAAGAATCTCACTTAATTGCTAGTAAAAAGAATACTTAGATATCTAAATGGAACTAAAAATGTAGGATTATGGTATTCTAGAGACTCAACATTAAATTTGATTGCATACTGATTCTGATTATGCTGGTTGTAAATTAGATAGAAAGAGTACAAGTGGTGCATGCCAATTTTTAGGAAGTAACTTAATCTCTTGGTTTAGCAAAAAGCAAAATTCGGTTGCATTATCAACTGCTGAAGCTGAATATGTTGCAGCTGGAAGTTGCTGTGCTCAAATCCTTTGGATTAAGCGACAACTTGAAGATTATGGTATAACACTTGATAAAACACCAATTAGATGTGATAACACTAGTGCAATCAATTTAACTAAGAATCCAATCCAACATTCAAGAACTAAACACATTGAAATTAGATATCATTTTATTAGAGAACATGTAGCTAATAATGACATTTGTCTTGATTATGTTTGTACTGATGAACAATTAGCTGACATTTTTACAAAACCCCTAAGTGAAGAAAGATTTTGTTATCTTATAGGAGAATTAGGAGTTTGTGATCCATTGGAATGAATTTTAAATCTCCTAGGAATGATTATCTAGAATTCAATCATTTTTCCTAATTTTCTTATAATTTTAAGGATGATTTATCTAGATATTTGAACCCCTTGATTCATCACATTCCAAAGTTGATTTAGCCAAAATTTGATGTCAATCCGGACAAGTTTAAGATCCTTTGAAACTCTTATTTTTTTTTCTGAAACCGTCTTGGAGCCGACTCCTCTGGTATTGGAGTCGTCTAGTTTTGTCTGAGACTTTGGAGTCGACACTTGCTTTTCCAGAGTCAACTCCACTTCAAGCGCTGACTGTGTTAGCGACCTGGAGCCGACACCTTGCTTTGGGAGTCGACTCCAAGTGGTCCCAGGTTGACTTATTTAGGCAGAATCGACACCTTTCCTATTCTAATCGTCTCTAACATTTCCAAACTCTTCCAAAATCATCCCAAAACCCTAAATTTCTCAAATTAGCCTCTCCATAGAAATCAATGGCACCCAAGCGTAGAGGATCATTGTTTGGAGGTAGAGTGACGACAGGGAAGCATACGGCAAAGCGTCCAGCGCATGAACCTACTTTGGATTCATCCTCCAGCTCAACCGCATCACTCCTAGTGCTATACCTAGCCCCTCCTCACCACAAATTGATACCCTAGCCGGCCGAATCATCACTATGGAAAGGAAAGTGGATTTTGATTTTTTCGAGGCCGAGGGTTTGCTATTAGGCGACAAATCAAGGAGCTCGGTTGGGAAAAGGTATGTTCCTTAGATGTTCCCACATATCCGGCTCTAATCAAGGAATTTTACTTCAATTTGTCAAGAGGAGATGGAGGATTAGTCAGTATGGTTAGAGGAAGAAGAATCCATCTCACATCTGAAATTTTAGGTAATCTTTTGGAAATCCCTGTTGTAGGATTAATTGCTAACAATCACAGTGACCGGGCTGGTGCTTTGACAAGGATGTTAGGAAGAGATTTTACTGAGTTTGAGGAAGTTAGGGCAAACCAGTTGCCCCTTGAGCTTAGACTTTTACATAATATATGGTAGGATCTTGTTTCCTAAAACTGGTAGGTTTGAGTATGTCTCAGAGCGAGACATAGTGATTATGGACAGTGTTCTGACGGGTTAGCCAATTAACCTAGCGGTATGATGATTTGGTACATGGCTGAGGTCGGGAGCAAGAAGAGATTAACCTTGCCTTATGGAATGATCCTGATCATGGCATTCAAAAGTCAAGGAGTTGTTATATCTGATAGTGAGCCCATGAAAAACCTTAGGCACACTGATTATTACAGCTTGGCTACAGTGCATAGGATGGGATTCGTGAAGGTGGATGGCAGATGGGAAAGAAAAGGACTTCTGGATGAGAGAGCAGCCGATATTGGAGCCACTGCACCATCAGGGGCAGGTCCATAGTGAGGCATCCATCACCAGAGCCTAGCAGATCATCACCACCACCGGCACCTACTTCAGTTCCTACACCTATACCATTGCCTGTTTCTTCTGCTGGTTTTTCTAGTGTTCAATTAGAGCAGCTTAAGGAGTTATTTGGTATTCATGAAGAAAGAATGAAGATTGAATTAGATAGTAGATTGCTTAGTATAAAAGAAATGTGTTACTCTTTGGAAGACAAAATTAGAAGCATTAAGTCATCCCTTGGATCATCTTCAGAAGCCTTGAAGACAGAGTTAATGCAAATATTTGAAAAGATCAAGGACATAGGAGGAGACTCAGATATATATTCAAAGTGCAATGCTGAATTACAAGAAAAAATTAAAGGACATCTGCATTTATTGACAGAAGATTGAATGAATTTATCAAGATTCAAAGTGAAGGAATGGAAAAAATTTTAGAAGAACTCAAAAGACTTCTTAGATTTTGATTAGCTTTTGATGTTTGATTTGCTTTTGATGTAATTAGAATTTGATGTTTAGGTTAATATATTTTGATGTTTTGATGTAATTGAAGTAACATTTTGTTATAGTTGAATGATGTATGAGGGCAATTGTAATGTAATGTTTTGATACTTTAATGAATATCATATTTGCTATTTTTGAACTTTGATATTGAGTGACTTGGATTGAATTTTGATTTACTTAATGTTTAATGCATTGATCTATACTATTTGCAACTTCTTAACCTTTTTGTTAATTACAAAAAAGGAGGAGAAGTAAATGATATTTGTATATGCATAAAAGTTATAATTGAATGTACAATGGGGAGAAGATAATAAAGAGAATGACACTTAAGAATAATACTTCAATGATACATTTTGTTCAAATGAATTCAAGATATGTATGAAGATTCAATGAACTTAACATATGCACAAATTTAGGGGGAGCTACCTCATTAAGGGGGAGCTTAACTTTTATTTTAAATTGAGTAGTAATTATGCATTAATTGATTATGCATATACTCAGTGTTTTTGTCATCATAAAAAAGGGAGAGATTGTTGGGAAAATTATTGAGAAATTATTTACCCAATTATTGATTTTGATGATTAACAAAAGCCATGAGTATATTCATTGTGTTTCTAATAAATTTGATAAGTGTTTGAGGTATTAAGATTGGTTGTTTATTCAAATGACACTTAGGAATCAGTTTTGAACCGAGTTTAAATAGAATTTATTTAAGTTCAAACTTGGAGCCGACACCTAGAACCATTAAAGCCGACTCCAGAGTGTATTAGAGCAGTTATATATTTTCGGCATAGTTTGGAGTCGACACCTGAGGTTTCGGAGCCGATACATGAATAGGTAGAGCCAACTCCAACCTGAGATACAGAGAAACTATTTTCTGCTTCAGTAGTTGGAGTCGACACATGGATTTCGGGAGCTGACTCCAACCTGAGAATAGAGACTTGGTTTTTTTTAGCATTTCCCGGAGTCGACACATCAGTTTTTGGGAGCCGACTCCAGTCTGAGGAGAGTCGACACTTTGTAAAGTCGGAGCCGACTCCTCATCGAATCAACTTTTTGCTATTTATGAAAATACGAATGAAAAGTTGGAGCCGACTCCAACCTATCAGAAACGATTTTCAAAAGTGCTAGATCAGCTCTAACGGTAACATTTCTTCACCTAACCCCCAATGGATCTATTTCTTTGGTGAGGAAGTAATCCACCTACCTTGTAACGGCTATTTTCTCACCTAATCTCTATATAAATAAGGGATTCGTCCGTTTGAAAAAATGAGAATAAAAAATAAGAAAATAGCAAAAAAATTGAGAGAAAATTGAAAAGAAAAGGGAAAGAAAAATCTCTGAGTCCACGCTCATTTTAAGAGAGATTCAAGAACAATCCAAAAGCTTCAAATAGTTCAAGTTCAAAGGATTCTCAAAGAAAGAAAGGAGAAAAGCCAAAAAGCCCTAATTCCTCAAGTTCTCTTCAAAGCTTCATCTTCAAGAATCAGAGCTACATCTTGATTCAACCGGTCAAAAGAGAGGAAGAAAAGAAGAAAAGCTCACATCAATCTTGCTTCAATCAAGCTTTTCCAACCTTTATTCATTTATATTGCATATTTGCTCATTTAAGGAGCTTTAAAATTGCTGTAAAATATTTATTGAATTATTGTTTGCTAATTCAATCAGGGGATTGAATTAGTTGAGGTTGTTAACCTCAGAGTAAGCTATGTGTAGCTTACATTGGGTTTTATGCTGGTGAACCCGGAAAAACCAGCTGGGTTCGTTGTGACCCCGTGTAAAACAACAACTTAGAGTTGTGAGCTTGTAAAACAACTCGACTGTAATCTGGGTGATTATAGTGTGGACCCAAGAGTTGCTTGGGAGTGGACGTAGGTGTTGGTTACACCGAACCACTATAAATTTTTTGTGTTTGTCGTGCTTGCCTCTATATCTCTCTCTCATTGTGCTTTAGATTATTGCATTAATTTTCTAGTTAACTTAATTGGTTTTAAGTTTTAATTGTTAAATTTTTTTTAAAGAACCGAATTCACCCCCCCCCCCTCTTGGGTTGCCATCTGGGCCAACAATGGGGCGCACTCATGCTGCCAAAGCTGAGCTGGGGCCTGCCGACTCCAGCTAGAGATGGCAATCCAGGAGGCCAAGGAGTTTGAAGGCCAGACAGAGGGCGCCAAGGAGATCGCTCGGAGGGCCGATGCCCAAGCCGCTGATGCCACCGCCCGAGCAGACAAGGCCCTATGGAGAGCCAAGGCCGTCGAGGATAGGGCCGTAGCAGTGGAGCTAGCGGCAGCAGAGTCCGTGGAGCGCTTTCGAGGCTCCACCTCCTTCGCCGAGGAGGTCACGAAGGGCTCCATTGATGCCTACCTCCAGGGTTTCCACGATAGGAAGGAGAAGGCTGCGCGAGTCTCGGGATCGCCAGCCTTCGGGACATCGAGCCGAACGCCTGCGAAGGACTGGAAGACACTCTGGGGGATGGGTCAGTACCAGTCGATGCCTGAGAGCCCTTCTCAGTGCACTTTTTTGTTGTTTTTTTTCTTCTATGCCCAAGTCTGACTCGAGTCGGCATTTTGTAAACATTCAAAGTAGTGAAAATGACCCCTTTTTTTTTTAAATCTGTTTGAGGGCAAACTATTTATATAGTATACTTTCCCTTTCAGCTTGCCATCGTAGGACCCTTGATAGGACTGCGTTGGCACTGGGGGACATCGTGTGTCTTCTCACTGCGAGCAAGTCCATGACTTAGTTGCTACGTAGGATTGGGTCCTGGCGGGACTGCTGAAGTCGGCCTTAAAGCCTCGAAGCCCAAGTTCGATGTCAGAGGTGTGAGTCTCGCGATGAGCTTGTAGCATCGAGCGGTGATCGGGTTTCTCATGCTATCCGAGGTCATTCCTTAGGTGCCAAGTCGACCTTGGGTTTCTTGTGCTGAATGAAGTAGGGATTTTAGAGCCGAACTGGTCTCGGGCTCACAGGGTCGACTGGAGTTAGGCTCTGGTGCCGAGCAGGCCTTGGGCTTTCGGTGCCGACCAAAGTCGGACTTCGGTGCTGATCAGAGTTGGGCTTCGGTGCCAAGCTGGCCTTAGGCTTTTGGTACCGACCGAAGTTGGGCTTCGGTGCCGACCGGAGTCAGGCTTTGGTTCCGAGCTGGCCTCAGGCCTTCAGTGCTGACCGAAGTCGGGCTTTGGTGCCGAGCTAGCCTTGGGCTTTCCGTGCTGACTGGAGTTGGGCTTTCAGTGCCGACCGGAGTTGGGCTTTGGTGCCGAGTTGGCCTTAGGCTTTTGGTGCCGACCGAAGTTGGGCTTTGGTGCCGAGCTGGCCTCGGGCTTTCAGTGCCGACCAGAGTCGAGCTTTGGTGCTGAGCTGGCCTCAGGCTTTCAGTGCCGACCAGAGTCGAGCTTTGGTGCCAAGCTGGCCTCGGGCTTTCGGTGCTGATCGGAGTCGGGCTTTGGTGCTGAGCTGGCCTCGGGCTTTCAGTGCCAACCGAAGTCAGGCTTTGATGCCGAGCTAGCCTTGGGCTTTCAGTGCTGACCGAAGTCGGGCTTTGGTGCTGAGCTGGCCTCGGAATTTCAGTGCCGATCGGAGTCGAACTTGGGTGCTGAACTAGCCTCGGTCTTTCAGTGCCGACCGAAGTTGGGTTTGGTGCCGGGCTGGCCTTGGGCTTTCAATGACAACTAGAGTCGAGCTTTGGTGCCGAGCTGGCCTTGGGCTTTCGGTGCCGATCGGAGTCGGGCTTTGGTGCCGAGCTAGCCTCGGGCTTTCGGTGCCAACCGGACTTGGGCTTTGGTGCCGAGCTGGCCTTGGCCTTTAGTGCCGATCGGAGTCGGGCTTTGGTGCCGAGCTGGCCTCGGGCTTTCAATGTTGACCGGAGTCGGGCTTTGGTGCCGAGCTGGCCTCGGGCCTTCAGTGCTGACCGGAGTCAGGCTTTGGCTGAAAAGATGGGTTACTCGAACACATCTTTATTAGTCGAGAATATGAGATAGGTAAGTCCAAAAGAATGCAAACACTTAACCCAATGTAAAACAGGGTACATTACTGGTAGTACCGACGAAGGTTGTCAGAATTCCAGGTCTAAGGAAGCGACTTCCCATCCAGTCCTTCAATTCGATATGCTCCATGGTGAAGGGCTTCGGTGACCCGATAGGGTCCTTCCCAATTTGGTGACAGCTTGCCTCCTTCCGTCGGCTTCAAGACCTTGGCCAGTCTAAGGATTAGGTCCCCTGGCAGGAACGTCCTGGAATGGACACGGGCATTGTAGTACCAGTTCGATGTCGGTAGGCAGCCATCTTGAGCCGCGCCGATCATGTACCTCTTCCATGAGGTCAAGTTGGCTCATAGCTATTTTGAGTTGTCCTCCCATCATAAGACTCTGTTTGGGGACTTGAGACACCAATGTCCACAGGGATGACTGCCTCAGACTCGAAAATGAGGCTGAAAGGGGTCTCCCCGATGAGCGCTTGCGGCATCGTATGATAGGCCCATAGCACGTTGGGGAGTTCCTCCACCCATCCCGCTTTAATGTCGTCCAGCCGCGCCCTAAGTCCTTGGAGGATAGTGTGGTTTGTTACCTCACCGCCCTGTTGGTCTGGGGGTGACCGACAGAGGTGAACCGCTGATGGATGCAAAATCCTCTGAAGGGAGCATTGTCGAATTGCTGACCATTGTCAGTGACGAGGGTATGCGGTAGTCCGAATTGGTAGATTATAGACTTCCAGAAGAAGGACCTTACTTTGCTTTCAGTGATCTTAGCCAGCGCTCGGCCTCGACCCATTTGGTGAAGTGATCGACGACAACTAGCTGGAACCTATGATGGCCGGAGGCCGAGGAAAATGGTCCCAGATGTCCATTCCCCATTGCACGAAGGGCCATGGGGCTGCCAGGGGGTTTAGCTGAGAAGTTGGTTGCCACTGGTTGTTGGCATGTCGTTGAAAGCTATCGCACCTCTGAACTAGCTCAAAGGCGTCCTCCTTCATCGTGAGCCAGTAGTATCCCTGGCGCAGGGCCTTGTACGCCAGCGCTCTGCCCCCTAGGTGACTCCCACATATGCTCTCGTGGATCTCTCAAAGGATGTAATCGGCTTCCATGGGGCCAACGCACTTGAGGACTGGGTATGAGAAGGACCTTCGGTAGAGCCGCCCATCCATTATCAAAAATTTTGGGGCTCTCCGCTTGAGTAGTTTGGCCTCCGCCGGGTCTTCAGGGAGGGCGCCGTCAGTCAGATACCAGATGTACGCGTCCATCCAAGAAGGCTCCTGGGTGACTGGCAGGGCCTCCTATGCAGCTTCGATACTCGGGACCTCCAGGTGCTCCACGTATGTTCTCCCTAGAGCCCCATCGGCCGAAGTGGCCAAATGGAACAATGCATCAGCTCTGGCGTTCTCATCGCTGGGGATGTAACTGACACGAAAGTAAGCAAAAGGGAGGCCTGGGATTGGACCTTACTCAGGTAAGGGACATGGTGGGATCTCGGAACTCATACTCTCCCGCAACTTACCCGAAGACAAGCTGAGCATCAGTGAAGGCTCTGAGACGCCTTGCTCTAAGCTCTCCGGCCAGCTTCATTCCTGCTAGCAAGGCTTCATACTCCACTTGGTTGTTGGTGGCGAAGAAAAGGAAACAGAGAGCATACTCCATTGCCTCTCCCTCGAGGCTCACGAGGATGAGCCCGACTCCACTCCCCTGGGAGTTAGACGTGTCGTCTACGTGAAGGATCCAGTCCTCCTCTCCTGCCTCGGCCGTCATGTCTGGGGACTCTGAGTGCGGTTCCTCTGGTTGCTCCTCGGCCCTTATGCATTCGATCATGAAGTCGGCTAGCACTTGGGACTTTATTGCTGACCTCAGTCAGAAGGACAGGTCGAACTCCTCCAGCTTGATGGCCCACTTCGTTAGTTGGCCGAAGGTGTCAGGACAGGATAAGATCATCTGGAGGGGCTGGTCCGTGAGCACCACAATAGGATGGGCTTGAAAATAAGGCTTGAAACGCTGAGTGGAGACGATCAGGGCAAAAATGATTTTTTTGGTTCTGGAATACCTGGTCTCCGCATCGTGGAGCACCTTGCTGATGTAATAAACTGGCCTCTGCGTCCCATCTGCATCCATGCGGACGAGCATAAAGCTGACGGCCTCGGGAGAAGCCGCAAGGTATAGGAAAAGCTCCTCCCCACCCCGCAGTTTAGACAACAACGGTGGAGTGGATAGGAATTCCTTTAGCTCCTCGAAGGCCTTCTACACTCCTTTGTCCACTCGAAGCCATTGACCTTGCACAGCGCCCTGAAGAAAGGCAGTCACCTTTTTGCCAACTTGGACATGAAGCGGCTCAAGGCTGCCACCCTCCCCATCAAGTGCTGAACCTCCTTCTTGATAGCTGGGGGCCTCATGTCAAGGATGGCTTAGATCTTATCGAGGTTTGCCTCGATCCCCTGCTGCGTCACCATGAAGCCCAGGAACTTGCCTGTTGTAACTCCGAAAGCGCACTTATGGCAGTTCAGCCTCATCTAAAATCGGCAAAGATTACTGAAGGTCTCTGCTAGGTCAACAACATGGCCAGTTGTACGGATACTCTTGGTTAGCATGTCATCCACGTACACCTCCATGTTACATCCAATCTGGTCCTCAAATACCTTATTCATCTGCCTATGATAGGTGGCCCCAGCATTCTTTAGTCTGAAGGGCATTACCTTGTAACAGTATATGCCATTCTCGGTCACAAATGAAGTAGCCTCCTCGTCTGCCAGGTCCATCTTGATTTGGTTATATCCCGAGAAGGCATCCATGAAACTGAGAGTCTCGTGGCCAGACGTGGCATCCACCAGCTGGTCGATCCGAGGCAACGGGAAGCTGTCCTTGGGGCACACCTTGTTGAGATCGGTGAAGTCAATGCACATCCTCCAACTCTCGCTGGCTTTACGAACCATTACTACGTTGGCTAGCCAGTCAGGATAGTGGACCTCTTGGATGTGGTCGACGGCCACCAGCTTGCAAACCTCCTCGTCAATGGCCTTCTGTCAGTCGGGAGCGAAGTTCCTCTTCTTTTGCCAGATAGGTCAGCATCCTGATTGATATTAAGTTGATGAGTAATTATCTCTCCAGGTATACCCGGCATGTCAGATGCCGACCATGCAAAGATGTCAGAATTAGCCTACAGGAAAGCGAGAAGTTGATCGTGCACCTCCCCCGGGAGTAGGGCCCCGATCTGGACTATTATTGTCGGGTCCTCCCCCAGCGGGAAGGTTAGCAAGTGCTCGGTCGGCTTTCCTCTCCTCTCCAAGTCTCGGGGGTCGAGCGATTCTGGTGCTGGTGCACCATCATCCCTTGGGGGCTGGGGGCCATATGATAACAGAGTAATATTTGGTTCCGCTCTCCCGCATCTCTCCGACCCCTTCGCTGGTGGAAAACCTCACGAGCAGTCTCTTGGTGGAGATGACGGCGTCCAAAAGGTTCAGACCGGATTTTCTGAGGATGGCATTGTAGGTTAGGGGAATCCAAACAACTAGAAAATTCATGAAGACCTTGCTTTGACACTGTGGCGTCCCGGCAGTGACCGGGACGGTGATCTCTCCCTTAACCCTTACGGAATCCTCAGTGAAGCCCATCAGGGGTGTGGTGATAGGCCGAAGGGAGCTAGGGGATAAGTCCATTCGAACAAAGGCATCATAACTCAAAACATCAACTGAGCTTCCACTATCAACTAAGATTCTTTTTACAGGATGCTTTGCGATCGTCATAGACACGATGATGCTATCATCATTGTTGTTAATCACCCCTCCTAAGTCCCTTTTAAAGAAGGGAATTACAGAATCTAGTCCCTCATCCCCCCATGGCCTCTTGGAGGCACTGCCTGCCCCCCAGGAAATCATGGCCACAGTCTTCTCGGTCGGGCATTATCGACGTTAACCTGAGGTGGCGAAGGTGCCGAAGGGCAGGGTGCACTCGGGTTCCCCCTCTGGATGAACTTTCCCAGGTGGCCATGCTAGATGAGGTCCTCAATCGCCTTCTTTAGCTGGCGGCAGTCTTCGGTATCGTGGCTGCAGTCCTGGTGGAAGCGGCAGTAAAAAATTTTATTGCGAAGGGTCCCTGGCTTCATGGGAGGAGGGCGCTGAAGATACGACTCGCCCTCGATCTCCATCAGGATGTGGGATATCGGGGCGAGCAAATGGGTGAAGGGTCACTCCCTGGGAGCGAGCGCTCGTGGTCGGTTGTTTGGTTGATGGGGAGGCTCGGGCCTCTTGGGTCGAGCCTCAGCAGGCTCGGAACGGGCTTGCTTCTTGCCAGAACTCTTGTCCGCCTTGTGCCGGGAGGAATCGACCTCATCGGCGTAGATATACTTCTTTGCTTGGCTTAGTAGTTCAGCATATGAACCGGACGGCTTCTTGTCGAGGGAGTAGGAAAAGCGGAAGGAGCGGAGCCCTCGCTTCAAGGCCAGAGTGGCCACTGAGTCCTCGAGGCTATAGACCTCGAGGGTAGCTTCCTTGAATCGGGCAACGAAATCCCTCAACGACTCATCACTCCTCTGCTGGACGGAGAACAAGCTGTCCGCCACCCGCGGGATCTTCCGGCATGCATCAAAGTGAACCAAAAAGGCCCTCTCTAGCTATCGAAGGAGTTGATGCTGCACGGTGGCAGGCGGGAGTACCAAGCTCGGGCCTCCTTCCTTAGAGTTGTGGGGAAGGCGATGCAAAGTAGGGAGTCGGTTGCCCCCTGGACCTTCATCAGGACCTTGTAACTCTCCAAGTGGTCCAGGGGTTTGGTGGTGTCGTCGTATGGGTCTAGCTGAGGGAGGTAGAACCGGATTGAGATCGGCTCCTCCATGATGCGGTAGGACAGCGGTGGACGGCTATCGTAATCTGCCTCTAGCGGGTTGGTGATCCTACGGCTGAGCGACTCTTGCCACTGGTTGTATTCATCTAGCCATCGCTCGGCCCGACGAGCGATCCGGCTGTCCAAGGACCCCTCCCTTGAAGATTCCGAGGATGGAGAAGGGTGGCGGCGATGCAGACATGTGCGCTCCACATCCTTTCCATACCGCCACTTAGGGAAAGCGCTGGCGTAGCGGGAAGGGGACCGGGGCCTCTTGGAGGCTTCCCGCGATGATGCATGGGCAAAGCGCGGCGATGGTGGACCTTCTGGAGGGGAGACCTCCCCTGGGTGGAATGCTGACTGGATTGGACCATCCCCGGGACCGACGAGGGTGGTCCCGGATGCCGCTGAGTGGCTGCCGACTGCTGCTGCAGCACTTGAACCGCCGCCACCAACGATTGAACCTGCATGGTCAAGGTGGCGATCCGATCATCTTGCTGCAGTGGCAGTGGTGATGGCGGTGTGGGAATGCCGACCTGGGAAGCAAGGGGACCGGCCTCCAATGGCTCAGCTTCCTGGCGATGCCTCCGGTGTTGCTGGTGGAAACCTCCTGTGCACGTGTCACCACTATCTTCTTGACTACTTAGGGAAGAAGGATCTATAGCTGGATGGTTCGAAGCTTACTTTTTCCTTCCCCCCTTCCTGGCGCGCCAATCGGTTGCCACCAAGTCATGTTCCTCTAACGCCGAAAAATAAAGATTCTCCTCCTCGAAGAAGCTCCTGCAAGAAGGTCCTCGAAAACTGGTTGCACCGGTGGGGATCCTCTGACGCTCAAGTAAGCAACTCGGAAAAGTGAAGAAATAGAGCTAATAGAGAATAGCTAGAGAGCTTGAGTTCATATCCCTTTCCTTATTGTGAGTGTAGGTTCTTATACTTGTTCGAAGATTCCCTTTCCCGCTCTCGAAAGGTAGCTAATTCTGAGGCGCTATTGTTCGGTAGCGGACAGGTGGATAGGCTAACAAAGACAGGTCGCAACCGACACTAGGCATGTCAGAGGTGTCTTGCCTCGCCAGCTACCTGCCAGGCGCGGTGCCATAGTGGTAGGTGGGCCTAGTCGTGTTAGGTGTGCGCCGTTATGGGTAGTGGCCACGCGTAATTATAGATAGTTAGTAGGCCACGTGGCAGTCGTAGGTGGTTGGTGGACTACGTGGTAGTATCAGACGGTTCGAGGTAGAGGGGACCCGGGGTTCGAGGCCGAGGGGACTTAAGATCCGAGGCCGGGGGACCCAAGGTCCGAGGCCAATGGGACTTGAGGTTCGAGGCTGAGGGGACCCGAGGTCCGAGGCTGAGGAGACTTGAGGTTCGGAGCCGAAGGGACCCGAGGTCCGGGGCTGAGAGGACTTGAGGTCTGAGGCCAAGGGGGTCTCGGAGGCCGACCCCGAGGGGGCCTCGGGGTCCGAAGCTGAGGTTTCATCCGTTGATTCTTCCATCAACTCTAACGCGGCTCGATCAGCCACATCAGGTTGGTCTTGTATAAAAATCATGTGGTGGTGCTTTCAAATTCTGAAATTGTTGGACAACTCTTGAAGGAATTCCATAATTCACCAATGGAAGGGCATTCAGGAGTTCTTAGAACTTACAAAAGGATTGCTCAACAAATTTTATTGGCCATCATCAATGTACAAGAGGGTTAAAGAATATGTTGCTTCATGCGACGTATGTCAACGAAGCAAAACTGAAACTCTGTTACCAGCCGGCCTCCTTCAACCCCTACCAATCCTACGTCAAGTTTGGGATGATATTACTATCGATTTTATTGAGGGCCTCCCATGTTCAAATGGCAAAGAGCACCATTTTGATCGTGGTTGATCGACTTAGCAAGGCTGCACATTTTATGACTTTGTCTCATCCTTATACTGCAAAAATGGCAGCTGAAACATTAATTTATTGCTGGTGTGGTCAAGCTCCATGGGATGCCAAGGTCGATAAAAATTAAGTGATAGACCCAATTTTTTTTTTTCCCCGATTCCCACAAGCACCATCGAGTTTCCCTTTTTTCGGTATAAATGCCGAAATCCTTTTTTTTTAGAATAAATACCAAAATTAAAGGATAAATACCAAAAAAATTCATTACCTATTAATGGATAAATATCCCTTTCAATGGATAAACACAAAAAATTTACCCTTTTCATGGATAAATACCGAATAAATTTCGTTAACAGCAAAGCACGCACGCCCAGAAATCATTAGAAAAATAGTAGAAACATAAAATATGCATTCTAATCATTCCAGAACTCAATCGTGTCACACATGAACAGATATGAAAGGCTATGATACAACTTGAAGAAAAATAATCAGTCCAGATTCTATATTATTCATGTATGAATAACAAAGTCAATAAAGAATCAGCGTATCTAGATCCATAAGTCTCGATGGCCATGGGTTGTGATCTTCCAAAGGGAGACCCCATATTCATATATTTTTATCGTATTTGATGGGGATAGGAGAATACGAAACCCTCTTCTACGATATTTAGTCTCCTTCAGGAACCATAACCCTTAAAATAGGATAAATTCTAATTTGGTTTCTCATCAAATTAGAAATAGCATATAGATATCTACACATATTTTTTCGTGATAATTATGCCCTTAGCCACTTTATACCAAATTGATCAATTTCATTGGCTAATCAAATAATGGTATAACACATTTGTTGTTTAAATTTATAACACCATGGGATGCCAACGTTAATAAGTGATAAGAGACCCAATTTTCATCGGTTATTTTTGGCAAGAATTTTTCAAGATGTCAGAAACTCAAATGAAGATGAGTTCAGCCTATCACCCTCAGATAGATGGTCAAACAGATGTGTAAACCACAACATTGAACAATACTTGAGGTGTTTTGTGCATCCACAGCCAAGAAAATGGCATTCATTTCTTCCTTGGGCAGAATTTTGGTATAATACCACCTACCATGCATGCTTTAACAAGGACCATGCATGCTTTAACAAGGATGACTCCATTTTAGGCCTTACATAGAAAGACCACCTCCAACCATTCCACACTATCATGAAGGTAGTAGTGCAGTGCATGACGTAGATCAGCAACTTGCAGCCCAAGCAAGATTCCTTGTTGCAGCAACTGAAAATTAATTTGAATAATGTCAATGATAGAATTCCAAGTAGGAGAATGAGTTTTTTTTTGAAACTTCATCCTTATCGACAACAATCGTTATTATTGGCCCTTTCAAATAGAAGAGTGGATTGGTAAGGTGGCCTATAAATTACAGATTCCAACTCACGTACGCATGCATACACCCGTTCTTTCATGCGTCTATGCTCAAAAAGAAGCTAGGGGACAATTAACTTGACTTCAAGTGTGGAAATACCACCTTTGACTGAAGATGGGGACTTTGTGGTTGAACCAAAAGCAATATTGGACACATGTTGGGTGCATAAAGGCTCTACCATAATTGAAGAAAGTTTGATTAAGTGGAGAAGGCCGTCTGCTGAAGATGCTATACGTGGGAAAATGCTCAAGAGATAAGAGACAGATTTATGAACTTGAACCTTGAGGACAAGGTTTCAGCGAAGGAGGGAGCATTGATATCATGCATACAAAGTACTTTGGTTAAAGAATGCAGCTGATTAGTGCCTAGATTTGGCATATCTACAGAAAAGTTAACTCAGTGGTTGATTGGATTGCTGTCAGGATGGCCCACCACTCAGATTTTTGGAGCTGAAAGCTAGGCGACCTTTGTCCCCCTTATTCTTTCCTGATATATCGGGTTTGACTCACTGTAGACTGATGTGATCATCCGCTTGTACCCATTAAAAAAAAAAAAGAATGCAGCTGACATGGCATAAGTGGAGAATGTGTTGATTATGAAGGTGGTCATGATTAAGTGAAACATGCATATTGTTAACAGCTTGCTTTATAGTTGGTCAATCAGCTGTGATTTATTTCTGTTGTTTATTTCAAATAATCAGGCTAGCTATACTTTTGTAATTACCTGTTATAGAGTTGCTATTTTCTTGGACGTAGTTATCCTATTTTCTATATTAAACTCTTGAGTAGAAGCAATAAAGGCAAGCTAAATTTTAACTTAAATAATTATGATTTAATTCTCACCCTAAATAAAATTTTATTTTCTTATAAACACTATTAGTTTTGGCTGGGACCAATCATGCATGGAGTCCAAACAAGGCATGTGAATTTGCCTATGTTTTGGAGCAGAGCCTAGAGGCCCACTTGCCAAAACGGGCCACTGTTGACAAGACTCAGAGGGCTGCCGCACACCGCAATCTCAAAACGAAAAATCTTTGTGCATCTGGCACACCAAATGCGCTCATTAATTGCACGCATGTAAAGCACGCCACATCTCATTGGACGGTGGTATGTATGTAGCATTTAATGCATGCATTCATGCATCGGAGCGATGCACAAGTTATTCCCATCTCAAAAGCCATCGGACAAGTTGGCAAGCTCCTCTTCTTTTTGTAAAAGGGGTTTTATGAGGACAAACGCTAGGATTGGTCGGAGTCTCATCATGTCCCCCCAACTAATTCTACATGTTTATCTTCACAACTTTAGTTTTCTGCATCAATGTGTGGTTAAGAATAATTCTCAGCTGCGTCGGCTGTCAGTGCACGCAAGTCATCTATTACACCAATTCTTGCCAGCTGCATTCATTTTGCGTGCATGCAAGGGTCACCAGTAGTATCATCTAGTGATTCATGGCATGTCACGACAAGTTTACAGGAAAACAATATGATGATAAGAGTAATTGAAAACAATATTTTTTGAATATGACTTGAAAACAGTGTCACGAGGCTCTAATACGCACATTTTGGTGGCCCTCCATTTCTTCTACCTCAATCCTTCCTTAATGTGGCCCTTGGTGATATGGAGGAGCTTAGGGCCAGCATATATAGTTAGATGGGATATAGATTTATAATCTAATTTTTCCTGCCTCCAATTATGCAATGGCCTGCAAGCCGAGTCATGTGGACCATCTATTTTCAGCTTTTTTGACAAGGATGAGGAGGCTTGGATCGATTGAGTTGTCCCATAAAATGGGAATTTTTATTTACACCGATTGCTCAGTGCATTTCCTCAAATATTTTTTAAAAAAAATTAAATTATTCTTAGCACTCTTCGTCTCTCCTCCTTCTTTCTTCACTGACACCGGCACCTTCCCCTCTCCTCCCCTCCTCGGCAGCCCTTCATCTCCTTTTCTCCTTGGCATCATCCTTCACCTCTCACCTTTGGCTCCCATCTCCTCTTCTTTCTTTCCCGATAGCCCCCCCTTTCCTTACCCTTCCCTGACACCGTCCCACACCCCTCTCCTCGGAAAGAAAATTGAGGGTGCTAAGGGAGGGAGAGGAGAGGAGGGGCTGCCGGAAAGGCAAGGAGAGGACAGGGCTGAGGAGAAGGGGTGGGGGGTGGTGCCAGAGAGGGATGGGGGGTAGTGAGGGTTATCAAGAAGGGAAGGAGAGGAGGCGGAGGCCGGAAGGAAGGGATGGAGGGTGGTACTATGAAGGAGGGAGAGAGAGGGCGTCGGTGACGAAAAAGGGAGGGGGAAAGAGATGGGAGTGCTAAGGATAATTTAAAATTTTTTTTAAAAAAAAATTTAAGAAGATGTATTGAGCAATCCGAACAGTGCAAATATAAATTTCTCATAAAATGTGATGAGAGAGGACCAGCTGGGGCTGTCGATACTTCAAACATGGATAAAAAAAGGCATGAACATACATTTCTATAGGGTTCTCCATTATGCATGGCCCCACATACTGTTTCAATTCGGGGCTAATTTGGTGGCAAAAGTAAATTTAATGTTTGAGCTTTGGTGGATCGAATAATAACATTTAGTTCTTGTTAACTAACAATGTAACATTCAATACATCATACGAATTTTTTTAAAAAAATTTTCGATCCTTCTTATTGTGTACAATGAGAAGGTAATTATGTATGTATATATAGTTATTTTTTTACTGTACATAATTATCTTCATGTTATATATAATAATTTTTTGGATAGTTATTTTCATATCACAAATAATAATTTTTTTACTACACCTAACAAACATATATATGCCTACAATTAATATGTAGTAAAAAAGATTAAAAATTTAAAAAAAATTGGTATGATGAATCAGATATTACATGATTGATTAACGAAGACTAAATATTGTAGTTTGGTCTACTAAAGAAGAGCCGAACATTAATTTGTTATAATTAATAATCGAAAGAATCAATGCAGCACCAAGTCTTTTAGTTAAAAAAAAGATGATTATATATATATAAAGCTAGGAAAATTGTAATTTGTTGAAAAAAAAGTTTTTATATATAATAAATTTTAAAATATAAAGTAGGATGATATTATTTACTAGAAACATTAATATAAAATCATTTAGTTTTTTTGTACATTTTTTTATAATATAACATGAAGGTGGTCATAAATTTGATAAATTGATATGGTTATCAGACCAATGCATTGTTGACATTATTTCAAAAAAAAAAAAAAACATGATTCAATTATCATCACATGGAACTAAAGGAAGAGGATGAATTGAATGGAGAAGTTAGATTTGACTTCAAATTCTTGCAGCGTAGAAAAATATTTTTGAAGGAAAGCAACAGTTTTGAAACTTTTGATAGAAGTAAAGAAAGAGGATGTATTGAATGGAGGAGTTAGATTTGACTTCAAATTCTTGCAGCATAGAAAAATATTTTTGAAGGAAAGCAACAGTTTAACACTTGGAAAAAAATGTGCGCTCGTGTGAGAGAGAAAGATATTTTTTTTCCTCCAAAAGATTGGATTTTTTTTTTGTGGGAAATGACGAGGAGTATCAAATGGATAGTTTCGATCAATCCTAATTGTTGGCTTGGACGCCAGGTCAGTGCCCAGAATCTTAGAAGACGAGATTCGCTATTAAATTTTTATTCTATGCGAAGGTCAACGATTTTTTTTTTTTTTTTTTTTTTTTGTACAGACGGGAATCACACCACTCTAGGGTGGCTTAGACCCACACTATCAGAATACAATATTAAGTTCAGACCCGGATGACACCATTCACCGGGCTTCCAGCACCAGAATCCAGAATGATCAGCAACTCTAGCGGCAATCCAGTCAGCCGCTGAGTTGGCTTTCCTGAAGATATGGCTAATCTGTATACTGTGAACCCCCTGAAGAGAGCGTATATCAGAGATCAAAGGGTTGGTAGGCGACTGCGAACCCCCTGAAGGAGAGAGCGTATATCAGAGATCAAAGGTTGGTAGGCGACTGCGCACAATGATCCTGGCGAAGCCATCGAATCACCGTGAGAGCATCACCCTCAAGAATAAGACGACGGGCATGGAGACTGCGTATAGCAAAGGAGACTCCAGCCCATGCAGCATAAAGCTCAGCAAGCGGCACTGACGAATCGAGATGTCCAAATCCCCCAGCAGCAAGCATAGTACCGCCAGGATTCCGAATGACATAACCCGATCCGGCAGATCTGCCTCGGACACTCCCATCAAAGTTGATTTTGATAAACCCTGGAGGGGGGGTTCCCAAGAAATAAAGACCGTTCTCCGATGCGCTGCCGGGGCAGCATGGAAATCCAGAGGCCAGGGCTATCAAAATCACAACCAAGATGATGGGATGTATACTCAGAAGATAGGGACACAGCAGTCCGGACAACCCTAAAAGACGGAGAAGGCTCATGAGTGAAGACAATCCTTCCTCTTTATTTTTCATAGAAATAAAGCAAGGATACAGAACCTTTTTTTTTTTTTTTTCTTGTTGGTACTACAATTTAGGAGCGTGGACGCATTGAAACTTTGATAGCCTCTGATGTCGATCCGCTGTCGCTTTCATGTTTACGGTTTTTACATTAATAATCAGAGTGTTTAAAATGGTTTAAAATATTCGAAAATTGATTACTGATTCCACCTTTGGCAAAAGGGATACGAAGTCAGAACGCATGACGGGGGTTTCAAGTTTGGTGTCGAGGAAAAGAGGAGGAGCACTGGAGCAGCGCCTTCGGGCGGGCAGGCACGGGAAAGAAAAAAAAAGAGGAGGAGATCGATCTCTCCGTCCCCACCGCATCCATCAGGAGGTTCATTTGGTATTATCTCAGCACCCGATCGAGCTGCGATCATCATCCGGCGAACACGCTCGCGTGCGTGAGTTCGATCAAATCTGTGTTTATTTAAAAAAATTATTATAAAAGAAAAACTAATTATAGAGAAGTTGATGTTGGATTGAACCTTTTTTTTTTTTTTTTTTTTTGCATTTAAGATTCAGATCCAATATATATATATATATATATATATATATATATAATATAAGAAAGAAACTTAGCTATATTCACGTGTAGCCAAACTTAGATCCTATTATTTTTTTCATCTTTAGTTCCATATGTATTTAAAAGTTATCTCATCTTCTTTATTTTTAAGATCCACCGTTCGTGCACATTTAAGGATTGAAAGGATAATCGGGGCGACACCTGTTCCTTAGCTCTCAAGCAAATTTTATACTTTGATAATTCTGGACTGACTTGCACTAGGATAGCATGATCGCTCATCTGTATAAAAAAAAGGATTGAAAGGATAATCGGAGCAAGGCTTGACTAAATTTGAGTGTGTATGCATACACTAAATGCAACCAAACTTGCATCTGATCTATTCTCTCTTATTCAGAGTAGTTTTTTAAACCGGTGCAAAAAAAGGCACCGGTTTTAAAACAAAGGGTGGGAATAAAAGGTTTTATCAAATGGTGTTAAAGTAGAAAATGGTTTCTACTTCCACATCATCATCCCCTGGTTCGGCTCCGTCAACAGGGTTGCTGACGGGACGACTAGAAATCGATTTCAAAAAGGTTGAAATCGTCACTTGAAGTGGCGATTTCACTCAGTTCAGTTGAAATCGCCACTCCTACAGATTTCTTCCGATCACGATCCCTTAAGTCCCTATAAGAAATTAAGTCCGTGAGAAAGTCGTTACTTGGAGTGACGATTTCGGGATAGAAATCGCCATTTCTGAGTAGGGAGTGCAACTCAAATGAAATCGCCACATGAAGTGGCGATTTCAATGGAATGAAATCGCAAATGAAATCGCCACTTGGAGTGGCGATTTCATTCAATTGAAATCGCCACTCCAAGTGGCGATTTCTACCCAACCCCACTAAGGGGGCCGAGCTAAAGAATAATGACATGGAAGTAGAAAACGTCATTTGAAATTGTGTTTTCTACTTTAACATCATTTTGAAAAAAAATTTGTTTCCATCCCTTTGTTTTAAAACCGGTGCCTTTTGGCACCAGTTTAAAAACTACTCTCTTATTCAGGAAGTTCATGAATTCTAGCTAAAAATAGAAAAAAATAAAGATGAGATATTTTTAAAATCCATGCAAAATTAAGTACAAAGAAAGTAATCAAATTTTAAACTTAGCTATATTAGAATATAACCAAATCTAGAAAAGGGGAAGGAAGGTAAATTTGGCTACATTCCATTGTATCCAAGTTTTATCTTTTGGATTCATCGAGTTTACAAATCAAAAAGTAAAAAAAGGTAAAATAATTTTTTAACTCCTATGAATCCAAGAATGGAGAAAATATTCAAATTAAATTATATCTATTTTTTTTAAGCTCAAACGAAGCCCAATGCACTAAAATTCTTGGTCTAGGTTCTGAAAATTTTACTGTCAAGCTGAATGAGCTCCCACACTAATCCCTACTCCAAGCGTTGGGACATTGCGTCATCGTTTGAGTATGCCGTGCCTTATATTTCAAACGTGGGAATAATATTTTGAAAACGCAACGCATCACAGATTCATGGAAATATTGAAATGATAATTAAAATCTTAACCGAGAGGACACGGTGGGCGGTTGACCACCGGGTCAATTAGCATCACATTTCATGGAAATATTGAAATGATATTTAAGATCTGAACCGAGAGGACACGGTGAAGGCGGTTGACCACGGGGCCAATTACCATGCGGATGAGCTCACAACAAGCAATATAGTTTGGGGGTTGTGGGTAGGGCCGTAATCCCGAGGTAAACTTTTCGATACTTAAGCTTAGCTCGTTAATAAATACTTAAGCTAAAGTTCAAGCTCATTTAAATTTAAAAATTTTCAAGCTCGCTCAAGCTCGATTATAAAAAGCTCGGGTTCAACTCGAGCTCACTCATTTGGTACGATTAGAAAGCTCGATAAGTTTAACTTAGAAAAAGTTCATTTTAAGCTCGACTCAAATTAAGCTTATTTAAAACTCGGCTCGAAAAAAAAAAAAAAAAAACTTGATTCTTAAACCCAAAGAGCAATCAGCTCGTGAGCTTCTAATTGAGCCGTCTTATGAACTCTTAATCGAGCTATCTCGCGAGCTCCTAATCGAATATGCTCCATGCTTAAGCTTGATCCATTTATTAAACGAACTCTAAAATGAAGCTCAAGCTCGATTCGTTACCAAATACGAACGAGCTTTTATTAAGTCGAGCCTCTAGCTAGCGAGTGCTCGGCCCAATTACAGCCCTAGTGGGTGAAGTTTGGAGCACAATGCCTGCAGTGACGTGGCTGAAGGAGCCAGCTCCACATCAGTTTCAAATGCCAAATCTAAACAAATTAAAAGGCCGTTTGCTGCAATGCACGAGACAGCATATATTGTGGCACTCCGTGGCCGATCGAGCTCGATCTATTTCGAGTCAGAGGCTGCGGGCGGCCTCTCCGCGTGGGAAAGAAGAAAAGAAACGGTACTGAATCGGCGCGGGTGCTGAGTGCTGACAAAAGATGGCCATCAACAGTCGCTTTCGAGTCCAGAGAAATGGAAGAAAGAACGCTGTCAGCAATAAGAAGTTAAGAACCCACCCTTGCCCACATTCCAGCTCCTGCCTCAAGCTCCTCGAAAATATTAATTATTTTAAAAATTTAAAGCACAAAGAAACCGTGTGAACTGTGAGGAGGACCAACCCCCCTCCATCCATCCATCCATCCATCCATACAAGCGTACTCCATATCACCCCATCCCTATCTTCCACGCGCAAGCAGCTCGACCCCACTCATCTCTCTCAATCGCCGGCACCATTACTCCTTCCAGTCCTTTCTTTACTCCTTTCCAAAGTTCAACACCAGACCAAACGTTCTCTCTCAGTTCAACACCAGACCAAACCTTCTCTCTCTAACTTTATCCCATACCGCCTTCTTCCTCCCATACCATCTCAATCCAAAACGGTACCACGCCCTCTGCTTTCAAACTTCAACAATATTTAACCAAGTCCCGTTCCATTCCAATCTTCTCTTCTAAGAGTTAGAAGATAAGATGGAGAGCTACTCCGAGGAAGTGGACAGCAGGAGCTGCGAAGAAGCGCTCAAGAAACAAAAGAAGACGGCAGAAGAGGAGGGGAGTAGAGGGGGAGAAGGGAAAGGAGGGGACGGATCGAGTATTGAGGTGGTCAAGAGGCCGAGAGGCCGCCCGCCGGGATCCAGGAACAAGCCCAAGCCCCCCGTAGTTATCACCCGGGAGTTGACCGATCCCTCCCCCGCCATGCGAGCCCACGTCCTCGAGATCCCCGCCGGCCAAGATGTCTTCGCGGCCCTCGCCACCTTCTCCCGCCGCCGCGCACTCGGCATGTGCGTCCTCGCCGCTGCCGGCCCCGTCGCCAACGTCACCCTCCGCCATCCACCCTTGCCGATGGAGGGATCCGCCAACGCCCCCGCCGCTGCCATGACCTTTCGCGGCCGGTTCGAGATACTCTCCATCTCCGCCACCTTCTTCCCGCCGTCCTCCCGGCCGCCGCCGCCACCGGCGCAGGCACCGCGTTCTCGGTGTCGCTGGCGGGACCGCAGGGGAGGGTGGTGGGCGGGATCGTGGCGGGCCGGTGGTGGCGGCGGGGACGGTGGTGGTGGTGGTGGCGGCGGCATTCGCAGAGCCCACCTTCCACCGGCTGCCGGTGGAGGAAGAGGCGGCGGGTTCGGCCTCGGCCTCGATCTCCGGTGGCGGGCGTGGCGATGAGATTTCCGCCCAGCTTCATCAAGATGAGGATGATCGCAATGATCCTGATGAAGAAGCGCAGTATCACCAACATCCCTACCATTATCATCACCATCACCATCATGGATCGTCGTCCGATGGTACACCGATCTATGCCGGTCACTTCCCACCCGATGTTTTGTGGACCCCCACCGCCAACTCTCCGCATCCACCACCACCACCGCCACCTTTTTGATTCACCTGATATTATTTTCTTCTTTGTTGTCAAAAGAAAACATCCGATCGATCTCATTTTGTTTCTTTGTATTTGGTTTTGGATTGTAGGTAGAATATATACTATGTAATAAGTGAACGTTCATTAGGATCTAATTAGTCTTTCTTGGGACTAAAAATTTGGAGGCCTATATTGGTGAAATAGATTATAAGGATGGATGATCCTTTTATCTTTTTGTTTGTTTGTTGGGCGTATATGTATTTCTTTAGCGCTCGTTTGCATGGAGGAGAACTAAGATAAAAATGAAGGTTTGGACCAAGATTTAATTAAAGTAAGGTGGAGGGTGGCAGCCTTAAAAAGTTAAAGAGTAGAACTAGAAACAAGCTAGAAATGGATCGTACTTGTTGCTTTTCTCCTGTGTGTTCAATTAAGGGGAGGTTAGTGAGAAGCTTCTTTGGCAATTAATCTGGTCTGATCCAGTCTAATGCGATCCGATCTGGCATACTGCAAAAGCTTGTAGCAGAACAGGGAGTACCATGGCAAACTTGACCTGCTCTCCAGCCTCCAAAGTGTTTTTTTTTTTTTTAATTCCTTGATAAGCTAGAGCTGGTCACCATGACCAAAGTTCTTCAACTGAGTAATTAACCTCACCAACCAAACTTGAAAGCCACTTTCCAAAGTAATCTTTTGGCACCCATTTGCTTTAGCTGACAACGTAGCCTCTCTTGTATCCCAAGCTTAACCACAGCAGTCGGTGTAGCAGCCCAAACCGGCCGGCGATCGATGCCATCGCCAGGAGAGGGGAGAGGGCGTTCCATATATACTGTCACGAGAGGAAGAAGAGCCATCGGTGTTAATAAATTTCACAAAACCAAAGGGAAGAGGGAGTCATTTAATCAATCCATCAGTCTTACCGCATTGGATCCATGTCTGGCCTTAGGGCCATAGTATTCCGGAGTGCCGAGCAATTTATGTTGGAAGTCAAGTGTTCATGCCTTCAAAGCGGGTTCTGGTTCTAGCCTCACAAATGAGTCACTGAGGAGTGGCAGTAGCTAGCACTCATTCCCCAGTCTCCAAGTGCAATCGTGGCATCATGACACCTCTCTGCCCTTGCTGTCAGGTTTTGGGCTTTAATTTTTCCAAACAATGGGATTTTTTTTTGGTACTTTTGAATTTAAATTTGTATTAGTTCCTTCTTGTTTAATGGAAGAAGTAGAATGCATGGATTCTTTCCTTGAAAAATTATAGGAGCACTGCAGCTATAACTACTCGTTTCCAATAGTTTCCCAATATCTGAAATGCTGAGCTTACCCCGAATAAATTTGTGATGGTTATATCTATTCTATATATATATATAGAATTAGATTTATCTACATTCAAACGTAATCAATTCTAAATCTTATTATCTTTTTCATTCTTACATCATACGATTTACAAATCGATTAGAAAAGTAAAAAAAAAAAAGAAAGAATGATTTTACAATTCATATGAATTTAAGAATAGAAAAAGATAATTAAATTTTAAATTTGATTACATTCAAATATATGCAAGCTCAGCGCGCTTTCTCTCTTTTCTCTTTATATATATTATGAAACATATGACAATTACATTATATAAATTATTGCATATATAAGTTAAGTTTGTTATTGTGATAGTATATGCCCTATATTGATTGCTATTTGATTTATTTATTTTTTACATAAAAATAATTATATAGTATTTTTATGTCAATGTGTGCATGGGCGCACACTCATGCGCTCATATGAGTAATCCAATGGGCTATATTACATGCAACCTTCCCTCAAGTACTTTATACTCTTAGAACTCATTTGGTTCATGGTAAAAGAGATTGAGAAATTTTATTTTTCGTAAATTAGAATGTTTATTTGTGCTTTTAGGGTTCATCCATATGAATACTCTGATTTAAATTTTTGCATTTTATGAGAAATAAAATTTCATCGGTGCCGTAGAATTTACTTCTTCATCGTAGCGTATTTTCTTTTTCTTCCCAATATACTCTTCTTTTCCATTGCATACCTTTTTTTTCAAATCAGCGGACAAGATAAGGAGAGAAGAAATACTTTTCCTTTCACACATTTGCTTCTCTTTGTTTCATATCCACGGAGTGTCTACAGATTGATGCTTGTTGTTGTGTCAATTTAGTTTTTGATCCTAAATTTTTTTATCTTTTGCTTTTATTTTTTTTATATAGAACTTTTTTCTTAATTTAGAATTTTGGTATCTTAATTTTTTGATCATTTTTATAATCTCATATAAAAGTTAAAAAAAATAAATGATAAAAAAAGTTTTAAGAACTAAAAGGTATAATAATTAGTATTCTGCACTATTTTCATAGGAAAAAAACTGTTTAACCAAATGTGACAGCTTTATTCTTTTTTAAGAAAATATCGATCTATTTTCGATAGTCAATCAAATATGATAGTTCAAACATTCTACATTTGTAAATTTAATGTTCAGATATTCTATTTCTATATGCAAATTACTTTCTATCAACCAAACGAGCTCAAATACTTTGATGAAGGTGGAATTTGAACTTAGCATTCCGCGCAACCATTAAAAGACCTTGTTGACGCTCGGTCACTAGAATTAGAGGAGAAGTGCTGACCACTGGCGGGGTCCCCTCTAGGGTAGACAACCTATAAGAAGTCTTAAGACCGGAGGAAGCTCCGGTGGGGACCCTTCGATGCTCAAGTTAGCAACCGAGG
Source organism: Calamus simplicifolius (assembly GCA_900491605.1). Classification (NCBI taxonomy): domain Eukaryota; kingdom Viridiplantae; phylum Streptophyta; class Magnoliopsida; order Arecales; family Arecaceae; genus Calamus; species Calamus simplicifolius. Next base: position 258,559 of record UESW01001875.1, on the reverse strand, counting down.
TCTCAGCAGAAGGGGAGCTAGAGAGAGCTCCTTAGAGGTAGAAAAAACTCCGAGAGTTGGAGTTTTTCTGGGGTTTTTGGGTGTAAGTCGACACTTGTGCTTACGTACCTTGATTCCGAGTATTATTACCCTTTTATAGGCCTTTGACATTCGTCGGGGGATTAGCCACGAGGAGTTCCGTGAGGAGGGAATGCCCGCAGGGCATGTGAAAGTTACGTGAGTAGGAGCTGGTAGGTGAGCTTTGTCCCATCGAAAATGAGGGGCTGGCAGTTGGTGGGCCTAGTTCCATCAATCGGCATGGATCAGGCGGTTGGTGGGCCTAGCTATGTCAGGCTGCGCAGGTCAGAAGGTAGGTGACCTGGTCCCATCAACGACATGGGCCAGGCGGTGGCTGGGCGTGGCTGTGTCAAGCTAAGCGAGTCAGAAGGTAGGTGGACCTGACGGAAGTTGTCGGAGGCCCGACCTGGAGAAGTCAAGGCCGTCTCAGCCAACTTGGAGAAGTCGGGGCCGCAGGGGGCCAACTTGGAGAAGCCGGGGCCGCCTCGATCGGCTCGAAGAAGTCGGAGCCGCATGAGGCCGGCTTGGAGAAGTCGGATCCGCCTCGGTCAGCTTGGAGAAGTCGGTACCGCAGGGGGCCGACTTGGAGAAGTCGGGGCCACCTCGGCCAGCTTGGAGAAATCGGGACAGTAGGGGGCCGACTTAGAGAAGTCGGGGCCGTCTCGGCCAGCTTGGAGAAATCAGGGCCGCAGGGGGCCGACCTGAAGAAGTCGGGGCCGTCTTGGCCGGCTTGGAGAAATTGGAGCCACAGGGGGCCGACATGGGGAAGTCGGGGTCGCCTCATTCGGCTTGAAGAAATCGGGGCCGCAGGGGGCCAGCTTGGAGAAGTTGGGGCCATTTCGGTCGGCTTGGAGAAGTCGGGGCCGTAGGGGATCGACTTGGGGAAGTCGGAGCCGTCTGACCGGCTTGAAGAAATCGGGGCTGCAGGGGGCCGACTTGGAGAAGTCGGAGCCATCTCGGTTGGTTTGAAGAAATCGGGGCCGTAGGGACCGACTTTAAGAAATCGTGATCATCTCGATCGGCTTAAAGATGTCGGGGCCGCAAAAGACCGATCTAAAGAAGTCAGAGCCATCCTCGGTTGGCTTGAAAAAATTAGGGTCGTAGAGGATTGACTTAAAAAAATCGACGCCGCTTCGGCCAACCGGCTCTCTGCTCATACCGCTCGATCAATTTTATTGTTATTGTTCATATGGCACCATTGGGGACATCAGACCGCAATGTTAGGCCACAATGTTGGGACAGACTAAAAGCCATAACCATGACAACTATTCTCACGTGAGAATTTTTTCTAAGTCAAATTCATCACCACTCCCTGATCTCAAGTCCCACATCGTGCATTGCGCCTGCCAGTTACAGTTGATTCGAACAAGGAAAAAACGTACGGATGTCCGCAATTCGAGAAGAAAAGCATGGAAGTTCTCATAAAACCCATGGCCAAGGGGGGGGGGGGGGGGGGATTGAAACCTTAAGTCCATGAGAAAAGCATGGAAGTTCTCATAAAACCAACGTGGACTGGGTTTTCTGGGTTGGTGAACCGTCGCAAATTGCGAGTGGAGTTGGTTGGCTCCCCTTCTTGTCGATCTTGATGTGTTATTGGTGGGAAAGCTAAGGGAGTTGGCCAGAGAAGCGACGACCATGTGCCGATGTTGGATTTGGTTGGACTCATCAAATCAATTTTTAAACCATTATTCTTTGGAGCATGCGTGCTAGTAGTCTCTATTGGAATAGTAGCCCATGGCCACAACTTTCGAATTATTAGCGTATGATTCATTGATTCTAATCAAGCAAAAAGGTTTAAACTAGTTTTATTATTAGTTTTGTTTGCAAGGCGAATCTATTGGTAGAGATCATTATTTTGCTTCTTTGAGAAGAAGAGCAATACATTGTGAGGCCCTTCTTAAAGATTTCACATTGGATAGAGAAGAAAAAATGAATAATTTATATATAGTAAAGCAAAAAGAATAAGATATCAATTGAATTTCTTTTGAGAATGATCCAAGTTGATGCGGACTTTATTCGTCTTGCTTTATTATCACGGTCTGCGGACCCAAGACCGGGTCATTACACATTGGCCATCTCACAACTAAAGCTTATTCCGTTTTTGCCGTTGTTCACCGCATCAAGCGGCATTTAACATTCATTAATCAAATTCACCTAAATTATATTTGTTAATGAAAAATAGGCAGAGTTAACTAGATTATTCATCTTGAGGTTTGTAGAGACTCTTGAGATACAGAGGAAATAACTTTTATATATATATATATATATATATATATTGTGGCAATGGCAATAAACGTTAATTCGTTAATTCATCTGGCCTAAAAGTCCAGTCCATCTGATCAGAACTCTAATTCATCTTATCTAAATACTCTTTGATTTGGCCCTCTGAATCCTAATCCATAGAAACTAAATTTTAATCCATCCAACATGATCTGGAACTTAGTCAACTAAATCAATGTTATCTTATTCAAAAGCTCAATAAATCAATCTTTTCAACCATTTCTGATTACACTTAATCGAATCTGATCATGTTCATACTTGATTAAACTCTTATCCAACGAACGCAACGCTTCTTTAACCCTATCTCATCCTTATTAACGTAATTATCTCGATTTGAGGGCAAAATACAATGTACTAGCCTAATTAGATCCTTATTTGCACCCAAATTGAGTTCAACACGGACCTGATGTAGTTTGAGCTAGGCTCCAATGCCGTTGGTACTTCGATATCATTCCCACAACTCATGCCTCTTTATCATGAGTGTACCTTAATAGAAAATGTTCTTTAATTTATTGAACTGTATGACAAACTACATCTATCTTAATCCATCGTCTTTCTTTCACTTTCGGACCACTTGCTAAGTGCCTAAGTGGCACTTCAAGAGACTTTTCTTTAACTAACTTGATTCCTCTTATGTTATTTTTTGTTTTGTGTCCACCATCATTATGTTTTCTCCTTCATATCTGATTTTAATCATGTTAAATAAGAAACTCAAGATTTTCCTCTACGTAGATGTCAAATCCTTGTACCCTTTAGTTGGCAATATTTTACTTTGTATCAACAAAATCTTAAATAATCAAATAGCTCAAATAATACTTTCTTGACTAATCCTTTTGGATAAAGTTCTGATTTATTATAAATAGTATCAAAGCATATCTAATTTATTATTCATGTAAACTAAGAGATATTATATATAGGCTTATATATTTTTGATTTGATTAAATTAAATTTATATTTATATTTAGACTTTTAGCTTAGTGAAAATTAAAGGATTCCAATAAGTAGTATGTAAAAGTCCATACTAATGAATATTTAATCCTACAACGATTATGTATTAAAAAGATCTCTAGTATTTATATAGAATCAAAAAAATTAATAATATTTATTAAAACAAAAAAACTAAATGATACTTTTTTGACTAACCTTTTTAAGACGAAGTCGCTCTAAATCTCTATTATTTACCCTTTTAGTCATCTCTTTACATTCTTTAACTAATAAGTTTTGACATCTCAAATTCATGGTCATCCTATAATCTCCTAGGATTGAATTATAGTTCTCAAACTAATCTCTGCACCTCCTACTCAATCATAGTCTTCTAAAGAAATACAATTAAAAAAAAGTACTCTCCTATCATTTCACCCATCCATTTATGCCATCTAACCTATTATCTACCAAGGAACTAAGAGCCAATAAAATTAAGCCATTCAATGTGATAATATGAGACAATGGTAATAAGAAATGATGTGGCTAGTAGCGTCATGTGGGCATTAATGGCAAAGCTGATCGACAGCATGGATGAAGGCTGACAGCCACGCTCTTCCAAATCTGTTCCCAGCAACCCCGACTCCTCCAAGTCAGCTCCGACTACTCTAAGTCGGTCCCCAGTGGCTCCGACTCCTCCAAGTCGGCCCTGACTCCTCCAAGTCGGTCCCCAGCAGTCCCGACTATTTCAAGTCGGTTCCTAGTAGCTCCGACTCCTCCAAGTCGGTTTCGACTCCTCCAAGTCGGCCCCGACTCCTCTAAGTCGGTCCTCAGCGGCCCCGACTCCTCCAAATCGGTCCCCAGCGGCCCCGACTCCTCCAAGTCGGCTTCGATTCCTCCAAGTTGGTCCCCAGCGGCCCCGACTCCTTCAAGTCGGTCCCCAGTGGCTTTGACTCCTTCAAGTTAGCTCCGACTCCTCCAAGTCGGCGCCGACTCCTTCAAGTCGGCCCCGACTCCTCCAAGTTGGCTCCAACTCCTCCAAGTTGGTCCCCAGTGGCCCCTGCCAGGCCCACCTATCGCCTGATCCGTGCTGCCTGATACAGCCATAACCATCTACCGTCTGATCCGCGCTGTCTGACACAGCCAGACCCACCTACCACCTGATCCACTCCGTTGATGGGACCAGGTTCATCAACCGCCACGCCTATGCACTCGATGGGATCAAGCCCACCGACCAGCTCCTGTTCGCGTAATCGCCACGTGCCCAGTAGACATTTCTCTTTACGAAACTCCACGTGGCTAATCCCTAAAAGGGGTAAGAGAATTCAAAATAAAGATACATTCACTTACACACTTTGCGAAAGAGGAAGATACTCCGAACCTCGGAGCCTTCTTCTCTTCAAGGTGAATTTCTTTGAACTCCCTCTCTGCTGTGACCTCGATTGCTAACTTGACTATCGAAGGTCTTCCTTTGATTCCGGGACTTCTTGCAAGCCACTCGCTCTAGAGGGAACTGCACCAGCAAACGGAATTTCTTTCCGACATTCAATTCCAGACATTTTGTATGTACATAACAAAAAAAAAGTTACATAATAATACACTTATTGTCTAAGATAAATTAGCAGCAAAATAAGTCTGACATGATTACAAATTACAGAGAATGAATTTAGAAAGATATAATATATTTGACTAAAGTGTAAGTTTAATAATCAACAAAATGCAAAAGTTTTATTAGTGATAAATTGTAGTAGTCACTTTGGATTTCTCATGTATCTATAAGCGATTGAGCCTAAAAGTAATTTATCTCATGAATTTATGGTTTATTCAAGAACTCTTTGATTATTTAAACCCAATAACAATAATAATAATAATGAACAATTCCATATGTTTGTGCGCAAGGGTTTCAAGGATTTTAAACTAATTTCATAACGCTGCAGCCAATATGCTATTAGATAGATGCTACGACAACATACCCGTCCCTCGTCATGTATATGCTCTAATTATCGTGACATTAACCATAAAACGACAATACAACTTTCAATAGTCATGACATCCATTATTATTCTCATCAAAAGCTATCTTAATTAGAACCTTGATGCTAATTAGGTCCAACATGAATAAGACTCGGAAACCAACACAATCACCCAGCGAGCCACCACCGGTGACGCTGCCTTTCCGGTGAAACCGTTTAATTTCTCCCACGCCTAAAAATAACTCAAGCTCTCTCCCATCTCGTGTGAGAACCACAAACACGATAACCTCCGTCCCAATCCAAATTAGCAACCGCTCCTCCCCTTTTGTTCCCTCCCCCGTTCTCTCCCCTATAAATCGTCGATCAATCGTGGGTGAGAAAGAGAGAAAGAGAGAGAGAGGGGAAATCCAATCCCCACAAAATCCCCTCGCCCGCCTCCAACGCTGGCCGGTGGAGACCGAGACAACCCCCTCTCACCGATCTCTACCGTCGATCTGAGGGCACACCCTAACCGATGGAGTCGCGGCGCATGAAACAATTGATGCTCCTCGCCTCCGAACCCTCGGCAGCTGTGTCGCTCTCGTGGGTGGTAACCACACCGCTGCCCGCTTTTGCACTCGCTAATCTCACCTCCCGCACACCACCTCCTCTTCTCGCTCTCTTTTCCGTTCACCTCGCGAGCTAAATTCCTCTCTTTGAATAGACTCAACGACCAGAAAACCAGGAGCTCTCTTTCCTTCCCGTTCATGCTTTCTTTTCCGTTAATCTTTTCCCGGAAGTCGGCCAGCCGTCACGAGATGGAGAAGGCGAGGGTGGTCCGACGGCTCGGCGCCGTCGAGGTCGGCCGCGACCGCCTCGTGATCCGCCTCCCGGACTCGCGCTTCCTGCGCCTGCTCTCCCGATCGGTGCTCCTCGCCCTCGTGATCATGTCCTTCCCCTCGCTCCAGGCCGCACTCCTCCGTCGGGCCGCCACCACGGAGAGCGTCGCCTCCGGCAACGGTGAGTCCCCCATTGCCGCCGTCCCGCCAATGGAAGACGAGGTGTTCGTGCTGCCGATGCTCCTTGGCGATCTCCGCCTCCGCGGGCTGTTCCGGCCGGCGGACCGCGCCGTGTTCCTAGGCGACCCCGGCGTCCAGCTCCCGTATCTGAAGAAGAACGGGGTTGATCCGATCTCCCGCGCTCGGATGCCGGCCGTCGCCGATGGCTCCGTCGACTTTGTCGTCTCCACCGGCGAGGTCCTTACCGCTTCCGGCGGTGCCGGGTTCGATTTCATCGACCGAGCCCTCAAGATCGACGGCGTCGCTGCCGTCCGCGTCAGCTCCGACCCGCTGGAGCCCTTCCGCCTGCCGGAGAACTACCGCATGGCTTACATCCGCAGGATTGGCGCCGCCACCATGGTGGCTATGAAGAAGAAATCAGTGGTGGCCACGGCTGAGATCAATGCGTCGACCAGAGAAGCACTAGCGGTGGTCCGGCGGCGGCTACTGGCGGTGCCGGAGGCAAAGAAGGAAGTGCTGAACGGGCTGGAGGGAGTGCTGCTAGAGCCACCCGGGAAGTCGAGGCGTCACCCGCCGCTGCGGCCGCGGTACCTTCCGGAGTTAACGGGGGACTCGCTGGCGGAGTACCCGCGGCGGATGTTCGTGGACGTTGGGCCGGCGGGGGCGAAGACGGGAGCGCAGCGGCGTGGTTCGAGCGCCACTACCCGAAGGGCGACAGGGACTTCGAGATCATCCGGGTTGAGGTGGCCGCGGCCGCGGCCGCGGCCGGCGCCGGCGGGATGGCGGAGTGGCTGGAGGAGAACGTCCGGGAGGAGGAGTACGTGGTGATGAAGGCGGAGGCGGAGGTGGTGGAGGAGGTGGTGAAGGGCGAGCGATCGGGCTCGTCGACGAGCTCTTCCTCGAGTGCGACCACCAGTGGGAGAAGAAGAAAGGGAAGGAAAGAGATGAGAAGCCAGAGGGCTTATTGGGAGTGCCTCTCGCTCTACGGGAAGCTCCGGGACAAAGGGGTGGCCGTCCACCAGTGGTTTGATTGATTGGCTCTGGATATTTTCATACAATGGAAGAGGCGTTTGGGTTTTTGAGGATCTGGAGGAAGGATGGTCGGAGATGCGTTTTTTTTAAAGTGGAGCGTGATTTGTGTTGCTAATTTGGGTGAGGGGAATGCGTACTGAAATTTTGGGCGAAGGGCTTGGGGAAGGAGAAGGCTATGCTGAGTTCCATAATATATAACATGGGACTTTGTTTGCTAGGGTTGGTTTCATTTTTTACGTTTGTTTCGTCCGAGTTACGAGATATTGTTGTATCACATCACATGGCAATGCCATATTGCCGTACATTTATAGCTCTGAAAGTTAAGCCAGTTTGATTCTAGCATAAAATAAATATGCAAGAGATATAAAATAATTTAATCAATTTATTTGATTTATTTAAACCGATTAGTCCAGCTTGAAACGAATAGGATTATGATTTTATTTATATTAATTTATTTTTTTATTAAAAATTAATTTTTATTTATATAAATATATTTTTATATTAAAATAATTGATCGATGGGATTTTAATCGATCCGATGCTATTAAGTTGTTTTGGTTCCTTAATATAAATAAATGGTGCCAAATTATCGCTTCTTGACCCGTCTATTATTAGAATGAGCTGGAGAATTTTCACTACCTTATCTAATGGTATATACCATGGCCTTTGCATGTTATCTGATATTGTAGTATAGAGTCGGAGTATCAACCATTAGGCATTGCTGGACTGCTGGTAAATTACTAAATACTTTTACTCAATGATTTCAATTTCTATGATCCAAACCGCGCATCCCTTAAGCGTTGAAGTGCTACTTAATGTGAGCAGGTGGGTTAACATATCTTAAGATTCTAACATTAGAATTGGCTGGAGTAGTGATGCACCATAAGCATGGGTCAAGTTAGTTCAATGCATACAAGAATTAAGAATCAATTCAATTTGGAATTCAAATTGAATCGACCTTATCTTGAAATCAATCAGAATAATGCAATTAGATATATTTGGATCGATTTCAGAACAGAACCTTTTTTTATTTGATATATATTTGATATTTTAATGGCTATTTTTTCTCTTAATTATATTAATATATATATATATATATATAATCCGTTGACTCATCTAATACACAGAGGCTTTTTTAATTACATTAGTTATACAGACATAGAAGACTATTAGAGTTTGGATTCGTAGCTTTCATCAAAAGTTTAAGTCTAAAAAATTTGTCTAAAATACTAGAAGTTTGAAATTCATTAGATTAATAAAAGTGTCTATAATTGTAATTAAATTATAATAAATTATTTTGAGGAATGGTAACATACTAGAATCCCACATTGAGTGCATGATCTTAAAATCTCTTGCTTGATTATGTTTCAACTGTGTGAGGGAGAGAAAAGTTGGGTAAAAACACCAAGATGAGATAGACAAATTGATGGATGGAAAGTGAAAGAAATGTATAAGCAAATGTAGATCTAGAGAAAATATTGCTTCTTAAACTATACGAAACTATGTGTTAAATTAATATGCTCCAAACTTTGTATGCAACTGAAGTTAAAACAAACATATAATTCAAATCATTGCCTTGATATTATGCATACTAAACGTGAAGCAAAAACAGTGATTAACTGAGGAACCCAACTTGTGCAAAGCACACAACTCCTAGGCAAAATAAAGCATTCCAATATAAGGACATCAAATTCTCCAAGTTGTAATGATGCAAAAACGAATGGTACAAATAGTGATAACACAAAGGAACATAACTTCATGAATGTATAGTGAAACATTATCATCCATGGCCTTGACTTTAAGCTCTTATGACCAGGACCATGGGGGCTAGGGCCTTTGTTTGTTTGTACCATAAGTGCGTTGCGGCCGTTCACCTATTTTGGGGGTGCAGGAGTACATTCCAACATTCTTTTGGTTTCTTGCACCAAATGTCTCCTCCAAACCCCAGTATGCGTCCGTTCTCCATCAAAGTTTTGATACAAAAGAAAGTGTTCAAAAGGCAAAGATCATAATGATAAGAAGAGCGCCATACAATCAGCAAAGATCATAATGAACAGAGCACTTTCCAATTGATGAGCAGTAAGCCTGTAGGAGTGGCAAGAAGGATCTTGAGGCTTAAATTGATAGTACCGATAGCATTATCTTGAAATATTTAATTAAAAGCCTAATTGTACTCTTGAATCTTTGGTAGCTATGTTGAGACTATAATCCAAATTTAGCTTTGATGGATACCCAATAGTGGATTCAAATGAATCTAAACCTCTTTGATCGAATCTTCGATCATTTTTTACTCTATGTTCTCTACTATCTTTGTATCCTTTTCTCGAATACCTACTTTTCTATAAGGTTCTCTGCATTCCAGCTTTCTTTCTCCCTCAGTCTGCTCTCTATTCTTATATATTGTTCTTTTTATTTTTTAATAGTTTAATAAATTTAAAGAAAGATTTATCTTTCATTTTTTTCATAAAAAAATTGTGCACTTTTATATGACGACCTATTGGTAACTATATGTTCATAAGAACACTAACAGGGAGATAATTTTGCTTCCTCTCTGTCATCACTTAATATATATGGAAGTGCTAAGGTTAGGATGGATTTTCTTTATCAACATGAATATGAATTAGCTACATCCATCAATTGTATAACACATTTATTATTATTATTATTATTATTATTATTATTATTATTATTATTATTATTATTTGATATGGCTGATAAAGCCACGTGGGCAATCATGGCAAAATTGACTACGCAGTATGGACACGTCGGCCCCGGCATCTCCAAGCTAGCCGAGGTGGTTCCGATCTCTTTAGGTCGGCCTCATCGGCCCCGTCATTTCCAAGCAAGCCGAGGCGGCCCCGACTTCTTCAAGTCGGCCCCGGCATCTCCAAGCTAGCCAAGGCAGCCCCAACCTCTTCAGGTTGAACCCATTGGCCACGACATCTTCAAGCAAGCGGAGGCGGCCCTGACTTCTTCAAGTCAGCCCCATCGGCCCCGACATTTCCAAGCCAGCTGAGGCGGCCACAACCTCTTCAGGTCGGCCCCAGTATCTCCAAGCAAGCTGAGGCGGCCCCGACTTCTTCAAGTCGGTCCCGTTGGCCCCGGCATCTCCAAGCTAGTCGGGGCGGCCCCGATCTCTTCAGGTCGGCCCCGCCGGCCCCAGCATCTCCAAGCAAGCCGAGGCGGCCCCGACCTCTTCAGGTCGGTCCCGCTGGCCTCAGCATCTCCAAGCAAGCCGAGGCGGCCCCGACCTCTTCAGGTCGGCCCCGTCGGTCCCGGCATCTCCAAGCAAGCCGAGGCGGCCCCGACCTCTTCAGGTCGGCCTTGTCGGCCCTGGCATCTCCAAGCAAGCCGAGGCGACCCCGACTTCTTCAAGTCGGCCCCGTCAGCCGCGGCACCTTTAAGCTAGCCGAGGTGGCCCCGACTTCTTCAAGTCGGCCCCGACATCTCCAAGCTAGCCGAGGCGGCCCCGACCTCTTTAGGTCGGCCTCATCGGCCCCGACATCTCCTAGCAAGTCGAGGCGGCCCCGACCTCTTCAGGTCGGCCCCATGTCTGCCAGAACCATCAACCTTCTGACCCGCGCAGCCTGACACAGTCATGCCCACCTACCACCTGACCACACCGTCGATGGGACTAGGCCGACCAACCAACTGATTCTGCCGACCGATGGGACCTGGCCCACCAACCGTTAGTTTTTCCCTCTCTGATGGGACAACACCTATCGATCAGCCCAAATTCACGTAATCCCCACGTGTCCCGCGGACATCTCCTACTCACGGAATTTTACGTGGCTAATCCCCATGCAAGTTTCAACCACCTATAAAAGGGTGAGTATACTGGAGACCCAGGTATGCGAACATAAGCATCCACTTATTCTCTCACCCTAGAGAAACTCCACCTCTCGGAGCCTTCTCTGCCCTAAAGAGCTCTCTTGAGCTCTTCCTCAGCTGTGACCTCAGTTGCTGACTTGAGCGTCGGAGGGTCCCCACCGGAGCACCCTTCTGGTCTTGGGACTTCTTGCAGGTTGTCCAGCTAGGCGAGGATCCCACCAGCAAGCGGATTATTCTTCCCCACGCTCAAGACCAGCGATCGGGCGTCATCAGATTGGCGCACCAGGAAGGGGAGAAAAAAAGTGCGAACCCTACAATATTCGCTCGCAAGCTTTCCCTCCTTTTCTTCACCAAGCCATGGTGGTGACATGAGCTCAAGACGCTTCTATCGGTTACCCTGGGGGGCATCCTCCACCGGCTAGGCAGCAGGAAGTCAATCTTCCTATCGCCGATCCTCCCGTCGCCTGCCCACCACCAGAGGCAGCTGCCCCTACTGATCAGCTGGCGGCTCTTACCCAACAAGTTCAAGCTCTTACCGCCATGGTCCACGGGCTCCAAGAGCAAGAGTCCGTGGCCACCTAGCACCAGACAGCTCCCCCGCCTACTAGTCAGCAATCTGCAAGGGAAGGCTCTCCCCAGCGAGAGGTCATCCATCGCCAGGCTTCCCCAGGAAGCCCCGTTATGAGCCCCTCAAGAGGCCACGATCACCTGGCTGTGGCCCGAGCAAGCTCCCCCCGCAGCCACGGTGCCAGGAGGAGCCGAAGCGAAGGTCCCACCTTCCGCGCCCCTCCCCATCTTCTTCTTCTTCCTCGTCCTCCGAGTCGTCCAGAAGGGCCCCGACAACAGCCGCCAGGCGGAGGAGCACTTGGATGAGTACCATATGTGGTTGGACGAGCTTGCCAGAAAAATCAACAACCAACCAGAGAAGGAGTATGACACTCATCCTCCCTACACCTGCAGGATATTGGATGTGCCCATACCCTTCAGGTTCTATTTTCCTCAGATAGATCCGTACGATGGTACGATGGATCCTCTCAATCACCTCGAGAGTTACAAAGTCATGATGCAGGTTCAAGGTGCTACGGACGCCCTTTTATGCAAGGCTTTCCCCGCCACTCTATGGAAAGCTGCTCCCGCCTGGTACTCGCGCATGTCCCCTCACAGCATCGATTCTTTCCGAGAGTTGGAAAGGGCCTTTTTGGCGCATTTTGATGGCTGCCGAAGGATCTCGAGAGTTGCTGACAATCTCTTCTCCGTGCGCCAAAAGGAAGGAGAGTCACTTTGGGACTTCATTGCCCGATTCAAGACCACCGCCCTCGAAGTCTATCACCTAGACGATGCGGTGGCGACATTAGCATTGAAACGGGGACTCCTCCCATCCCGTTTCACTTTTTCTCTAGACAAGAAGCCCCCAAGCTCCTATTCTGACCACCTCCTTTGGGCACAAAAGTACATCCGCGCGGATGAGGCTAACCTCACCCGCCGAGAATCCACAAGAGGGTCTAGCCAGAAACCTATCCACCCGAAGCCAAGCGGATCTTCTGGCCCCCGGCGGCCCGAGCCATCCCGCCGGCCAAACCATGGGCGTCGGAGCCTCGCCCCTCGGGAGAGTGAGCTCACGCCCCTTCTTGCCCCTTGCTCTCATATCCTCATGGAGATTGAGGGTGAGCCTTACCTTCAGCAACCTCCTCCCATGAAGAAGGGCATTCCCCGCGCAAAAGCTGCTACTGTCGCTTCCACCGGGACTACGACCATGACACCGACAGCTGCTACAACTTGAAGCGCGCCATTGAGGAGCTCATCCAGCGGGGCTACCTTGAAAAATATGTCCAGAAGGCACCCCCGCCAGTGCCAGCTCTCATGGGGCCTTCGCTTGCTCAGGCCGCCATCGACAATACCCCCATGGAGCGGACGGTTGAATGGTATCTTGGGGGGCAGCTTCTTCATCTAAGCAGCCGAGAGGGGAGGAGGCGCCAGACAATGTAGTTCTCGGGGGGGGGGGGTGTCAGTAGTTGTTGAAAATGTAAATAATAAAGGCGTCATCGTCTCCATGATGATTGGCAAACACCCTATTAAAAGGATATTAGTTGATAGTGGTAACTCAGCTGACATCCTTACTTACGATGCATTTGTTAGGATGGGATTATCCCTTGATTCTCTTCGGCCCATGGTGGCCCCTCTAGTCGGATTTACTGGAGATTCGGTGAGGGTCGAAGGCGAAATTTCTTTGCCTGTGATGACCGGGTCACCGCCATGCCAGAGCACGGTCATCATGAAATTCTTGATCGTGCGAGTCCTTCTGGTGTACAATGCCATCCTCAGGCGATCGAACCTGAATCTGTTGGATGCGGTCATCTCCACCCGGCATTTGCTCGTGCAGTTCCCCACCAGCGGCGGGATCGACGAAATGTGAGGCGAGATCAGCTCGGTCCTACCCTGCTACCATGCGGCTTCGAGTCCTCAGGAGGCCGAGCCGGCCTCCAAAGTGCCTGATCCTAGGGAGTCCGGCAAAGGGGGAGAACCGGCCGAGCGGCTCTTAACTTTTCCCCTTGGAGACGACCCAGCAAAGACTATGCGCATCGGTGGACTCCTCCCCCTGAAGGACCGTGATCGCCTCTTGACTTTCCTACGGGCCAATTCGGACGTATTTTCCTGGTCGGCCTCCAACATGCCCGGTATCCCCCCAGAGGTGATCACCCATAAGCTCAACATTGACCTAAAGCATCGCCCGATCCGGCAAAGGAAGAGAAGCTTCACTTCTGAGAGGCAAAAAGCCATTGACCAGGAAGTCAGCAAGTTGCTCGGCACGGGTCATATCCGAGAAGCACATTATCCAGCTGGTTGGCTAACGTAGTCATGGTGTGAAAGGAAAATGGGAGCTGGAGAATCTGCATCGACTTCACCGATCTGAACAAGGCATGCCTGAAGGACAGTTTTTCTTTGCCACGGTTCGACCAACTGGTGGACTCTACCTCCGGCCATGAGCTTCTTAGCTTCATGGACGCTTTCTCTGGGTACAACCAAATAAAGATGGACTCCAGCGATGAAGAACATACCTCCTTCATGATAGAGAAATGCATTTATTGCTATAAAATGATGCCCTTTGGCCTCAAGAATGTGGGGGCGACCTATCAAAGATTGATGAATAAAGTCTTTCAAGATCAGCTAGGCCGAACATGAAAGTTTACGTGGATGACATGCTGACAAAGAGCACCCGCGCTTCCAACCACGTCTCCGACCTAGAAGAAACTTTCAACAACCTCTGTCGTTTTCAAGTCAAGTTGAACCCTAAGAAGTGTGCCTTCGGCATCACGGTGGGTAAGTTCCTAGGCTTTATGGTGACTCAGCAAGGGATCAAGGCAAACCCTGAGAAGATCAGTGCCATCCTCGATATGAGGCCGCCATCTAGTAAGAAGGAAGTGCAGCGGCTCATGGGGAAGGTGGCGGCTTTAAGTCATTTCCTCTTCAAGTCAGCCGAGAGGTGCCTGCCCTTCTTCAAAGCCCTGTGGAAGGTCAATAGCTTTAAATGGATGGATGACTGTCAAAAGGCCTTCAATAGGTTAAAGGCGTTCCTATCCTCCCCGCCGCTCCTGTCAAAGCCTAAGGACGGGGAGAGTCTCTTTCTCTACCTTGCCGCTTCTCTGAAAGCCATCAATTCTGTCCTGATGCGTCTTGATGCTGACGGGACCTTGAAACCTATCTACTATATGAGCAAGGTGCTTCATGATGCAGAAGTCAGATACTCCAAGACAGAAAAGATTATCTTCGCTCTAATCATCTTCGCCCGGTGGCTCCGCCCATGTTTTTAAGCTCATCCTATCGTGGTGCTCATGGACCAGACCCTCCGAGCCATCCTAGCTCGGCCAGACACCTCAGGCCGACTAGCTAAATGGGCCATCAAGCTGGAAGAGTTCGACCTCTCTTTTCAGGCTTGGCCGACTCTAAAGTCCCAGGTCCTAGCCGATTTCCAGGTCGAGTGCACCTAAACGGAGGAGTCAACTAAGGAGATTCCCATAAAGCAGCCTGATGCCGAGCTGGACGACGGCGTGGAGTCCTGGATTCTCCATGTTGACGGTGCTTCAAATTCCCAAGGAAGCGGTGCCGGCCTTATTCTCACGGGCCCGGACGGAGAGAAGGTGGAGTGCGCCCTTTGGTTCCTATTCAAAACTACAAACAATCAGGCCAAGTACGAAGCCCTGCTGGCAGGGTTAAGATTGGCCCAAGAATTTGGAATAAGGCGCCTCAGAGCTTTCACCGATTCACAACTCATCTTCGGGCAAATTAACAGGGAGTACGAGGCGCGTGATCCCACCATGGCCCAGTACTTGGGCAAGGTTCGACTCTTGGTCTCCCCATTAGCCTATTTCAGCATCAGCTACATCCCTCGGAGCGAGAATGCTAAGGCCGACACCCTCTTCGCTTGGCCACCTCCACTGACGGCATCACGAGGGATGCCTACATTGAGCACCTGGAGAGGCCCAGCATAGAAGGCAAAGAAGAAGTCCTTCCACTGACCCAAGAACCAACTTGGATGGATCCCTACATTCGCTACCTCACAGACGGCACTCTCTCTGACAATCGTGATGAAGCTAAGCTGCTTAAATGGAGAGCCTTCAAATTCATCCTCCTAGATGGACGTCTGTATAGGAGATCATTTTCCTACCCCATGCTCAAGTGCGTAGGACCTGCCGACACTGACTATATCCTTAGAGAAATTCATGAAGGCATCTACGGGAACCACCTGGAGGGCAGATCCCTAGCTCAAAAGGCCCTCTGTCAAGGGTACTTCTAGCTCACCATGAGAGAGGATGCCACCAAGTTGGTCCAGAAGTGTGACGGCTGCCAGCGCCATGCACACATCCAGCACCAACCCTCTGTCCCTTTGAACCCGCTCTCGGCCCTATGGCCCTTCGCCCAGTGGGGAATGGACATCCTTGGACCATTCCCCCCAGCTTCAAGATAGCAGAGATTCTTGCTCGTCGCCATTGACTATTTCACCAAGTGGGTCGAGGTTGAGGCGCTGACCAAGATCACTGAGAGCAAAGTCAAAGCCTTCTTCTGGATGTCAGTCATATGCCGTTTTGGCCTGCCTCACATATCATCACCGACAATGGTCGCCAATTCAACAACGCCACATTCAAGACCTTCTGCGATGAGTTGGGGATCCACCACCGATTCACCTCTGTCGGCCACCCGCAGACTAATAGAGAAGCCGAGGTCATAAACTGTACCATCCTAAGAGGACTCAGAACTTGGCTGGATGGATCCAAAGGTCGGTGGATAGAAGAACTTCCTAGTGTGCTGTGGGCCTACCACACGACCCCAAGGGCTCTAACAGGCGAAATTCCCTTCAGTCTAGCTTTGGGTTCGAGGCGGTCATCCCTGTCGAGATCGGACTGCCAAGCCTGCGCATGGAATCCTACAACGAGGAAGATAACTCTGCCCAACTGAGAGCTGACCTCGACTTCATCGACGAAGTACACGATCGGGCACGGCTGCATATGGTGACCTTCCGTCAGCGGGCAGCCAAGTATTACAACACCCGGGTCTGCCCCAAAGTATTTCACCCCGGGGATCTGGTTCTAAGGAAGGCCGAGGTGTCCAAGCCCACAAAGGCGGGCAAACTATCCGCTAATTGGGAAGGTCCTTACCGTGTCGCCGAGGCATTCCACCAAGGAGTGTATCGAATTGAAGAGCTCAACGGCCGACCCATTCTGCGTACCTGGAATGCTAACAACCTTCGCCGATATTATCAATGATGTGTCTCCTCACATTATAAGCAATAAGAGACCTCCTTCAACACCACAGTCAATCCTTCCTTGCGTCCGAGGATCAGATCTCACAAAAGGAGCTCGCCGGCATCGCGGGCTATGGGACACCACTTGGCCCCGGCATAGCGGTGCCCCCGAGTCGGTTCAAGACCCTAAAGGCTCCGTAACTGGTCGAGTCGCCCCTCGAGCGGCACACAAACCCCCGAGGCAGTTCAAAAGGAGCTCGCCGGCATCGCGACCTATGGGACACCACTCGGCCCCGGCATAGCAGTGCCCCCGAGTCGGTTCAAGACCCTAAAGGCTCAGTAACTGGTCGAGTCGCCCTCGGGTGGCACACAAACCCCCGAGACGGTTTCAAAAGGAGCTCGCCGGCATCGCGGCCTATGAGACACCATTCGGCCCTGGCACGGTAGTGCCTCCGAGTCAGTTCAAGACCCTAAAGGCTCCGTAACTGGTCGAGTCACCCCTCGGACGGCACACAAACCCCCGAGGCGGTTCAAAAGGAGCTTGCCAGCATCGTGGCCTACAAGACATCATTCGGCCCCGGCACGGTGATGCCCCCCGAGTCGGTTCAAGACCCTAAAGGCTCCATAACTGGTCGAGTTGCCCCTCGGACGGCACACAATCCTTCGAGGTGGTTCAAAAGGAGCTCGCCGGCATCGCGGCCTATGGGACACCAGTCGGCCCCGGCACGGTGGTACCCCCGAGTTGGTTCAAGACCCTAAAGGCTCCGTAACTGATCGAGTCACCCCTCGGGCGGCACAAAAATCCCCGAGGCAGTTCAAAAGGAGCTTGCCGGTATTGCGGCCTACGGGACACCACTCGGCCCTAGCACGGTGTGCCTCCGAGTCGGTTTAAGATCCTAAAGGCTCCGTAACTAGTTGAGTCACCCCTCGAGCGGCACACAAACCCCCGAGGTGGTTCAAAAGGAGCTCGCCGGCATCGCGACCTACGGAACACCACTCAGCCCTGGCACGGCAATGCCTCCAAGTCGATTCAAGACCCTAAAGGTTTCGTAACTGGTCGAGTCGCCCATCGGGCGGCACATAAACCTTCGAGGCAATTCAAAAGGAGCTTGCCGGCATCGCGGCTTACGGGACACCACTCAGCCCCGACACGGCAGTGCCTCCGAGTCGGTTCAAGACCCTAAAGGCTCTGTTACTGGTCGAGTCTCCCCTCGAGCGGCACACAAACCCCCTAGACGGTTCAAAAGGAGCTCGCCGACACCGCAGCCTACAAGACACCACTTGGCCCTAGCACGGCAGTGCCCTCGAGTCGATTCAAGACCCTAAAGGCTCTGTAACTGATCGAGTCACCCCTCGGGCAGCACACAAACCCCTGAGGTGGTTCAAAAGGAGCTCGCCGGCATCGCAGCCCAAGGAACACCACTCGGCCCCGGCACTGCGGTGCCCCTGAGTTGGTTCAAGACCCTAAAAGCCCTATAACCGGTCGAGTCGCCCCTCGGGCGGCACACAAACCCCCGAGGTGGTTCAAAGTCGAGGCTTGATGACACTACGGCTAACAAGGCACTGCCCAGTTCTGTGCCGCCTCCAACAGACCCTGTCCGCCAGAGTCTCTTTCAAAATCAACCTCACAAGGCGTCCTTATGAGCTCAACGGCCTTGCGACCATTCAAACTGTCTCCCTAAGTTTGCATGCAAGTCCCTAAGATGTCCCAAGGGCCGCTCAGGTTCGCCCAAGTCTTTCCTTGCAGCCAGCAGATAACTATCCTACTTAGCCGGTCGAGGACCTGTTGGATTGTAGACTTGGTTAAGCCGAAAAAATCTTTGTGGACTTGCTCAAGTCACTACCAAGCCTAAGTCTGCGGACCCGCCACGACAATACCATCATACACAACATTCACAAATATAGGAGCAAGAGCATTTCAGAAAATGTTCCTTTTCATTGATATCTTGTAATGATCTAACCCATAGTCAGTTACAAAAAGGGATTACAATATCGAAAAAAAATGCAAAAAGGGAGAATACAAGTGTCTCAGGGCTTGCTCGGCCCTGGCTCCTCACCGGCCTCCTCTTTCTCCACCGGTCCCTCGCTACCAAGGTTCTCGGGCTGGATCCCTTCAAGTTTAGAGCTATTAATGTTGAAGGCTACAGACATCTTTACCTTACAAAGGTCGAAGCCCTTCACATAGGTATCAAGGCTGGCCTCGATGACATCCTGCTCGAACTCCGTTGAGGCCTTGAAGTCGGCGATGACATTATTAGCTATGGCCTCGGCCTCCCTGGCTCGTGCCTCGGCCTCCCTAGCTCTCGCCTCGACCTTCCTAGCTCTCGCCTCGGCCTTCCAGGCCCGGTTCTCGGCCTCTTCAGCACGAGCGTTGGCGTCATGAGCATGGCCCACCGCTCCGGCCCGCTCATGAGTCACCTCGGTCGCCGCCCTCTCGGCCACGATGGCCCTCTGCACCGCGGCTCGGACTTCGTCCGTGGCTGCCTCGACCCGGTTTCTCGACTGCTAGAGCTGGCGCGTTAGCTCCTCTACTCTTGTGCTGGCCGCCTCCAACCTGGCCGATGCTAGGGCCAGTTGGGTCTCGGCCGCGGAGGCTCGGCCGCCTTCAATCTCGGCCCGGCACTCCGCCTCCTTTATTCGGCTGCCCAGGTCCTCCTCTCGGGCCTTGGCCTCCTCTCGCTTCCGAATAAGCTTCCTGGACAATGTTATGCTCAGCTTTTTATATTTGTCGACCCACTCCATGGTGCATGCGAGCACCTCTCCGGAGTGGGATACCTCTGCGCAAAGGGCGAGGCCCCCATTGGTCAGTTGCATCAAAGGAATTTGTCAGCCACAAGTCAACCAAGACATGTCGAAAGGAAGCTAGGTTCGAAGGATTACTGGAGCACGTTTACCAGCACCATGTCAAGGATTGCAGCATGGGACAACGGCCCCATCTCCTTGTCGATCTCCGAGGACCGAGCCCGAAACAGCAGGATGGTGGCTTGCCCAGCATCCCCCATGATGGAGAGCTTGGGTGCCGGTCGCGCTGGCTGCTCTGGGTCTCCATGATCGGTTGGTGGACTGGATAAGGTGCATACTGTCGGGACAAGCTCCCCGGCTCGGCCCTGTGCTTGCTGGGCCTCCTCGCCCCGGCATCGGGACTCCTAGCCCCAGCTTGGGCCTCCTGACAGCTACCTCCCCCTCTTCGACCGTAGGGGGTGCCCTCTCCACCTCCGGCTCGGCGGGAGCCGGAGGGCCGCTAGCAATTGTGACCTGCCCCACCCCGGCTGAATCGACGGTGGCAGGAGCTTCCTCCTTGGGGTCCAAAACCACCACAATAGCCTCAGTGGTGGTCGAGATCTCCCCTTCTTCTATCTCTGCCCCGGCCGGGCCGAGGACCGCTTCTTCAACCGGCACATCCTTGGCTGGCTCCTCTGTAGGCATCGGAGCTACGGGGACTTCTTTAGTTTGGGCCAGCCCGGCCTGGGCCCTTCTCCGTACCCTCTTGGCCGGCCTCGCCTGCTCGCCTGCCGCCTGCCTCTTCTGGTGCATGGCGGCCTCCAACCTCTCGGTGGGAATCTTCATTACTGCACAAAGAACAAATGTTAGTAAAAAGAAGAAGAAGAAGAGAGAACAAGGGCAATGCCCGGCCGGGGCCAATTCAGCCTCATACAAGTTCTCCTCGGACAAGAGATCCTTGTAGGTAGGGACCTGGCAAGACGAGAGGTGGCGGAAGAGCTCCCCGTCCCTATCGCTCATGGACGAATTCTCATTGGAACCAACATCCGGTTCCCTCCAGTCAGTCCTCACTCCCTCTACATGGGCAAAAAGGTATTGGGACTTTCACCCCCTGATTTTGGATGGAAGGGCCCTACACGGCCTGGCGGTAAATACCCACCAGGCCCCCTCACCTTGGCGGCGGAGTTTGTAAAAAGCCCGAAATAGAGACAAATTGGCTGCGAAGCCCTGAAAGTGATAAAGAATGACAAAGGCACAGAAGATCCGAATCGAGTTCAGAGTCAACTGCGTCAGCACTAACCTATACCCATCTAGTAGGTTCATGAAAAAAGGATGGAAGGGAAGTTGCAGCCCGCACCAAAAGAACTCCTCGTACAGAGCCACCCGACCAGGGAAGACGGAGCTCACTCTGTCCTCGGGTCTCAGCATGGACAGGCAGATAAAGTCGGGGACCCTATACATGACCCCAACGGCCTCTACTTCTTTGGGGGTCATGGTGAAAGCGATTCCCCCCGGCCCTGTCGGATCAAAACTAGTCGCCGGAGATGGTACCGAACATTGGGAGGAAGAAGGAACAGATCTCACCGGAGAGGTTTGAGCGGGCGGTTGGTTACTCGCTGCCGGCCGGTTGTGGATGGTGATTCCACCTAACGGCCGGGGTGCTCGGCTGGCTAATGGGTATGATCCTCTTCGAAGGAAGGTGATGACTCTACCACTGGTCTCTTGCCCTATCTAATGGCCCTACGGTCCATGGGTCAAGGATGAAGGGGTGAAAAATGGAAACTGACCTGGAGTTTGGGAAGAAGACGAAGGCTGAAGGTCTCGGGTGACAGAGAAGCTCAAGGAGGAAGAAAGCAGGGGAGGCGATTGCAGTATAAAGATCTCCCTCGAACCCATGGAGCACTTTTTATACCTCAACTTCAAATCGCATCGCCCGAGGACTCGCCACGTGGCCTGCAACCATTATGCCAGGTACCCAACCGCCGGCAATCCCGCCCATGCCTGAGGCACTCCGCCTCAGTCCGGCCCGAGGAACGGGATCCCCGGCCAATGATAGTGCATGAAAAGCGAAGGGGCAATGATGGCGCCCACCTCTAGGCACCTACCGCCGACGTTAGCTCCCACCTACCGTATGATTATGAAAGTTTTTCGAAGTGACATCACCTCGGGAGAGCGTGCTAACTCACTCACCATTAAAGGCACCCATAACTAGCTATCATTTTTTGAATTTTTGCGCCCCTTTTGCCCAAAGGACAGCGAGCACGAGGCCCTTCGCGCTCAAGAGCGGGGGGGGGGGGCATCTAATGTGGCTGAAGAAGCTACGTGGGTAATCATGGCAAAATTGACTACGCGGTATGGACACGTCGGCCCCGGCATCTCCAAGCTAGCCGAGGCGGCCCCGACCTCTTTAGGTTGGCCTTGTCGGCCTCGGTATCTCCAAGCAAGCTGAGGCGGCCCCGACTGCTTCAAGTCGGCCCCATCGGCCCTGGCATCTCCAAGCTAGCCGAGGCGGCTCCAACCTCTTCAGGTCGGCCCCGTCGAGCCCGGCATCTTCAAGCAAGTCGAGGTGGCCCCGACCTCTCAGGTCGGCCCCGTCGGCCCCGACATCTCCAAGCAAGCCGAGGCGGCCCCAACTTCTTCAAGTCGACCCCATCGGCCCCGGCATCTCCAAGCTAGCCGAGGCGGCCTCGACCTCTTCAGGTTGGCCCCGTCAGCCCCGGCATCTCCAAGCAAACCAAGGCGGCCCCGACCTCTTCAGGTCAGCCCCGTCGGTCCCAACATCTCCAAGCAAGCCGAGACGGCCCCGACTTCTTCAAGTCGTCCCCATTGGTCCCGGGACCTCCAAGCTAGCCGAGGCGGCCCCGACTTCTTCAAGTCGGGGCATCTCCAAGCAAGCCGAGGTGGCCCCGACCTCTTCAGGTCGGCCCCATCAGCCCTGGCATCTCCTAGCAAGCCGAGGTGGCCTCGACCTCTTCAGGTCGGCCCCACATCTGCCAGAACCATCAACCTTCTGACCCGTGCAGCTTGACACAGCCAGGCCCACCTACCACCTGACCATGCCGTCGATGGGACATGGCCCACCAACCAACTGATTCCACCGACCGATGGGACCTGGCCCACCAACCGTCAGTTTTTCCCTCTCCAATGGGACAACACCTATCGATCAGCCCAAATTCACGTAATTCCCACGTATCCCGCGGACATCTCCTCCTCACAGAATTTCACGTGGCTAATCCCCATGCAAGTTTTAACCACCTATAAAAGGGTGAGCCCATTGGAGACCCAGGTATGCGAACATAAGCATCCACTTATTCTCTCACCCTAGAGAAACTCCATCTCTCGGAGCCTTCTCTGCCCTAAAGAGCTCTCTTGAGCTCTTCCTCAGCTATGACCTCGGTTGCTGACTTCGGCGTTGGAGGGTCCCCACCGGAGCACCCCTCTGGTCTTGGGACTTCTTGCAGGTTATCCAGCTAGGCGAGGATCCCACAAGCAAGAGGATTATTCTTCCCCGCGCTCAAGACCAGCAATCGAGCGTCATCACTATTATTATTATTTTGAGCCAGAGGAGGGAAAGAGAATTCTCCCTCTATATATTATTAGTATAGAAAGATGAATTTATAAGTATTACAAAGAGGGTGAAGGAAGGAGGGAATATAATTTTCTCACTCTATATATTATTAGTATAGAAAGATGAATTTATAAGTATTACAAAGAGGGTGAAGGAAGGAGGGAATATAATGAAATACAAGTAGATCTATAAGTTTCTACCATACCTCCTTACAAAGTTATCTCTACATAAAGAAGAGCATCAAAATCATGTGAATGATCATGGTTTGCATTGAATGCCTTTTAAGAAAAACTCTTATCCCTCTCATGCACCATATAAAGGCCACCATGGCCAGTTGGTCCAACATTTTCTTATGCTATTTTTTTTTCTCCATTCTAACTAAACTTTGCAAATATTATAACTCACTCATTTTTCAAGTTCATAAGTTTGTCTCTTGTTTGACTTGTTTATTAGTTCCACAAGCCTGACTCAAATTAAGTTCCAATCTGAATCCAAGCTGCTATCCAAGTTGCTCTTACCTTATATTTGGCTCACCTTTTATTAATTTATTTACTTCGCCATCTATTTTTCATATTTTGTGTTCAAATTAGTTGTCATTGGTCTTTTTTTGTGTGGTGGTGACCTTGATCTTCTTCATTTGGTTTGGACTGAACTAGTTTTGACACTGATCGGTTTGACTTCATTTTCATAAATTTGGCGCAAAAGTTGGTGCCTTTTTCCATCCTATTGATATGGCGGATGGGAGAGCTACAGCTAGCCTCTCTTTTCCTCAAGCTCCACGAAACAAGGGCGTTCGATTGATGGTGCAAACAAGGATGAGTTTGATACATTGTAATTGTGAATGATAATATAAATTATCCATAAGAAAATCACTGAATAGATTACTAGTAATGTTGATTATTTGTTTAGTATACACAAATAACGCTATAGTAATATTGGTTGCTTTATTTAGTATAACAAATAAATTACTAGTCATATAACATCAAATTTTAAAATACCTCTAAATTAAATTTATTAAAAAATTTTATATTATTATATATTTAATTAAAAAAATTATATTTATAAATAATAATATTTAAATTTAATAATTCTTAAATTAAAAATATTATTTTGTATATGTTACCGCGGAAATCCGTTCTCCGACTCGGGTGTGCTTTCGGCTTCTGGTCCGGACGCCGATCTCGCCACCTCGGGATAGAACCTGCAAGACAGTCGCGTGCAGAGGGTGCTGTGAGGGTTGCCCTCTGCGGAGGACCCTCCGATACTCAAGTCAGTGGAGATTCATAGCAAGCAGATGTAAGGAGAAGACTCTCACAGAAGAGCTTCCCTAGATGGGTGTTCTCTCTTGAGAGCTCTGAGCTCAGATGGAGCTATTCTTAGTGTAATGATGAGTGAAAATGAGTGAGCATTCAAGCATGCGTACCTGAGAGGTTGGAGGGCAGTGGTATTTATTGAGGATCACCTGATTTCTTGAACGCGTCATGAGGGGAGGTCTGAAAGTCGTTATGATCCAAAACGGATTCGAATCAAGTTTGTTATGAGGTCAGTAGGATCTGTATCTTGTCAGTTAAAGGATCGACGGCTTGGAGAGTTGGTTGATGCCTTGAGATTCAGTGATTATGTAGGTTCTAGGCCTCTCCTATAGGTCCTAGGCCACTCCTGGGTATGATTCCTCATTTGGAATCTTATTCAATCATAGTAAATTCGCACTCTCCCACGCCGAATTCCGCAGAGGTATTCGAGCGCCTCGGCCTGGCCGATGCAAGGGGCAATTTTGTTTTCTGAAGTATAGAATAGCTTGGTCTGTAGAGGTGTGGGGACGGTTCGGGCTACCAAGGTATAAGAATGGCTCGGGCTACCGAGGTATGAGAATGGATCGGGCTACCGAGGTATAAGAATGGCTCGGGCTACTGAGGTATGGATGGCTCGGGTTGCCGAGGTATGAGAATGGCTCGGGCTACCGAGGTATGGATGGCTCGGATTGCCGAGGTATGAGAATGGTTGGGGTCATCGGGATGACCTGACGCCGCTGAGGGCGATTGGGCTTCGCTGCATAGTGGGTTTAATAGCTGACCGATAGGACGTTGGAATTGAACTAGACCCAATTGTCGATGTGTGCAATCATTAATGCGATGACGATTTTACCCCTAATCACATGCACCCCACTCCCTAGTCCGAAGTGTAAGTTCGGATATAGGGAGTAGAGTTCCAGAACAATCTTGTTTGGGGGATTCGAAAAGGCGAGCAATGATAATCTCGTAAATGATGGGCCGCTGTTTCGTCATCATTTTTACGTAGCTCGAGGAGGGAACACCTCGTTTCCAGCAGGCCGCGATAGCGAGAATTCCACATGGCGGGGCTCCTTTATTTCTGGCGCCCATATCAAAAGTTTTGGTGTCTTTGGCTTTCCTTCTGAAGCTTTTATTTAAAGAGGGCTAGGGCGATGCTCCTTCTGCAATGCCTCTTCGTCCCTGCCATAAAGATTTTCCATTCTTCCTTGAGCCTTTGCTTGCTTGTTCGTATTCCACCTCTTATTCAGCCAATATGAAGGGTCCTAGCGATGTTGCCTCAGAGGTAACCTTTGACGATCTGGATAGAATCCGTTGCCATTATAGGGTTCCTCGGGATGTAGCCTTATGGGTGCCGAGGGCTGAGCACCGGGTTTCGACCGAGTTAAGCCATGGAGTCTTCTTTTATGAGGAGAGCTTAAGGGCAGATCTCTGGTTCCCTCTTCACCCACTGGTACAGGAGGTGATGAGGTTCTATAATATATGTCCAACAATGGTAGCCCCAAATAGCGGCATAATTTTATCGAGTTCATCTCGATGTGCAGTCGCATTGGGGTGACTGCGACCCTCCCTATATTCCGAGTCTGCTACAACCTAGTTTCTGGAAGGAGCTTTGAGTGGCCCTACATTGGTCCCCGGAAGTCGTTCAAGATGATTTCTGATAACCCATCTTCGATAAAGGAGTGGAAGTCCCGATTTTTCATTGTCGAAGGAAACATCAGTTCATATTTTCCAAGGGGATAGGCGAGTTATGTGAAGGATCCAGAGGCGCGCCCGGAGTTGAGCGAGCAGGAGAAGAGAGATCTAGTAACCCTTTGCAGTGGTCAGGAGGTATCAGATAGTACTCTGTTAGCAGAGGATGCCCTTTTCGCTGCCGGGCTTAGCTCTATCGACCCTCAAGGTGAGTCTTCGCTCTAATGGTCAGTGTGTTTATGTAATTTCGTTACTGTTTAACTGAACATCCGCTGTATTTTCAGCCGAGAGGTCCGCATTTGTGGGCCAAATGAGGAAGGAGCTGGGCAAGTGCCATAGGGGCTCCAGCTCTGGGGACAAGCACAGGTCCGAAAAGAGGGTCCGTCCTTCCGGGTCTCGCTCAAGGGAGCCAAGGAGAGGTAGCATCGGCCATCACTCCTCTATCTCAAAAAGAGAGGAAGCGGAAGCGCCAGCCATAATTGATGAGCCCTCCCTGCCGGAAGGGGGCAAGATAGCAGAGGGAATCATTGGGGGGAGCTTGGAAGGAGCTGCTGAGGTTTCCCCTTTCTAAATAGTAATCGTGTCAGATGATGCTGAGGAGATGTCGTCGGTCCGTTCAGCGATCCTCTTGCCAGAGGTTAATCAGCTTCAATCACCAGCGGTGGGGATCCCACTGCGCGTGGAAGAGGCCCCTGCTCAGGTGGAGGGGTCAGGAAAAGCAATGGTGGCCGCCGAAGCTCGAGCGGAGCCGCCTATTGAAAGGTTGGTGGAGGTCAAGGTGCCTCCTACCGAGGATCTCTCTCTTATGGTACCAGGGGATGTCGTGAAAGAGATTGAAGTTCAGGTGGAGCCTGTCGGAGATGAAGCAATAGTTGGAGAGGAAGAGGAAGAAGAAGAATCACTGAATGAAGGGGATGATCAGGCCGGGGTTCCCCCAACCGGAGCCGAAGCATCCAAGGCCCTGCAGGCTAATGTTCTGATGGAGGAAGCCAAGCGGATGGCGGTTCCTCAGGCCGAAATCCCTCAGGCCGGCTCTTCGGCTATGAGTTCTCTCGTCCACGGCCCAGAGGTGGATGCCATGCTCACCGCCTTAATGCGGTCTGTACTGTGCGTGGGGGGAGTTCCTCGACGAACAATCCTATAGTCGGGGATATCATTGATGCAGCTTTTGGTCAATCTAGGGAGCCGAAGGATGTTTACCTTCTCCCCGAAATTAGTAATGCGACTCTTATGAAGATCGCTACAAACTATGCCTCCCGAGTAAGTCATTGTACCGAAGTCGTAATTCTTAGCCGGTCGGTTCAGCCGCAGTTTTTCATTTGTGCTTTTTCTGCAGAATGCCTTGATCACGAGGGCGCTGAATTGATGCTTAAATTTGGCCACGGGGGGATTGCACCCAGGCCAGGAAGGAGGCGGCCGATCTTCGAACAAGGGTGGATTCAACCAGCCGGCTTTCCAGGGCCCTAGGATCCATTCAGGCGGACCTCGACAGGATGGGCGAGTGCTACCGAATCACCGCCGAGAGGGCCTCTCGGCTTGAGGCTCAAGTCAAAGAGCTCTAGGGTTTCCATGAACAGTCAGACAAGGCTTGCCTGGAGTTATCCCAAATTAAGGCTAAGCACGCCGACGAGGTCAATGCCTTGCAGCAGCACTTTGACAAGAGTGGGGTCAGCTAAAAAATAGCCATGCCGAGGAGAAGAATAATTGGAGCAGGAGGCTCGAGGAAGAGGAGCGTAGGTGCTGGTGGCAGCAAGATCAGCTTGCTAGCCTAAATAACAAACTCGCCGACAGGGAAGATCGGCTGAAATGGCAGCATGATCAGATTGCCAAGCTCACCACTGATCTCAACCAATCTTAGCAGGACATCGAGGACAAATAATCCCGAATTGATGACCTCAAGGAGGGTCTCCAACAGAATAAAGCGGCTTTGGAAAAGGTCCATAATCTGAGCAATAAAATGGCTTAGCAGGAGGAAGAGGTATAGTGTCTTTTCATCTACTTATTTCTAGTACTTTTCTTTTGTTTATGTCCTCAAGCGACCTGATGCTTGTAGATAGGCAAAATCGAGCTCGAGGCGCATGAGCAGCTTAAGGCCCTGAGGGCAGATTTGGCCTCAAGGCGCCAAATGAACCTCGAACTCGGGGGCCAGCTAGCCGAAGCTAACGATCGAATTACCACGGCTATGGAGGAGTACAAAAGCTCTGTTCAATTCTCTAAGGAGCGTAAAGAGGCTTGTGCCGATGCATTCCAGTTCGGCGAGGAGGAAACTCGGGCTAAGATCTCTCAAGTGTATCCCGAGTTGGATTTATCTTTCCTGGAGGCTGAGCTATTTGATACTCGTACCCCGCGGGCCGAAGAAGCCGAGTATGAGGATATTTCGAACGTCGATCTTGACGCTATCTTGGGTCCCAAAGAGGCCATGTCTACTGAAGAATGCCTTCATCCTGCTGCTGAGGAACCCGAGGTCCCTCTTCCAACTACATTCGAGGTGGGTGAGGTGAGTCAAGTCCTTTCGGATGTCACCAAGGAGGTTCTCAAGACCGATTCGAACCCTGATTCTTAAGGGTTGCTCATGTATTTTTTATTTTTTCAACTTGTAATTCGATCGGGACTCAATGAATGAATCTTTTAATCTCTTTTTGCTTTGCCTTATCGCTTTGGTCATTGTCTTTTCGAATGACCTTTTTTGCTGGGAGTTTCTTCGATGGTAAACGAATCGTAAACAAAATGTGCTTTAAGATCGGATAGCCCTTGGGGGTTTCGAATCGAAGATTCTACTCAATCAAAGCTAGATTAACTGGTTTTGCTGATACATAAAATTGTTTGGTTTTGCCGATGAACGTAACTCCGACTTTGCCTTGGTTGGGGCCGAGGTTAGGTGCGTGCAAGCTCACTCGGTTTGCCAAGGCACGAAATGGTTCGGCATGAAATGACCGAAAATGGCTCAAATACTTCGGCTGGGGCCGAGGTTAGATAGCTCGATTTGTCCGAAGCAGAAAGTTGGTACGTTTTTGCCGAGGCACATAAAACAACTTTGCGCTTTGCCAAGGATGCCTCATTTCTGCTTAAGGCATTTATCTCGTTGGCCTTTTCCAACACGGGTCTTTTTAACGTACGCGATAAGCACTCGATCGTCATTGGACGGTGTCATTTTCGAAAGGGAAATTTTCAGGCCTGCCCATATCTCAAGGACCTGCGGTCAATTTCTTGCATTTAAGGCTCTTGATTCGAGGTCAAAAGAAAATCTTCTCCTTTCG
The DNA here is from genome assembly GCA_900491605.1 of Calamus simplicifolius. Lineage (NCBI taxonomy): Eukaryota > Viridiplantae > Streptophyta > Magnoliopsida > Arecales > Arecaceae > Calamus > Calamus simplicifolius. The sequence continues at coordinate 229,205 of UESW01001875.1, read as the reverse complement.
TCATGACCTGGGAGGCGTGTTCGGCGCACTTTGGAAAGCGCCTTTTCCTTTTGATTTACCACATGGCAGTGCAGCCCGGGCGTTTCAAATTCCGAGGCTCTCTTCTTTAATGGTTACTCCCGATTTGCTTGTCTATAAAAAGGGCAGAGAGCGGACTGTGTTTAGGCCATCTCCCAAGGCCTTCTCTTTTCTGTGAGTTGTAAGGGCTTTCATGGTGCATGTTTCATTGAGAGCGGAGAGATCGAGCTTTCCTTTTGAAAGCCGGTTCATCTCAGATAGCTGGGGTGATGGAGAAGCTGCTAAAGAGCAAGCAGTCCTTAAGGGAGGAGTCTTAGAGATTATATGGAGAGCGCACGAGATGCCTGCAGAGGTCATATGGCGAGCGCATGTACACGCTTCATGTATGTCCTTTATCACTTGCCATGGGGACCATAGGAAATGCAAAGCATACGTACTCCCCATGGAAGACATGGAGCTCACCTCCTTCCTCAATTTGGTTCCCTCAGTTCATCCGCCTGAGGAATCTTTTTCCATGTGAGGAAGGAGGAGAGTAGTGTTGGTTGCTGGTTCTCTGCCTATGTGCTTGGGCAATGACTAGCAGCCTAGCATCCCACTCAGGGAGGAGGCATCATTGGCATAAGCATCCACAGGTCTTTGACCTGGTTAGGATCCCTCAACGTGTTTGTCTGAGGGATCCGTGGATGGCTTACTTTGTTCTTTGGCATTAACCAGTGGCTCAACAGAGCTATCTTGTTTCTCTGATTTCTGGGGTTGGATGTAGAGACATCGTTATCGACCGAAGCTGCTCAGTCGAGCTTTTTACTTATCTTTATTTCCTGTGCTATGACGCACTTGTAATGCCTCTCAAGAGGTTGTAATTTTATCATTAATAAAGAAAGTTTTTTTTTAATCTTCTTCCTTTGAGTATTTATTTCTTTTTTCAGTATGGTTGTGCTGGGAGTTTCTCACTCACATCATGCTTTCTAGGTCGTAGCATAGTTTACTAATTCAATAGCTTTTGCTATGATATTTAATCCTCTGAGGAGGAAGCATTCACCTCTGTTTAGGTCAGAGGAAGGCCTGGGCAGCCCTGTGAACTTTTGATGCATGCATGATCCTACTCGAGGGAATGAAAGAACTTGTATAATTTTACCGGTAAGTGGAAGGTTACTTACCTCTGTCGAAGTATGATAGGATGCCTTAGTCACGTCAGAGTGTTTGAGGAATCACCCAATCAGGCCGAAGCTTTAGAAATATGTCGCTCGGTTTGGTCGAGGCTTCGGGGATTATTCAGGAATATATCACTTGGTTTGGCTGAGGCATCGGAAATTATTCAGGAATATATCACTCGGTTTGGCCGAGGCATCAGAAATTATTCAGGAATATATCACTCGGTTTGGCCGAGGCTTCAAGATTATATTTTACTTGGCACGGCCAAGGTACGGAGACCATCACTTGGCTTGGCCGAGGCTTCAAGATTATATTTTACTTGGCATGGCCAAGGTACGAAGATCGCTCGGCCCGACCGAGGATTTATAAAGATTATATTTTACTTGGTGCTGCCAAGGTACAGAGATCGTCACTCGGCTTGGCCAAGGCTTCAAGATTATATTTTACTTGGCACGGCCAAGGTACGAAGCTCTCTCGGCCCGGCCGAGGTTTGTCAAATATATTTTACTTGGCGCAGCCAAGGTACGGAGATCGTCACTCGGCTTGGCTGAGGCTTCATGATTATATTTTACTTAGTGTGGCCAAGGTATGAAGCTCTCTCGGCCCGGTCGAGGTTTGTCAAATATATTTTACTTGGTGCAGTCAAGGTGCGGAGATTGTCACTCGGCTTGGCCGAGGCTTCAAGATTATATTACTTGGCGCGGCCAAGGTACGAAGACCGTCACTCGGCTTGGCCGAGACTTCAAGATTATATTTTACTTGGCACGGTCAAGGTACGGAGACCGTCACTCGGATTGACCGAGGCTTCAAGATTATATTTTACTTGGCATGACCAAGGTACGAAGCTCTCTCGGCCCGATCGAGGTTTGTCAAATATATTTTACTTAGTGCGGCCAAGGTACAGAGATCGCTCGGCCCGGCCAAGGATTTATAAAGATTATATTTTACTTGGCGCTGTCAAGGTACGAAGACCATCACTCGGCTTGGCCGAGGCTTCAAGATTATATTTTACTTGGCGCAGCCAAGGTACGAAGCTCTCTCGGCCTGGCCGAGGTTTGTCAAATATATTTTACTTGGCGCGACCAAGGTACGGAGATCGCTCGGCCTGGCCGAGAATTTATAAACCTGCTTCTCATTGCAGCTATCAAAGAAGGAAATAAAAATAGAAATTTTGTAAATCTTTGAAAATTTAACTTAATGGGCAGAGTAAGTTTGGGGAGGGCATACTCTTACTGATGATAGACGCGGGATTATCCGAGTTCTACATTCGGGGAATAGATTTTCCATTTAGATCTTAGAGTTTATAGGTACCGGGTCTGATTACTTCCGCCACTTGGTAGGGACCTTCCCAATTTGGGAACAATTTTCCTTGCTCCAGTGGCTTCGAGACGGATGCCTTTCGAAGCACCAGATCACCGGAGAGGAAAAATTTTCCTCGGACTCTTGTGGAGTGATAGCGGGCTACTCTTTGCTGATAGGCAGCCATCCGGATTTGGGCTTTCTCTCTGACTTCTACTAAATCAAGATTGGTTCAGAGCTGTTCATCATTGGATTCCTCTGAATAACCTTCCACGCGAGGGGAGGGGAGTCCAACTTCCATAGGAATGACAGCTTCTGTGCCGAAAGCCATCTTAAATGGGATTTATCCCGTGGGTATCCTCTTAGTGGTTCGGTATGCCCACAACACATGGTGGAGTTCCTCGGCCCATCTGCCTCGCGCCTAGTTGAGCTGAGCTTTAATTCCCTGCATGAGAGTTTGGTTGGTTACCTTGGCCTCTCCATTAGCTTGAGGATATCCGACCGATGTCAGGCGATGGAGAATGCCATGATCCTCGCAGAACTTCTGGAACTTAGGGTTATCGAACTGCTTCCCATTGTCGGTGATGATAGTGTGGGGGAGGCCGAAGCGGTAAATGATGGATCTCCATACAAAGTCTTTAGCTCAAGCTTTGGTTATTTGGGTGACTGCTTCGGCTTCAACCCACTTAGTGAAATAATCAATCACAACAAATAAGAACTTCCTTTGCCCCATTGCAAGGGGAAAAGGGCCAAGAATATCCATTCCCCATTTGGCGAAGGGTCAGGGGGATGATATGAAAGTCAGGTGTGCCGAGGGGAGCCTCTGGCACGAATCACAAGCTCGAACGAGGTCATCGGTATCTTTCTGCATCGTCGGCCAATAATACCCTTGGCGCAACACTTTATGGCATAGGGCCCAACCACCAAGTTGATTGTCGCAGATGCCTTCATGAACCTCCCGAAGAGCATAATCGACCTCTGTTGGTCGAAGGAACTTGAGCAGCAACATTGAGAATGACTGTTTGTATAACCGATCGTCAATTAGGACATAATGAGGTGATTGCATCTTCAGCTTCCTTGCTTCTTTTCTGTCAGTGGATAGCAACCCTTCTTTAAGGTATTTGTGCAGGGGGTCCATCCAGGATAGTTCGGTGTCGATTTGTATCATCTGGTCAGCATCGGCGATGCTGGGCTTCTCCAGGACCTCCAAGTGAAATTTTCGCTCAAGATCCATTGACTCCGTAGTCGCCAGGTAGGACAGAAGGTTGGTGCGCATATTTTCAGCCCTTGGGATCTGGATAATTTTAAATTCATCAAAATAGGAGGATAAATCGCGCATCTTTTGGAGATACCGAATCATACTCGGCTCTCGAGCCTCAAACTCTCCCTGCACCTGGCCCACCACCAACTGGGAGTTGGTGTAGGCAATTAGTTTTTTGACCTTAAGCTCGTGGGCAATTCGGAGTCCGAAGAGTAGGGCTTCATACTCTGCTTTGTTGTTCGAGGATGGGAAGGAGAAGCGGATGCCATATTCAAAAGTTGCACCCTCTGGACTAGTGAGGACCAGACTGGTGCCAGAACCGCCCGCGCTGGGGGATCCATCGGTGTGAAGCAACCATGGGGCACTGGGCTTTGGTTGTCCAGGGGTATCCGAAGCAGAGCCATTTTCGGGTATGGTGCACTCGAGGAGGAAGTCCGCCAGAACCTGGGCTTTGATGGCTGAACGAGGCTGGTACTGAATGTCGTGCTCGCTCAGCTCGATAGCCCACTTGGTCATTCTTCCTGATGCCTCTGGGCAATAAATAATTGCTTTGATGGGTTGGTCAGTTAGGACAACGACAGTGTGTGCTTGGAAATATGGCCGCAACTTTCGAACTGATGTCACCAGGGCTAGGACCATCTTCTCGACTTGAGTGTACCTCATTTCAGCGTCCTTGAATAGTTTGCTAACATAATAAATAGGTCATTGGACTTTGCTATCCTTTCTATTTAGCACCGAGCCAATAGCATCTTCAGAGACCGCCAAGTATAGGTTCAGCACTTCCCTAGCTTCGGGCTGCTGAGGAGAGGTGGTGAGCCGAGGTATTTCTTGAGATCTTCAAAGAACTTTTGGAAATCAGGGGTCCAT
>UESW01001875.1:63488-211975 GCA_900491605.1 Calamus simplicifolius | reverse complement strand
AAATATTGAATAGTAAATTATTAATGTTTATTTGCTTCTTGCACATTAAATTATTATATAATGTATTACTAAATATTTATATATTATATAATGTGATATTTAATAATATTATAATATATATTATATAATATAATATATCAAATATTTATACTATTTAAATATAATATTTACTTTAAAAGATAGAATTAGAAATAAATATATAAGAGAAATGATAGGAGTAGCACTAATTGAAGATAAATGAGAGAAAATCGATTACGATGATTTAGACATATACAATAAAGACCTTTAGATGCTCCAGTTAGAAAGAGTGATCTTTTAATAATCCATGATAAGGATAGATGTAGAGGTAGACCTAAACTAATATAGGTAAAAATAATTTAAAAAATATATAACTATTTATAATTTGAATAATGTCGACTTAGTCCTGAATAAAGTAGAGTGAGGAAGCAGATTCATGTAGCCGACCCCATATAGTTGAGAAAAGGTATAGATGAGTTGAGTTGAGTTTTAAATATATAATATTTTAAAATCAATCTATAAAGAATTTATTTTTTTATTAAAATATTTTATATACTAGCAAAAAAAAGAGTAGGTCACTTAAAAGATTAAAAAATTATAATAAAATCTAAATATATAACTACTTACCATATCTTATTATTACGAACGAAATACAATAATTTTTTATTCATGAGAGTCTAATTAGCAGAAATGTAAAATTTCTAATGATATTGCATTATCAAGAATCAAACACCACCTAATTACCGCGCGTTGCTTTTGTCTTGAAAGCATAATAATAACTATTACTCCATGATAGCATCTCCTTGGTAATTCTAGGAAAAAGTGAAATTGTGAGTGATAGCATCTCCTTGGTAATTCTAGGTAAAAGTGAAGTCGTGAGTGTGTATAGTCTTCCTAGCATTCACTTTGCATGTATGGCAATATTATTTTGTAAGTTATTATATTTTTTAAATAAAGGAAAAGACCATATTTTCTATTCTAAAATAAATTTTAAAAAAATTGATATATAACTAGAGATGGTAAATAGGTCAAACTGCTAGTGGCTAGGGATGGAAGTGAACTTGGTGAGGTTGGGCCACATATCTATTTGAGGTCAACCCGAATTTTTTTAAGATTTCAGATCTAATTGGGACCTGAAAATTATTCTAAAACCCAGGCCCAATCGAGCCTAAACTCAAGCCAGTTTGGAATCCATCGAATCAACCTGAAACTCAAGCCCGGCTCAAGCAATGAGCTACGTTTATAAGCTCGAAACCCCTTCCACGTGGTTAATGCCATCAAGCACAACCTCCTCAATGCCGTCCACCATCCTGCCCCCTGCCGCATGCTCTTCCGTCTGATCCCCATCACGCGTTCCTACGTTGGGTGCAAGATTATCGAGGGCTCCAATCTATACCTGCTATCACACAAGTATGTCATTGTCACGCCTCAGACCCAAAAAGTTTAAGCTATGGTGACAACCCGCCGCATGCCGGGCATGCAAGGCGTCCCAAAATTTATACATCGATCATTATAAGGCAATAAATATAATAAGTCAATCCAAATCCACACTTTATTACAAACCACTTATATAAGTTTTGGGCTACAAGTCCTACACACAAATATTACTGGGGTTACATCAACACTATGGAACTATTTTATTGAACTGAAGCTCCATCTACCCCATAATTTCATCTTCAATCCTGAGGCTCTGAAAAATATTATGAGATTTACATGAGCTCACACTCAATAAGTAAGCCTATAATAATGACATAAAATAGTCATATATCATCTTATCTCTCAAGATATTATCAAGTCATAATTTTCATAGAAACTTCCAATTTAATTAACATGCTATCATAATCATGCATATCATTAAGTCAAAATAATTATGGAAGCTTATAAAACAAATACCATAATATGCATTGTAAACAAATCCACTGTTTATATTTAATCATTGTTATATTATATCATATGTGTCCCACGGCCCTGCAATGCCTCCATCAATTAGCACACATCCTCTAGATGTGCGTGGCCTCCACATGCCATATCAATCAGCACACATCCTCTAGATGTGCATGGCCTCCACATGCCATATCAATCGGCACACATCCTCTAGATGTGCGTGGCCTCCACATGCCATATCAATCAGCACACATCATCTAGATGTACGTGGCCTCCACATGCCATATCAATCGGCACACATCCTCTAGATGTGCGTGGCCTCTACATGCCATATCAATCGGTACACATCCTCTAGATATGCGTGGCCTCCACATGCCATATCAAAGGAGAACCGCAGCGACACATATAATATAATTCAAATCATTTTACACATGCATGTCACATATTATGCGTCATCATAAGCATAATTTCTCTCATAACACATAAACAGTAGTTTGTACATTTTTAACCATTGTATATAATCAATTCACTTTGCAAATAATATCAACTATTATAGCAAATATGCAATTAGATACATATGGTACAGCTTACCAATTTCTAAAATAATCAATAAAACTCTATTTCATAAATATGCATTAAACTATAAATACAATCATTTATAATTTATGAAATTATTATATTTGGCTTACTTACCTCGGTACGCTAATCCCAAATGGTTAACCAGGTATTTAGACATCTGGGTACTTGTATCCCAAAAACTGTAAAATATGGAATCCCAAACTTCACACGTATGGGAGCTTTCTTTTACGCATCACTTCTTCACAAGTTTACTAGGAAGGTTGAATTCTGCCCTCAGCATAAACTCCTTACCACAAGGAAAAGATTTTATTTTCCAGAGCAATGCATTGTTCTCGGGTGCATAGTTAGTAGATCCCATGGAGGTATGCACAATAGGATTTGTAGCATCTGAAGGTACAGGCACTTCGATTTCAACACCTGTTCCAGTGATCCGTTCCTTGAATCGACTTCTTGCCTTTACCATGAGCTCTATTTGACTTCTTGCGTGCCTCTTAATTTGAGCTTCCACCTAGATAATAGGCTTTACCTGAGTACTGAGTCTGTATGACATCAAATCAAAAGATCCATCAGGTGGTATGAAGGATATTGTCTTGCCATTCTCAAAACGGGCCAACGTACAAACTGGTGAAATTTGATATCATCTAGATCTATGGCTTTCCCTTCTGTGGCCCGACCTTGAGCCTCCAAAAGCATCATCAACGAATACCACCGGATCTTGAGTTTTCGGATCACCCTGTATTTCGATGAGTTAGGCGAAGAACGTTCGGCTTGGAGGGCGGACACGTCCCATCGATAGTCTCGCCATACGAGGACGCGACCCTATGTCGAGGAGGAAGAGCGCCGAGACGACTCCCGCCATGCGATGTTGGATTCGGGTGATCAGATCAGAGGAGGACGAGAGGCATGTGATCAGGATCTGGCCACTACTTCCTCCCTTGCCACCACCAAAGATCTCTCGTGTTCGAAGGCGGTGCCTCAAATGCTGATCCTTCGCCTACACAAAAGCGAACGCTAACCTCTCTCCGATACCAGGATCTTGTCCAAAGGCTTTTCTCTCTCTCTCTCTGGCGTTAGAAGGATGGGGCTGGGCTGGGGATTATCTGGAGGAGGTGTGCGCCAGGGTGAAGGAGGGAGTCGACCTTCAACTTCTTTTATTCTCCCACGCGACGCCTCGGATCAGAGATATCGGGAACCAATCAGACACACGACGACTTGGGTAACCAATCGACAAGTCGGGAACCTAAACGTCCGAATAAACTCTAGGTACCAGGTGTCCTCAAATAAATGTTGGGGTTACCTTCCCCATAATTAATTTACGGGGGGTTACATCTCCCTCCCTTATAAAAATTTCGTCCTCGAAATTGACACACATCAAATATACTATAGAATTCAAATATGATCTATCAACAATCTTGAATAGAGAATTTACCTGCAATTAATGTGGATACTTCTTTTTCATTTCTTCCTAAAGTTCCCAAGTTTTTCATTTCCTCCTCAAGCTACCAAATAGCCTCCATCTCAGAATGATTACTCCACTGAACCTTGATATAAAGAATGCTACACCATCTCAGAACTTGATCCTTTCAGTCCACGATGCACACAAGATGATCTTCATAAGTCAATTCTTTCTTAAGCTAAATTGGTTCAAGATGGGAGCTTAGAATATTCCTCCTTAATCGTAAAGATATGAAACACATTAAACACCCCAAAGAGTAATGAAAGCAGTGCTAAGCTATAAGCCGCCACATATATCTTGATCAAAATCTCAAATGACCCAATGTGCTGTGGACTCAGTTCACCTCTAAACCCAAACCTCATTACATCATTGGTTAGTAAAACTTCCGAATAATCTTCAACCTGAAATTTCAAATCTTTCTGTTTGACATCAACATAACTTTTCTATTAACTCTGAGCTACATGAAGCTGCTTTAATTAATGATACTTTTTCATAATTGCTAAACCAGCTCAGTATCCAAAATTTTCTCTCTCTCATTTCATTTCAATAAAAGGGGATCTATACCTTATATCATAGACAACTTAAATGAATCCATTTGAATGTTGGCTTGGTAATCAATAAAATAAGCAATTTCACTAAGGGTAAGAAACTATACCAAGCATTTTCTAAATTCATCACACAGGCTCATAGTATATCATCTAAAATCTAATTGGTTCCTGCAAATTGTCCATCTATTTGAGGGTGGAAGGCTGGACAGAAATTCAGCTTAATCCACAAAGCTTTATGAAGACATCATCGAATTAGGAGAGTGAGACAAATGGGTTCAGACTCAATTTACGCAGTTTACCATTAAACCAAAAACAAATATTAACATTTTATCCCGCTAAAATTCCATCCTCGAAATTAAATGTTCACAAATTTTGTACCATTAAAGATACTCACTAGCAAACTTTTATTTCATTCCCAAGCACCCAAATGACATATCCAACTTTCAAAATTAATTTAATCTTTCTACCAAATAAAATTAATTTCCTTAAGAAGTATTTCTTTCCTGTCATCCTTTTTTTTATATACTTCTCACAACATAGTCATTATAAATATCATAGAATCCATCATATGTATTATGTCATCCATTCTTAAGGTTAGTAACACATCAGGTACTCTTAATTCCTCGATAAGATAGTTCTAAATTCTTGTGAATTAGATATAAGATAGTTTTCTTTCCATGCTCTCTCAACTCATAAATAGTTGAATGTGCCATTAATCATTACGACACTTATTTCAGTCATCATAACATACTATGTTTCACTCTTGAATACTTCAAGCTAACATCAATGAACATTATGCCAATCATTTAGGATATCTTTCATAATTATCATAATCAACTAATTTAATTTCTTTGAATAATATTGCCATCATTAATCATCAGTATAATTAATTTATCAGTAATTACCACCACAATCAATCAATTTCTCTTGAATAGGTCAGTATATCCTTAATATTGCAATTTAAATGATTCAAATCATTGAATCAATTATTTTGTTACCAATGACTATCAAAATTACCTATAGATTATGCAATGTCTCATGCCATAACATGACCAACTAATTTAAACCCTTCAAATATCTTAAAGTGACTTCACTAATCTAGCTCAGATGGATACAAGACTTATAAGGTCAATAAAGATTGAAATGCACTTACCATCCGAAAGACATAATTAAAATTATAGTAATCTCTCTATGACTTGAAAGTGATAATAGATGTACCCTTAACCATAATCCATAACTGATAATAATCAAAATAAAATCATCTCCCTCCTATTTTCTTAACAATAATTATGCCACTTATGGATGATTGATAATTTATTCATCCTGGAGAAGATATCTACTTAGGAACTATGAAAAAAGGTACAATAAGTATGCACGATAAATTAATGAATAGATATCTTGATTTAGAAATCTATTAACAGATCAAAATTCCCATGAAATTCTTTATCAGTGGAGTTTATCTTATTCTCATTATTGCTAAAATATTTCACTTTCTACCATCAAAATATTTGATCATTTATTGCCAAAATCGGTTCTAAAGATTAATAGAGTCTACTACTCTTAAAAACTTAAACAATAATTGTCTCAGAATTTATAATTTTATTAGCATCAATATCAACCATCTCCATATCTAGCAAATTAACAATCAGTTTTGAACATGTAATATCCATAATAAAAGTTTTCTTAGTAAATTCACTATATATACTTATCCATCCGGACTCAAATTCAAAAAGTACTCAATTGTAATTGATCAAAAACATGTAGATAACTATTCATTACCAAAATATCATCAATATTAATCATCTCTATAACCGACAGATTAGCTCATAATCTTATCTTACAATATCAACATGCAAGTTCTACAAATAAAAATTCATTTTATACATCCACATTCAAATTCAGATTTAATACCTCAAAATCCACATATCGCACTCAATTGCAATATGGATATAATGGTGTTTAGTTATATTAGTCATCAATTGAAATTTTCAACTACTATATTATATTCCATATATTCATTTATCTGGTATTGCATCTCCAAGAAAAGTTTCATCTACCCATATTATTTCAAGGTCTAAAACTGCTACGAGTCATCTCCAACAAGTTTGACGGAGCTAAAACCTCTAGAAGCCCCTAGGCCTCCCCACTGGTCAAGGCTACCAACTAGGGAGCCCACATAATATCATTGGCTTACGATGATTCATTCTTAATTCCTATCAAATTTGTAATTCAATTAATATCTTGATAAACTTTAAATTTCAAGCTTCCAAAGCATAATTCTTAAAATTCCTTTAAAGTCATAATTGTCTCAATATCATCCTAGTATTTTGCCTAGAGTGTCATCATGCATGTGTCCCTAAGGTCATAATCTAGGCTCTGATACCATAAAAGCTGTCACGCCCCAGACCCAAAAAGTTTGAGCTAGGATGACAACCTGCCGCATGCCGGGCATGCAAGGCGTCCCAAAATTTACACATCGATCATTATAAGGCAATAAGTATAATAAGTCAATCCAAATCCATACTTTATTACAAACCACTTATATAAGTTTTGGGCTACAAGTCCTACACACAAATATTACTGGGGTTACATCAACACTATGGAACTATTTTATTGAACTGAAGCTCCATCTACCCCATAATTTCATCTTCAATCCCGAGGCTCTGAAAATATTATGAGATTTACATGAGCTCACACTTAATAAGTAAGCCTATAATAATGACATAAAATAGTCATATATCATCTTATCTCTCAAGATATTATCAAGTCATAATTTTCATAGAAACTTCCAATTTAATTAACATGCTATCATAATCATGCATATCATTAAGTCAAAATAATCATGGAAGCTTATAAAACAAATACCATAATATGCATTGTAAACAAATCCACTGTTTATATTTAATCATTGTTATATTATATCATATGTGTCCCACGGCCCTGCAATGCCTCCATCAATCAGCACACATCCTCTAGATGTGCGTGGCCTCCACATGCCATATCAATCAGCACACATCCTCTAGATGTGCGTGGCCTCCACATGCCATATCAATCGGCACACATCCTCTAGATGTGCATGGCCTCCACATGCCATATCAAAGGAGAACCGCAGCGACACATATAAATATAATTCAAATCATTTTACACATGCATGTCACATATTATGCGTCATCATAAGCATAATTTCTCTCATAACACATAAACAGTGGTTTGTACATTTTTAACCATTGCATATAATCAATTTACTTTGCAAATAATATCAACTATTATAGCAAATATGCAATTAGATACACATGGTACAGCTTACCAATTTTCAAAATAATCAATAAAACTCTATTTCATATATATGTATAAAACTATAAATACAACCATTTATAATTTATGAAATTATTATTTTGACTTACTTACCTCGGTACACTAATCCCAAATGGTTAACCAGGTATTTAGACATCTGGGTACTTGTATCCCAAAACTGTAAAATATAGAATCCCAAACTTCACACGTATGGGAGCTTTCTTCACGCATCACTTCTTCACAAGTTATACTAGGAAGGTTGAATTCTGCCCTTAGCATAAACTCCTTACCACAAGAAAAATATTTTATTTTCAAGAGCAATGCATCGTTCTCGGATGCATAGTTAGCAAATCCCATGGAGGTATGCACAATAGGATTTGTAGCATCTGAAGGTACAGGCACTTCGATTTCAACACCTGTTCCAGTGATCCATTCCTTGAATCGACTTCTTGCCTTTACCATGAGCTCTATTTGACTTCTTGCGTGCCTCTTAATTTGAGCTTCCACCTAGATAATAGGCTTTACCTGAGTACTGAGTCTGTATGACATCAAATCAAAAGATCCATCAGGTGGTATGAAGGATATTGTCTTGCCATTCTCAAAACGGGCCAACGTACAAACTGGTGAAATTTGATATCATCTAGATCTATGGCTTTCCCTTCTGTGGCCCGACCTTGAGCCTCCAAAAGCACCGTCAACGAATACCACCGGATCTTGAGTTTTCGGATCACCCTGTATTTCGATGAGTTAGGTGAAGAACGTTCGGCTTAGAGGGTGGACACGTCCCATCGGTAGTCTCGCCATACAAGGACGCGACCCTAGATGTCGAGGAGGAAGAGCACCGAGACGGCTCCCGCCATGCGATGTTTGGATTCGGGTGATCAGATCAGAGGAGGACAAGAGGCACGTGATCAGGATCTGGCCACCACTTCCTCCCTTGCCGCCACCAAAGATCTCTCGCGTTCAAAGGCGGTGGCTCAAATGCTGATCCTTCGCCTACACAAAAGCGAACACTAACCTCTCTCCGATACCTGGATCTTGTCCTAAGGCTTTTCTCTCTCTCTCTCTCTCTCTGGCGTTAGAAGGATGGGGCTGGGCTGGGGGATTATCTAGAGGAGGTGTGCGCCAGGGTAAAGGAGGGAGTCGACCTTCAACTCCTTTTATTCTCCCACACGATGCCTCGGATCAGAGATATCGGGAACGAATCAGACACAAGACGTCGACAAGTCGGTAACCTAAATGTCCGAATAAACTCTAGATACCAGTGTCCTCAAATAAATGCTGGGGTTACCTTCTCCACAATTAATTTATCGGGGGTTATAGTCATTCTATGGAAAATTTTATTTCAAGCCCTTATTTGATTAAAACTATTTTGTTTAGTTAATAAGAAGTATTTACTAGTGTCGATATAGAAATTTATTTCTTATTAAGTTTTGATCTTTTTTATTTGTATCTAGATTATTATTTGTGATATAATTGGGAGCATACGAAGGGGCTGGAGTCTTCTATCGTTGGCCTCTGTCGAATTTTAGTTTGATAATAAAATAATTATTTTATGACTTTTTGATAGCATGGCGGGTGTTGTCGAAGAAATCCGCTCTTCGATTGAGGTGCAGCTCGGCTTCGAATCTGGACGCTGGTCTCTCGTCCGAATGAAACCTGCAAAACAGTCCTCACGCAGAGAGTATCTGGGTGGCCCTCTGCAAAAGACCCTTCGACGTCCAAGTCAGTGAAAATTCACAGCAAGCAGATATGAGAAAAAGGCTCTCGCAAAAGAGTTCCTCAAGTTGAGTGGCCTCTCGAGAACTCGGAACTCTGCTCAAGCTTCAATGGAGTTTTTTCCAGTTATGGTGTCAGTGGAAGCATACCTGAGAGACTTTAGGGCTGGGGTATTTATAGGTAATCACCTGATTCCTTGGGCACATCAGAGGGAGTCCGAAAACCATTCAGATTCAAATCATATTCGAATCAAGTTTGTTGCGAGGTCGGTGGGATCCGTATCTAGTTAGTTAAAGGATCGACGGCCTGGAGAGTTGGTTGATGCTTTGAGATTTGATGACTATAGATCCTAAGCCATTCTTGTAGGCCTTAGGCCACTTCCGGCATTATTTACATAATTTTATGTTTGAGATCTTCTTTGGCTATAATGAATTTGGAACTCTTCCGTGCTTGATTCCGCAGAGGTGGTTAATCACATCGGTCTGACCAAGGTGTAGGATAGCTCGGTTCGTCGAGGTATGAGAATTGCTCGGTTCGCCGAGGTATGAGAATGGCTCGGTTCGTCGAGGATGATTCGGCTCCGATGTCTTTCGGATGTGATAGCTGACTTATGTCGAGATTGGTCTCGACTTAATTAATGATACATGTAAACATTAATGTGATGATAATTTTACCCTTCATCAGCAGGGAGTGGATCCTTCGCAAGAAGGTGCACAGATCTGAAGACAGCACTGATCCTAAAGCAACCCTCAGCATGGATCTAGGCATCTGCTCTTCTTGGCAGCGGATACGATCTCCCCTGTTTCAGCTGGGCAACAGATCGGGCGGCTGTGCTAGACGAAGGTCCCATCGGAAGAAGCCGGCGAGGGGATCTACCTGGGCGACGATCTCTGGTGAAAATCGGAGAAGAAGAACCTCACATCGGCTAGGCGAGCTGGCAGGTGGAGGCCAGAGGCGGCGGCGAGCAGCAGGCGCCCAGCAACAATAAAAGCCGATGAAAGATCAGGCTGGTGATGAGTCCACAGGCGGCGTTTCTGTGGTCGGAGACTGGAGGGTCGGTAGCTGCGAGCAGTAGTGGCGACTGGATGTACACCGGTGGGATGCATTGGTCGGCTGGGGCTTCAGCAAAGGAGCAGAGATCAGGCGAATTAGTGAAGAAGCCGTGCAACGGACGGCTTTGGACGTGGCCGGAGGCTGCACGGAAGGTGCCGGAGGAGCTGACGAAGAAACTAGGCTGGCGACTTCTCCAGGAAGACAATCGCCGCCCCGGTTCGTTGAAGGCAGAATTTTCAGCTGCTTGACCGCGGCGGAGAAAGATCGCGGAAGAAGCCTCATCAGTCAGGTGATTTGAACCGAAAGAAGAGGCACACGACGAGGAGCTTTGGTGTCGCCGACGGCGGACTCGGCGCGGGTGAATCAGTTAGAAGAAAAGGAGATTGGTGAGGAAGAAGAAAGGAGGAGGAAGAAGGAAGGGGAAGGAAGAAAAAAAAAGAGAGAGAGAGAGAGCGAGCGAAGGGGGGGGGGGGGGGGGGGGGGGGGGGGGTGGAGGAAAACAAAGAGAGAAAGAAAAAGAATAAGAAAATAAAAGAATAAAAAAAGAAAGGATTTTTTTTATTTTTATTAAAAAGTTGTGCTACTCCCGCTACTGAGTATAGAATAAACCTGCAATAACATCGAAATAGATGAAATTCTTAAAGAAATCTTCTGCAAAAGCTGTCTGGAGTTGTTAATAACATGAAAGCCAATAGAAGGGATATCCATGATGAGAAGGTCTTATAAAAAATTATATGAACCTTGGCTGAGCAGTTCGAATATGTGGTAATGGCTATTGAGAAAATAAGAGATACCAAATCTATGATGATTATTAAGCTATAAGATTTATTAGAGGCACATGAATAGTGTTTGAATGAAAAACAGTTGTAGTTAAGCAAAAATTGAAGCCCAAATGAATTTGAAACAAGAAGACATGTTCTCAAATAAAGCATAATCAAAGCGAAAAAATCAAAATTATAAAGGTAGAAGAGAATAGAATAAATCCATTTAAAGATGAAGTGAGCACCAAACGTAGAACAAAGCTAAATCCAATATTCAATGCCATAAGTATAAGAAGTATGACATTATCAGTCTGAGTGCAAATCTCATATTCAGTACCATAGCTATAAAAAATATGGTCACTATAGTCATGAATGTCATGCTAGAAGATTAGATAACTAGGAGAATCATGCTAAACTTGCTTAGAATAGTGATGAAAACATGAGACTTTGTTGTTAGCCAATCATACAATAGTGAATGAAGATAACAATCAATGATTATTATATACATGGTGCAGTAATCATTTGAGTGGCAAAAGAATATGTTTACCGATTTGGATGAGTTTTTCATACTACTATAAAACATAGAGATAATACAAAGTTATCAGTTTGTAAAAATGAAAAGATTGGTATCAGATTAATGGATGGCTCACTTAGTTATATTTTTGAGATGTTATATGCTCCTACTAATATTTGTCAAAATCTCTTGAGTGTATAATAGCTTATAGAGAAAGGGTATGACCTACATTTTAACAAAAGTGGAAGCATTATTATGGATAAGAGAAAGGATTAATAGCAAATGTAAAGATGATAAACAATCAATAATTCTCATTAACTATTAGTTATGACAATCATTTTTTCCAAGTTTTTATGATAGGTGATGATGATAAGCTATAGCATATATGTCTTAGGAACATGAATTTTGGAAGCATCAAATTCCTTTCAAATAAAAGTTGAGTTTTAAGCTTGCCAATAATCAATATACTTAATAAAGTTTGTGACTTATGTTCTGAGAAAGAAGTATAGAAAAGTCTTCTAAAGACAATCTTGGAGGGCCAGAAGACTACTTGAAGTCATTCATTCTAATTAAGTTAAAAAGAAGAAATGCTCCTAACTCAAGTTAAAATAGAGCTATGTTCCTAACTAAAGCCAAATAGAAGCCATGCTCCTAACTTAAGCCAAAGAGAGGCCATGCTCCTAACTCAAGCCAAAGCAGAGTCATGCCCTTGTTCCAAGTCAAAGAGGAGCCATGCTACTGATCCAAGCCAAAGATAAGCCATAGAGGAATCATGTTCTTGAAAGTCAAAAAGGAGTCATACTCCAACTTAAGTCAAAAAGGTGTTATGCTCCTAACTCAAGCCAAAGAGGAATCACACTCCTAATTTAACCTAAAGAGG
The DNA here is from genome assembly GCA_900491605.1 of Calamus simplicifolius. Lineage (NCBI taxonomy): Eukaryota > Viridiplantae > Streptophyta > Magnoliopsida > Arecales > Arecaceae > Calamus > Calamus simplicifolius. The sequence goes on along the minus strand of UESW01001875.1, from coordinate 199,269 downwards.
AGCTATGCTCTAATTCAAATAAAAAATGAGTCATATTCCTAACTTCAGCCAAAAAGGAGCCATGCTCCAAACTTAAGTAAAAGGAGAGTCATGATCTTAACTCAAGTCAAAGAGGAGCTATACTTCTAGTTCAAGCTAACAAGAAGCTTTGATCTATAGAAGATTTAGAGCCTTACTCCATCAAAAATCCTAAAGCCTTGCTCCATCTAAAATTAAAGTCTTACTCCATTGAAGACTCGATCCTTACTCTATCAAACTCTAAAGCCTTTCTCAATCAAAATATTAAAGTCTTACTTCATCAAAAATCAAAGCTTGCTCTATTAAAGATCGAGGCCTTACTCCATCAAAGACCCGGAGTCTTGCTATATCAAAAACTTAGAACCTTACTTCATCAAAACTTTAAAGCCCTACTTCATCAAAAATTGAAGCTCTTCTTCATTGAAGATCAAAAGCCCTACTCCATCAAAGTTGTGGAGCCTTGTTTTACCCAAATCTTAGAGACCTACTTTGTTAAACTATGGAGCCTCTCCTCTATAAAAAAATCAAACCCTTACTCCATTTGAAGATTAGAGCCTTGCTTTTATTGAAGACCAAAGCCTTCATCAAAATCTTAGAGCCCTACTCTATTAAAAATTAAAACCATGCTCTATTGAAAATTAAAGCCCTGCTCCATTGAAGACTTGAAGCTTTGCTTTATTAAAGACTTAGAGCTTAGCTTTATTGAAGAATAGATCATTACTCCATCAAACGTTAAAGCTCTATTTCATTAAAAATTTAAGAACTTACTTCATTGAAGACTTGGAGCCTTATTTTATTGAAAGCCAGAGCCTTGCTTCACTAAAATTTTAGGGCCTTGCTCTCTTTAAAATTGAAGCCTTACTCTTTCAAAACTCATGATGTTGTTAAAATGGAAACAAAACCTGCCTAAATGAGGTTGAAACTCAAAAGAAAGACAAACATAAAGGCAAAAAGAAGAACACGAGGAGGATAAACATGTGACATTTTAACTTAAATCATAAAAAATAATAATGTCACCTTGAAACCCAAAATAAATATGAAATAACAAAATAATCTTTCTCACATATGTATGCATATGCACCAGTAAGTCTAACAGGGACTACGATCTTTTAATTGAAAGTTTTTCAACTCCTAAAATAGGAGTAATTAGTAGTTGGTGCTTGCACCCATTGAAAATCAAGACTTCACATCACCTAAAAAGAAGTCACCATAAAAAAGAATCAAAATATTAAATAAATTTACTCTAACACCCCATATTATTCTAACTAAACTAATTTTGTTGAGAGAAAAGATGGTACGAAGGTTGACACACCCCATACCAAACATGTTCTAACTAATTTTTAACTCTTGGAAAGCTAAGGTGATGAGAAATCTTGGAGATTATCTTGACAATTTTAATTATATTGGTACTAGTGAAGCTTTCTTTTGTATTATACGTGTTAGACTATCTTTTTGGATATAACTAGAGATAAATTTCAAATTTGAGCTTATCGAATACTTATAGATTAAGTGTTACTTTTTATTTTTTCAAAGAGATGCCTATCAGTTTGGTAGTCTTATAAAATATATTCCTTTCTACCATTTTAACTTAGCATGAATATCATAGAATTGTCATTTAAACTTGTCCAAATATAACTTATAATATAATCATGCTTTCTTTTTGAACTTCAATAGACTTTTATCACCCAAAAGAGGTAATAGTTATTGCAAACTTTTCATACCAAGCACATGAAGCTTGCTTGAGACCATATAAAGCTTTTTTCAATTTGATTAAGAATAATTTGATTCATTGTAGACCGATTTAGCCACTTCAATGATATTTGAATAAGGTTTGGAAGGAGGATCTGCTAAATATAGGACTTTAAGTACAAGGTTTAAAGATGAGATACCCATTTTAGTCATAGATCTAGAGGCGTAGGCACATAATTTCTCATGGAGGGGGTCTAGGGCATGCCCCCATGCACAATGCACCAACTCACTAGAGACATGGTTACTAAAAGCTATAAACGAAAATCCTATCCTCTAGAGCACACAATAGACATATAGTTAGGGTTTAATTAGTGTAAGAGCTTTCTAAGGAGTTAGACAAGAGATTTTGGACCTTAATCACATACTAAGATACCTTGAAAACTAAAGGAAAAAAAGGGCAAAGATCTACAAGCTACACAACTAAGACGTAGGAATTAAAATAAGGTAAACCAGAAAAGAGAAATATAAGTAAATTCATCAATAAGGAGGAAGAAATTTTATTCATATTAATTACACACTATTACTTGAGATCACAAGATTAAAATAGTGAAAACACAAGAAGAAACAATAAGGAGGCTTCTTCAAGAGTAAATCAATATGATCCGACTTGCTTTATATTATTTGGAAGAGACTCCTCATAAAATTTTACCTAGCTTTGACTCCTTTTCTTTTTTTTTAAAAAGTTTCTTAAATCTTAGATAGAGATTGCTTCTTGGATGCGAAAGATTTAAATATAAAAAAGTAGGGAAGATGAAGAAAAAAAGGAGAGGGAGAGAGGTATGACTAATGGAAACCAAAGATAAAGCTAAGGGGAGGGAGAGTGTTGACCCAATTGATGATTTTGATGATTAACAAAACTATTTGAGTATAACTAATGGAGGCTCTAATGATTTTGATTAAGTATTTCAGATTATAAGTCTATTGAATGATCAAAATCAGGAGTTACATCGTGTTCTGGATCGAATCTAATGTCTAGGTAAGATCGCAGACATTAGAGTCGACTCCGAGAATCACAGAGCCGACTCCGGATCTGGCACGGAAGTTAGAGTCGACTCCGAGACTGTTAGAGCCGACTCTCACAGAAGAAACAGAACGTCGATTTTTCTGGCCCCGACCTAGAGTCGACTCCGGGTAAGTTAGAGTCGACTCCAGAAAAGTTTCATGTCGACCCCAGAAAAGTCAGAGACGACTCCAGAAATAACGTTTTAAAGTGCTTCGAGTTAGAGCCGACTCCAGAAAAGTTAGAGTCGACTCCAACCCACCTGGAACGAAAAATCAAATTGCCAGATCAGCTCTAACGGTAATATTTCTATTTTGCCTTATTTCTAACGGATATATTTTGTTACAAGGTACACTCCAACAGATAGTTTTGTTCCAAAAATGGTTTGAAAGAAATCTATAAAAAGGAAAAACTATCATTCAAAAGTGGAAGAGGAAGAGAAAAAAAAATGGAAAAACAAAGAGGAAATTCGAAAATAGAGAAATCCCATTTCAAAATCCGAAAAAGAGAGAGCCTGAATCTCAAGAGGAAAACCTTCTAGCTCAAATCCACTCCACTCCAAAAAGCTCAAGAGGAATCCAAGGCATTCAAATCAAAGTTTTGGTGGATTTCCCAACTTGGAGAAAGAGGATTCGTTTCTTGCTTTTCAACCCTTCTCAACTGCTTCAACTGTGAAGAATCGGAGCTGAGGCTTGATTCAACCCAGCAAGGAGAAGAAGAAAAGAAGAAAAGCTCAAAAGCCAACCATCTACAAATCAGGCTTTTCTAAACCTTGTTATTCTTATATTTGATTATCTGCTCATTAAGGAGCTTTGTAATTGAAAAACAATATTTCATTTGTTTGTATCTAGTTCAATCTGGAGGATTGAACTAGTGGAGGTAGTCTTACCTCAGTATAAGCTTGGTAAAGCTTGTGTTAGGGTTTTTGTGCTGGTGAGCCCTTGAAAACCAGCTGGGTTCGTTGTGCGCCCGGGAAAACAATAAGTTTGAGTTGTGAGCTTGCAAAACAACTCGGTTGTAATCAGGTTGATTATAGTGTGGACCCAAGTGAATCTTGGGAGTGGACGTAGGTGTTGGATACACCGAACCACTATAAACTCTTTGTGTTTGCCATGCTTACATTGACTCTATCTCTATCACTGTCTTATTCACTGCACTTTGTATTTACATTGCTATTGCCTTCATTCATCTTAAGCAAACTATTTTAAAAAGCTAATTTTTTAAAAGAACCCAATTCACCCCCCCCTCTTGGGTTGTCATCTGGGCCAACAATTGGTATCAGAGCTAGTGCTCATTAGATTTTGATCACACGATCAAGAGCTAAAGATCCAAATGGCAACACAAGTTGGATCATTTGCTGAAGGTCATTCTACAAATAGACCTCCACTGTTTAATGGTTCAAATTATTCATATTGGAAAGCTAGAATGAGGATATTCATTCAAGCTTCTGACTATGAACTATGGGGTGTTATAATTAATGGACCTAGTACACCCACACATATTATTGATGGCACTATTGTTCCTAAGCCTGAAAGGGACTGGAATGATAATGATAGGAAGATGGCACAGCTTAACGCTAAAGCCATGAATGTATTATATTGCTTCTTAGACGCTAATGAATTCAATAGAATCTCCACATGTAATTCCGCAAAGGAGATTTGGGATAGATTAGAGGTAACCCATGAGGGTACCAACCAAGTAAAAGAATCAAAGATTAATATTCTTGTTCATAAATATGAATTGTTTAGCATGGAACAATCTGAAACCATTGCATGCATGTATACAAGATTTACAGATATTGTAAATGGTTTGAAAAGTCTTGGTAAGATATATACTAACTCTGAACTTGTTCGAAAAATTCTTAGGTCATTACCAAGATCATGGGAAGCAAAAATGACAGCAATCCAAGAAGCTAAGGACCTCAACACTTTACCCTTAGAGGAGCTTCTAGGATCTCTTATGACCCATGAGCTGACTATGAAGCAGCATGTAGAGGAGGACACAAAGAAGAAGAAAATGATTGCCCTCAAAGCTGCAAAAGAAGAAAAGAGCAGCAGCGATGATGATGATGATGATGATGAAAAGACTGCTCTCTTAGCCAAAAAGTTTAAAAGATTCATGAGGAGAAAGAAACCCTTTCACAAGAAGAAATTTGAAGCAAAGTGGGAAGGAGAAAAGGATAAGAACAAGGACAAGAACAAAGAAAAAGAGAAAGACCCCTTGACTTGCTATGAATGTAACAAACCGGGGCACTTTAGGAATGAATGTCCTAAACTGAAGAAAGCCTATAAAAAGAAAAAGAAGGCTTATGTGGCGACTTGGAGTGACAGCGAGGAATCTTCTTCGAAGAAGAAGAACAAAAGGAAGTCGCAAACGTATGTTTTATGGCGAACAACAACGATGAGGTAAGTTCTGATAACTCTTGCGATGAATTTGCTTTTGATGAACTTTTTGATGCTTTTAATGAACTTGTTAGCGATTTCAAGGTTTTGAAAAAGAAATACAAGATTTTGAAAAATAAAAATTTAACTTTCATTAAAGAAAAGGAAAATCTTAATAATGAAGTTGAGAAATTTAAATCTGAAAATGAGATTTTAGTAAAAGAAAAAGAACTAATTTCAAATGAAAATGATAAACTAAGGAAAGAGGTTGAAAAACATAAGAACATAGTTGATAAGTTTACCTTAAGCTCAACTAAATTAGACATGTTATTAAATAGTCAAAAAGCAGTTTTTGATAAAGCCGGATTAGGGTATAACACTTTAAGAAAACAAAATCACTGAAAAATATTTTTGCATGCTGGCCAAAGTAATTTTACATGCTTTAAATGTAATCAAATAGGACATAAATCTTATGAATGTAAAATTCTGAAACCTAATAAAAACTTAAATGTTAAAGGGAAGAAAATATGGGTTCCGAAAGGAACAATATTTGTTGCTACTAACCATGAAGGACCCAAGAAAGCATGGGTACCTAAACATAAAGTCTGATTTCATTGCAGGAATGTCTTGTGGCCAAGAGATCAAAGAGAAAGTGGTATCTTGATAGTGGCTGCTCAAGACATATGACGGGTGACAAAGAAGAATTCATCACCCTTGAAGAAAAGAAAGGAGGAGTTGTTACATTTCGTGACAATGGCAAAGGCCAAATCTTGGGGTTTGGTAACATTCAAATAACTCCCTCCACATATATTGAGAATGTGCTTTATGTTGATGGTTTAAAGCATAACTTAATTAGTATAAGCCAATTATGTGACAAAGGTTTTAATGTATCATTTGAATCTTCTGTATGCACAGTAGCTAATAACATTGATAATAGCATTGTTTTTATTGGAAATAGAAATGGCAATGTATACTTGATAGACTTAGACAATTTGTCTACTAATAATCATTGCTTAGTTGCTAATAATGCTAATATGAATGAGATTGGTTGGTTGTGGCATCGAAGATTAGGTCACGCAAGCACACACCTGATTTCAAAACTAATTAGAATGGATTTAGTAAAAGGTCTACCTAAATTAGATTTTGAAAATAACAAAATATGTGATGCATGTCAGTTTGGAAAACAAACAAGAAGTTCTTTTAAATCTAAAAATATTGTTTCAACTTCTAGGCCATTAGAGCTACTTCACATGGACCTTTTTGGACCAACTAGAACCACAAGTCTAGGAGGAAAGAAATATGGTCTTGTGATAGTAGATGATTACTTTAGATTCACTTGGGTAATGTTTTTAGCTCACAAAGATGAAACTTTCTCGATATTCATGAAATTCTTCAAGAAAGTAACAAATGAGAAAAACACTACCATAGTGTCTCTAAGAAGTGATCATGGAACTGAATTTGAAAATCACTTATTTGAAAGTTTTTGCAATGAAAATGGTATTAATCATAATTTTTCTGCACCTAGGACCCCACAACAAATGGAGTAGTTGAAAGAAAAAATAGGACTTTAGAAGACATAGCCCGTACCATGCTATGTGAAAGTAAACTCCCGAAATACTTTTGGGCGGAAGCTATTAACACAGCATGTTACATCCTAAATAGAGCCTTAATAAGACCTATTTTAAAGAAAACACCTTACGAATTATGGCATGATAGAAAACCCAACATTAAATATTTTCATGCATTTGGTTGTAAATGTTTTATTCATAATAATGGTAAAAGCAACTTAGGTAAATTTGATGCAAAATCTGATGAAGGAATATTCTTAGGTTATTCAACAACTAGCAAAGCATATAGAGTGTTCAATAAAGGAAGCCTAATTGTTGAAGAATCTATTCATGTAATTTTTGATGAATCTTTAACATCAAGTTCCAAAAGAATTGATGATGAGGAAGATACAAACATTCTCGAAAACAATCTTGAAAAACTTAATATTGATGTATCTTCAGATCATGAACAAGAAGTTAAAGATAATGATTCGCCTAATGCTGATGATATTAATACTAATCATAATGATATAGATCTACCAAGAGATTGGAGATATGCTTATAATCATCCCAAGGAATTGATTATAGGTGATCCATCTCAAGGAGTAAGAACTAGATCATCTATGAGAAATATTAGTAATCACCTTGCATTTGTTTCTCAAATTGAACCTAAAACCATTGAAGAAGCTGAAAAAGATAATAATTGGATGCTAGCTATGCAAGAAGAATTAAACCAATTCACTAGAAATAATGTATGGACATTAGTGGAAAGACCTAAAGATCATTCTGTTATAGGATCAAAATGGGTTTTTAGAAATAAACTAGATGAAAATGGCATAGTAATTAGAAACAAAGCTAGATTAGTTGCAAAAGAATATAATCAAGAAGAAGGTATTGATTTTGATGAAACCTTTGCACATGTAGCTAGATTAGAAGCCATTAGGCTATTACTAGCATTTGCATGTCACATGAACATTAATTTATTTCAAATGGATGTCAAAAGTGCATTTTTAAATTGATTAATAAATAAAGAAGTATTTGTGGAACAACCACCAGGATTTGAAGATCATGAATTTTCAAATCACGTTTTTAAATTGCACAAAGCTTTATATGGATTGAAACAAGCACCTAGAGCTTGGTATGATAGGCTAAATAAATTTTTGATTGAAAATGATTTTACAAGAGGAAATGTTGATAAAACTTTATTTTTGAAAAGAAAAGATAAAGATTTACTTGTAGTTCAAATTTATGTTGATGACATTGTATTTGGTGCTACTAACAATCTTCTATGTCAAGAGTTTGCTAAGTTAATGCAGGGAGAATTTAAAATGAGCATGATGGGAGAACTCAATTTCTTCCTTGGACTTCAAATCAAACAAAGCAAAGAGGGAATCTTTATCAACCAAACAAAGTACACAAGAGAAATTCTAAAGAAGTTTGGTATGGAATCAATAAAACCCCTCGGAACACCAATGAGTCCTTCATGCAAGCTGGACAAAGATGAAGAAGGTAAGAAGGTTGATCAAAAATATTATCGATGTATAATCGGATCCCTACTTTACTTAACTGCAAGTAGACCAGACATAATGTTTGTTGTTTGCTTATGTGCTAGATTTCAGTCTGAACCAAAAGAATCACATTTAATTGCTGTCAAAAGAATACTAAGATACTTAAGTGGAACAAAAAATGTAGGTTTATGGTATTCTAGAGACTCAACATTAAATCTGATTGCTTATTCTGATTCTGATTATGCTGGATGTAAGTTAGATAGAAAAAGCACAAGTGGTGCATGCCAATTTTTAGGAAGTAACTTAATCTCATGGTCTAGCAAAAAGCAAAATTCGGTTGCATTATCTACTACTGAAGCAGAATATGTTGCGGCTGGAAGTTGCTGTGCTCAAATCCTATGGATTAAGAGACAACTTGAAGACTATGGTATCACACTTGATAAGACACCTATAAGATGTGATAATACAAGTGCAATAAATCTAACTAAAAATCCAATTCAACACTCAAGAACAAAGCATATTGAAATAAGATATCACTTTATAAGAGAACATGTTGCCAATAATGAAATTTGTCTTGATTATGTGAATACTGAAGAACAACTGGCAGATATATTAACAAAACCCTTAAGTGAAGAGAGATTTTGTTATCTTAGAGGAGAATTAGGAGTTTTTGATCCTTTGGAATAGTTTTCTGAAACTCTTAAGGACGTCTATCTAGATTTCATCAATTTCTTGAAAAATCTCGATATTCAATAAGGAAATCTATCTAGATCTTGATTCATTGTTTCCCCAATTGCTAAGGAACATTTATCTAGAATTTGATGATTAATTTGAATAGTTTCAGATCCTTAAAACTTGATTTTTTATCTCTGAAACTGTTAGAGTCGACTCTGACAGTTTGTGGAGTCGACACCTTAGTTTTTGATGTTCTGTCTAAGCAATTAGAGCCGACTCTGGCTTTTATAGAGCCGACTCTAATTCGAGCGCTGACAGACTTTCTGGTTCGGAGCCGACACCCAGTTTTCGGGAGTCGACTCTAAGTCAAGCTAGGTCAAAAATAAAAAGGCGGAGTCGACCCCAAATCATTCCATCCGTCTCCTAAAACCTCTCAAAAAGCTCCAAAGCCTTTCCAACTTCCCCAATCTTCTCAAAGCCTTTGATTAAACTTTCCAATCTTCTCAATGGCACCTAAGAGGCGCGGTTTCATCGGTGGAGCGTCCGTTCCCACAAGGCGATGCACTATTCGGAGGCAACCCTCGTCATCCTCCTCTTCGGCCACTCAAGAAGATTCCCCTCCTTCACCCTCTTTACCCAAAGTTGATCATTTAGCCGGTAAGACTATTACAACGGGAAGAAAGGTCAATTTTGATTTCTTTGAGTCGGAAGGCTTCACTATAGGAAGATGTTTGAAAGAAATGGGGTGGGAAAAGATTTGCTCATTAGATATCCCCACTTATCCAGCCTTAGTGAGAGAGTTTTACAATGGTTTAAGTAGAGGAGAAGGTGGTTTAATCAGTATAGTAAGAGGAACAAGAGTTACAATAACCACTGAAATACTTGGAAATTTATTGAAATGCCCACAATCGGTATTATGGAATATCAACATGATGATAGAAGTGGAGCATTGACAAGAATGTTAGGGAGGGATGTAATCGAGTTTGAGGAAATCCTTGCAAATCAATTAAATCTGGAACTCAGGTTACTACATAACATTTGTGGAAGAATTTTATTTCCGAAAATTGGTAAATTTGAGTACGTCTCGGAGCGAGACATTCTTTTGATGGATTGTATAATTACTGGAAGGCCAGTCAACTTAGCTGGCATGATGATTGGATATATGGCAGAGGTGGCTACAAAGAAAAGATCTACACTGCCATATGGTATGATTTTGACATTAATCTTTAGAAGCCAAGGTGTGCTTATTATGGAGAATGAATCCCTAAGAAATTGAGGCACACTGACTATTATAGTATCTTTACTATTCATCGGATGAGCTTCAAGAAGTTGAATGGTGTATGGATGAAAGGAGGAAGAGAGGAAAGAGCTGAAAGAGATAGAGCAGAAGAGACCAGAGTAGAAGACATCTCTGGACCATCCACTGTGGGACCATCAGTCCCTGATCCATCTATTGCGGGACCATCTTCAGCTGGACCTTCAGAGGCTGGACCTAGTACTGTTCCCTCACCTCCACATCAGTCTATTGCTGCTTCTAGGAGATTCTCTGATGAACAGATTGGTCAGTTGAGAGCTTTGCTTGCTGAATATGATAGTCAGAGATCTCATGAGATTAATCAATTAAAAGAAGACTTTAATCAGTTGAAAGAAGAACTTAATTCGAGACTGGACATGATCTCCTTTTCCATAAGCAATTCTGTTGAATCCTTTGGTGCTGAACTTCACAAAATCTTTGAAAGGATGGAAGGCATTGCTGATGGGTTGGGATCTTATGTTCATGCAACTGGTCAACTGAAGAAGGACATTGACCTTGCAGTCTCACAGATTGAAGCTTGTCTTGAAAACTTTAAGAAATCTCAAAAGATGATGTAATGGAAATCATAGGTCACTTGAAGAAAATTGTATTCAAACATATCTGACCTTGATTTTGATTTTGATAGTTTGTATTTAGGAATTTTTGAGTATCTAATGTATTTCATTTTGGAATGTACATGAATCAACTAATGTAATGTTTCTTACTTATGAAATGCAATTTCACATTTTCAAATATTGACTGCTTGAATCCCTATGTCTTATTAACTTTCTTTATCTAATACTCTCCTTATTGCTAATAACAAAAAAGGGGGAGAGATGGTTGAATATGCAAAGAAAGAAAGACATGAAATTTTAATGAGAGATGGTTGAATATGCATAAAGAAAGAAAGAAAGGGGGAGAAATGATTGTTTATGCAAAAAGAAAGAATCTTGAACCTTCAGTCAGTTCAATTAAAATTCAATTTTTATATATAGGGGAGCTATTCAATGCAGGGGGAGCTTAACAACAAGCTCAATTGTAATTTTCTGTATATTTAGTTTAAATGTTCATAATTGATGTTATATCGAACTCATGCACAATTTTAAAAGTTTACTTTGAATATTGGCATCAAATCCTTCATTAAAAATGTTTTAAGTTTTAAAATGACTATAATCTTTAGTTCGAATGAATTTTTGAATGCATATACTCAAAGTTTTTGTTATCATCAAAAAGGGGGAGATTGTTGACCCAATTGATGATTTTGATGATTAACAAAACTATTTGAGTATAACTAATGGAGGCTCTAATGATTTTGATTAAGTGTTTCAGATTATAAGTCTATTGAATGATCAAAATCAGGAGTTACATCGTGTTCTGGATCGAATCTAATGTCTAGGTAAGATTGCAGACATTAGAGTCGACTCCGAGAATCACAGAGCCGACTCCGGATCTGGCACGGAAGTTAGAGTCGACTCCGAGACTGTTAGAGCCGACTCTCACAGAAGAAATAGAACATCGATTTTTCTGGCCCCGACCTAGAGTCGACTCCGGGTAAGTTAGAGTCGACTCCAGAAAAGTTTCATGTCGACCCCAGAAAAGTCAGAGACGACTCCAGAAATAACGTTTTAAAGTGCTTCGAGTTAGAGCCGACTCCAGAAAAGTTAGAGTCGACTCCAACCCACCTGGAACGAAAAATCAAATTGCCAGATCAGCTATAACGGTAATATTTCTATTTTGCCTTATTTCTAACGGATATATTTTGTTACAAGGTACACTCCAACGGATAGTTTTGTTCCAAAAATGGTTTGAAAGAAATCTATAAAAAGGGAAGACTATCATTCAAAAGTGGAAGAGGAAGAGAAAAAAAAAACGGAAAAACAAAGAGGAAATTCGGAAATAGAGAAATCCCATTTCAAAAATCCGAAAAAGAGAGAGCCTGAATCTCAAGAAGAAAACCTTCTAGCTCAAATCCACTCCACTCCAAAAAGCTCAAGAGGAATCCAAGGCATTCAAATCAAAGTTTTGGTGGATTTCCCAACTTGGAGAAAGAGGATTCGTTTCTTGCTTTTCAACCCTTCTCAACTGCTTCAACTGTGAAGAATCGGAGCTGAGGCTTGATTCAACCCAGCAAATAGAAGAAGAAAAGAAGAAAAGCTCAAAAGCCAACCATCTACAAATCAGGCTTTTCTAAACCTTGTTATTCTTATATTTGATTATCTGCTCATTAAGGAGCTTTGTAATTGAAAAACAATATTTCATTTGTTTGTATCTAGTTCAATCTGGAGGATTGAACTAGTGGAGGTAGTCTTACCTCAGTATAAGCTTGGTAAAGCTTGTGTTAGGGTTTTTGTGCTGGTGAGCCCTTGAAAACCAGCTGGGTTCGTTGTGCGCCCAGGAAAACAACAAGTTTGAGTTGTGAGCTTGCAAAACAACTCGGCTGTAATCAGGTTGATTATAGTGTGGACCCAAGTGAATCTTGGGAGTGGACGTAGGTGTTGGATATACCGAACCACTATAAACTCTTTGTGTTTGCCGTGCTTACATTGACTCTATCTCTATCACTATCTTATTCACTGCACTTTGTATTTACATTGCTATTGCCTTCATTCATCTTAAGCAAACTATTTTAAAAGGCTAATTTTTTAAAAGAACCCAATTCACCCCCCCCCCTCCTGGGTTGTCATCTGGGCCAACAGAGAGAGGTATGACTAATGGAAACCAAAGATAAAGCTAAGGACTCTAAATAAAAGAAGGGGATTAAAAGAATTAACAGCGCTAGAAAATCTAGTTCTCCTCTCTAGTAAGGTCATCTGACTTGTCCTAGACAATTTGGCTATTTTCGATAAGTTTGGGTCTGAAAGCAAGGTCTGCCTCATATAAGGCTTAATTAAGCACTAGATTTTTGAGTTCCTATAATTTTTAATTTAGAAAGAATTTTATCATACAATTAAAAATAAAATTGATATAGGAGTTAAGATCTAGTATCTTCCAAAATTTTAGAATTTAAAATATTAATTATTTGATAATTTGTGTATTTTTTAATTAAGAGGGAAGCTAATATGATTTAGTTAGAATTTACGAGCATAAAAAAGTTTTCATCCTTTTATAATTACTAGGAGAGGAATTTAATTTAGATAAAACGGGTTTACCTCTATATAGTAGTAAAGAATCCATATCTCCTCCTCTTTTAGCTAGAAGAATAATCTAACTCAAATAAAAAGGACCTTGTTAGTATAGATAGAGGGCAAGTACAATAGTTTTAGAGAAGAGGAAAAAAGAGAGTTAAAGTAAAGAGTATATACTTTAATTTTTACTCATGAGATATATCACAATGTAAATAATGAAAAGATAATAATATTAAAGGTCTTAAAGCCCTACTTTCTAGATTATCTATTGTTTATTATTTTGTTTAAAAGATTTGAGCTGGTTAAAAAACTCTTTTTCCTTGATGAAATTGTAAATAGAAGTTTATGATAGAATTAGATAGCTACTCTTCTTGGAGATTTATATAAAAAGAAGAATTTTTTATATTTATTTCGAATAAGAGCTGCTTTTTAAGAACACCTAAGACTATCACGGCTGAAATAGCTATCATTGGGCTACTAGCATAAAACACTTTATAGTCAATGCCACATTGTTATTAGTAGTGCTTTGCCATCAATTCAGCCTTATATCTATTCATACACCCATTTGTTAGAGTAGTATATGTCCTAGCAACCATTTAATATAAGGAAATATTTATTTGATTAATGGAAGATATTTTCTTTGCTATGATCACATATAATGTAGGGTATGTGTTGCATATAGGTTATAAAGTCATAAAATAATAAATGAGTACTTTGGAGGTTCATGTAAATAGATAGGATATTTTCTATAGAGAGTATTAGACATACCTCATACTCCAAACTTATTCATAACTATGAGTGTGGTTGGACATTTTACCTATAATGATGCCAATGTAGATGGTCATGAAATGAAGTTTGTCCTTTGTTTATTGAGGTAGGATGTCTTCATATCCAAAATATCATGTGTAATAAATAAAACTTCACATGCGATAGGCGGTTCTCCTTATCATTTTTCTATTTCATGTATTTTCTGGTACTATGGCATTATACTTCTAATTTTGAAACATAAATTTATTTTTATAGTAGATTTAGAAAGTAATCTTTGTTATATAGTTGATACGGCTGGCCGATTTCTCTGGGTGATATTATTTTTTGCACGATTTCCAAAAATAATGTGACAGTTGAACCCAGAGCCAGCCTCCAGCGTCGGCCTCCAGCGTCGGCCCCCAGCGCTGGCCTTTGGCTCCGGCCTCCAGCGTCGGCCTTTGGCTCCGGCCCTCAGTGCTGGCCTTTGGCCACGGCCTCCAGTGCCAGCCCCCAGCGTCGGCCTTTGGCTCCGGCCCCCAGCGCTGGCCTTTGGCTCCGGCCTCCAACGTCGGCATTTGGCTCTGGCCCCCACGCTGGCCTTTGGCCACGGCCTCCAGTGCCGGCCCCCAGCGTCGGCCTTTGGCTCCGGCCCCAAGCGCTGGCCTTTGGCTCCAGCCCCAAGCGCTGGCCTTTGGCTCCGGCTTCCAGTGTCGGCCTTCAGCGACGGCCTTTGGCTTCGGCCCCCAGCGTCGGCCCCCAGCGTCGGCCTTTGGCTCCGACTTCCAGCGTCGGCCTTCAGCGACGGCCTTTGGCCACGGCCTCCAGTGCCGGCCCCCAGCGTCGGCCTTTGGCTCCGGCCTCCAACGCCGGCCCCCAGCGTCGGACTTTGGCTCGGCCTCCAGCGCCAGCCCCCAGCACTGGCCTTTGGCGCCGGCACCTCGAAGATTGGCACCTCCAAGCTGCCAAGCTCCCTCGCCGTTAACAGTGCCATACAAGTGAATAGAGCCTTGTACGTGAACAGTGCCATGCAAGCCCATCCAAAGGACATGAGCAGGGCCACGCAAGGAATTCCACGTGACTTTTCCAAGATCACGAATGGTCACCGAATATGATGAACCGACAACTTCTAAGGTCGCGGACGGTTTCCAAAAGGTCAAGAGGCGTACTTATGACACGTTATTACTCCGCTGTTACCAGCGAGGGGTAAGAGGAACCCCCGAACAGGTATATAAAGACCTCAATCCCCCAATAGGGGGGGGAGAGAAAACTCAAATCTCTACTCTTGCATTAACGAAAATTCTACTGTTCTACAAATCATTAACTTGGGCGTCGGAGGGTCCCCACCGGAATCACCGGTCCGGGACTTTTCTTGCAGGCCCCCGAGAGGAGGCGGCGACCCTTCTACATCCTCAAATGTCTGTGAAGATCCCAGCTCGCCTGGCGCTCATCGGCCGTGATTTGGCAGCAACAGATTGGCGCGCCAGGTAGGGGGGCACGCTAGTTCTCCCTGTGACAGACTCCGATTCTGTGAAAGAGACAATGGTGACCACACGAGCACAGGAGGCTTCCACCAGCCAGGCCATGGAACGCGTTCCTCGGGCTGATCAAATGGAGGCCAACCTCCATGTTTTGCCCCCTACCCAGATGAGCCAGCCTGACCGGCTGGAGGTTCTATCTCACCAGGTTTAGAACCTAGCAGCGGTGGTACGGGGATTACAGGAGTGCTACTTTGCAGCCGCACCTCGGCTCCCTCCGCCCAGCGAACGGGTGCGGGGAACAGTTCTATCCCATCAGGGTGGGACCCCGCCCGAGGCCTCCCATCACTCGCTTTCGGGAGACCGTCGTCAAGATGTCTCGAAGCGACGACGGTCTCTCTCCCGTTCACCTTCGGGACCTCATCGCCGAGGAGCCTCAAAACGGCGACGGTCCCTTTCCCATCGCTCGCCTCCTGAGCCCCATCCCCGAGAGGCCTTAGGGCAACGGCGGTCCCCTTCCCGTCATTCTGGTCACTCCCATCGGCGCGAAGATGGATCCAGATGGGCGCGTTCCTCTCCTCGGCGGCCTGCCCCGGCTTCATCCTCTGGTTCTTCTACAGATGACGCCCAGTGGAAGACTACCCGACGGCTCAACGAGTATCACCGACGGTTGGAGGAGCTTAGCCGCCGAATTACCAATCCTCATGGAGCAGACTATGACCACCGCCCCCGCTTTCCCGGCGGATCATGGAGGAGCCAGTGCCGCCCCGTTTCCGTCTCCCATAACTGGAGCCATACGACGGCACGACAGACCCATTGGACCACCTGGAGAGCTACAAGGTCTTTATGCGGGTCCAGGGAGCGACGGACTCCCTTCTATGTGTCGCCTTTCCGGCCACCCTCGAAAGGCGGCACATGCATGGTACTCCCGTCTGCCGCCATGCAGCATCGATTCATTCCGTCATCTCAAGCGAGCTTTCCTGGCCCACTTTAATGCAAGCCGGAAGATCCCACGAGTGGAGGATAGTCTATTTGCTATTCAGTAGAGGAGCGGCGAGACCCTAAAAGACTTCGTCGCCCGGTTCAAGGACGCGGCGCTGGAGGTATATAATTTAGATGATTCCGTAGCCACCTTGGCGTTGAAGTAGGGATTTCGTCCTTCCAGGTTCGCCTATTCTCTAGACAAGAAGCCCCCGGGCTCTTATGCCGAACTTCTGAGTCGTGCACAAAAGTACATCCGTGCGGACGAGGCGGATTCCTCCCGGAAGGAGGCTGATAAGAATCCTAGAAAGAAATCAATGCCCACTAAGCAAGCCGAAGCGCGACCTCGGAAGACTGAGCCCCCTCACCGCCCAGACCGCTGACCGCATACGCTTGTCCCTAAGGAGCGATTCACTCCCCTCATGGCTCCGATATCCTACATCCTGCTGGAAATTGAGGAAGAACCTTACTTCAAGCGTCCGCTCCCCCTGAGGTCTGGGACCCCCCGCAATAAGGAGCTCTACTGTCGATATCACCGAGATTATGGTCACAACACCGAGGACTGTCGCCACCTGAAGAGGGCCATTGAAGAGCTTGTCCAGTAGGGTCACTTGGGCAAGTTTGTCCATAGGGGAAACCCTCCTATTCCAGGACCAGCGGTGCTTCCTACACTCCAGGCCGGTGCAGACAACGCCCCTACAGAGATGACCATAGCCATGATTGCCTGGGGGGCAGGCGGCAGTTCAAAGAGACAGTGGGAAGGAGTAGACCCCGTAAAAGACTTAGATGGAGTAGTCAACAAAAACGATGGTGGCGTGGTGGTATCCATGACCATAGCCAGGCATCCTGTGAAACAAATCTTGGTTGATAGTGGTAGTTCTGTGGACGTCCTGAGCTATGAGGCTTTTGTTTGAATGAACCTCTCTGAATCTTCCCTTCAGCCTGTCACTACACCTTTAATGGGCTTCACGGTAGACTCTATAAGCGCCGAAGGAGAAATTGCCCTTCCTGTCACGGCTGGGACACCGCCGCGTCAAAGCACGGTGATCATAAACTTCCTGGTGGTTCGGGTCCCACTGGCTTACAACGCCATCTTGGGGAGACCAGGGTTAAATATGCTAGATGCTATCATTTCCACCAAGAGACTATTGGTAAGATTCCCTACCAGCGAAGGAATCGGAGAAATGAAAGGAGAACAAAGCCCGTCGCCGCTGTGCTACCACTTGTCTCCCAGTCCATTGGAGGCTGCGTCGGCAGTGACATCTGGGTCGCTTGACCCCCGAGACCCGGGGGGGAGGGGGAGCCGCCGAGCACCTTCTGACCTTTCCCTTAGAAGATGAACCGACGAGGACCATCCAGGTCGGGGCATTACTACTCGAGGAGGCACGCGATCGACTCCTCGCATTCCTGCGAGCCAACACCGACGTCTTCGCATGGTCTGCCGCCGACATGCCAGGCGTCCCTGAGGAGGTAATCACTCATCGGCTCAACCTTAAGCCAGAGTGTCGGTCGGTCCGGCAGAAGAAAAGGAGCTTCACTCCGGACAAACAGAGAGCTATCGACGAGGAGGTTCGCAAGCTGGTGGCTACTGGACATGTCCGGTAGGTTCACTACCCCGAGTGGTTGCCAACATAGTGATGGTATGCAAGGCTAGTGGGAGCTGGAGAATGTGTGTAGACTTCACTGATCTCAACAAAGCATGCCCCAAAGACAGCTTTCCCTTGCCCCGGATCGACCAGCTGGTGGACGCTACATCCGGCCATGAGGTCCTCAGTTTCATGGATGCTTTCTCCGGATACAATCAGATCAGGATGGACCCGATGAATGAGGAAGCCACCTCCTTCATAACCGAGAAGGGGCTATATTGCTACAAGGTGATGCCATTTGGATTAAAGAACACGGGAGCCACCTATCAAAGGCTAATGAATAAAGTCTTCGAGAACTAGATGGGACGCAATATGGAGGTATACGTGGATGACATGTTGACCAAAAGTGTCCACGCCACCGACCATATCACCGACCTAGCGGAGACTTTTGGCAACCTTCGCCGATGCCAAATGAAATTGAATCCACGCAAGTGTGCATTTGGGGTGACAGCCGAAAAGTTCTTGGGTTTCATGGTGACCCGCCGTGGGATCGAGGCAAATCCAGACAAAGTTCAAGCCATCCTGGACATGAGGCCACCTACTAACAAGAAAGAAGTACAGCGCCTACGGGGAGGGTGGCGGCCTTGAGCTGTTTCCTATCCAGGTCCACCGAGAGATGCCTGCCTTTCTTCAGGGCCCTCCGCAAGGTCACGGATTCGAGTGGACGAAAGAATGTCAGAAGGCGTTTGAGGGACTAAAGGAATTCCTCTCTACCCCGCCACTATTATCCAAGCCAGCAAGTGGAGAAGAGCTCCTTCTGTACCTCGCAGCTTCTCCCGAGGCTGTCAGTTCTGTATTGGTCCGCATGGACACCAATGGCATGCAAAAACCGGTGTATTATGCAAGCAAGGTGCTCCACGATGCAGAGACCAGATACTCGAAGATTGAGAAGATTATATTTGCCTTGATCATGTCTGCCCAGCGCCTACGGCCATATTTCCAAGCCCACCCAATTGCAGTGATCACAGACCAACCTCTGAGGACAATTCTCACTCGTCCAGATACGTCGGGTTGGTTAGCAAAGTGTGCGCTCAAGTTGGGAGAGTTTAATCTATCTTTTCGCCCTTGGTTGGCCATGAAATCACAGGTCCTTGCAGATTTTTTGGTCGAATGTACTTAGGGCGAGGAGCAGCCCGAAGTGACCTCAGCGGACCCCTCACCTTTCGATGCTAGAGACGATGAATGGGTTCTGC
The DNA here is from genome assembly GCA_900491605.1 of Calamus simplicifolius. NCBI lineage: Eukaryota > Viridiplantae > Streptophyta > Magnoliopsida > Arecales > Arecaceae > Calamus > Calamus simplicifolius. The sequence goes on along the minus strand of UESW01001875.1, from coordinate 179,930 downwards.
ATGTGGACGGGGCGTCAAATTCTCAAGGGAGCGGAGCAGGCCTCATCTTGGCCAACCCGGATGGAGTTGTAGCCGAGTGTGCGCTCCGTTTCCTCTTTCCAGCCACCAATAACCAAGCAGAGTATGAAGCTCTGTTGTCTGGAATAAAGCTAGCCCGAGAGCTCGGGGAGAAGCGTATTAGGGCATTCACTGACTCCCAGCTGGTCACTGGCCAAATAACGGGAGAGTATGAAGCAAAAGATCCCATCATGTCCCGCTACCTAAGTATGGTACAGTCGCAGGCTTCTCCCTTGGCATACTTCAGTGTTAGCTATATCCCCCGAGGGGAAAATGCTAGAGCCGACGCCTTGTCCCATCTCGCCACCTCAGCTGATGGAACGTTGGGAAGAGCTTATGTGGAGCATCTAGAAGCCCCAAGTATTGATGCAACCAGAGAAACTCTGCCGATTGAGCAGGGGCCTTCCTGGATGGATCCCTACATCCAATACCTCACCAACGGTACCCTCCCAGAAGACCCTGCCGAAGCCAAGAAAATCAAGAGACGGACCCCAAAATTTTTTATAATGGATGGAAGACTCTATCGCAGGTCGTTCTCATACCCAGTTCTCAAGTGTGTTGGCCCCACCGAAGCAGATTATATATTGCGGGAGATACATGAAGGTATATGCGGAAGCCATCTGGGAGGCAGGGCGCTCGCATACAAAGCCATTCGGCAAGGTTACTACTGGCTGACAATGAAGGAGGATGCATCTAAGCTTGTCAAAAGGTGCGACAGCTGCCAGCGCCATGCTAATATTCAACATCAGCCAGCGTCCCAGCTAACCCTCCTGGCCGCACCCTGGCCTTTCGCCCAGTGGGATATGGACATCTTGGGACCATTCCCCCGGCCTCCGGACAACGTAAGTTCCTGGTGGTAGCGGTGGATCATTTTACCAAATGGATTGAGGCTGAGGCCCTCGCCAAAATCACGGAAAGCAAAATAAGAGCTTTCTTCTGGAAGTCAGTCGTGTGCCGATTTGGACTGCCGCACACCCTGGTCACAGACAATGGCCGACAATTTGATAACACGGCCTTCCAGGAATTCTGCAACGGCCTGGGCATTCATCAGCGGTTCACCTCTGTGGGACACCCTCAGACCAATGGCGCAGCCGAGGTGACTAATCGCACTATCCTCCAAGGACTTAGAGCCCGCCTAGATGGCTGCAAGGGGCGCTGGGTGGAAGAGCTCCCCAGCGTATTATGGGCATATCACACAACTCCACGAGCCCCTACAGGGGAAACTCCTTTCAGCTTGGTCTTTGGGACCGAGGCAGTCATCCCAGTGGAGATAGGTGTCCCCAGTCCCCGAACAGAGCTATACCACGAAGAGCACAACCCAAATCAACTGCAGGCCGATCTAGATCTAGTGGAAGAGTTGTGGGATCAAGCACAACTTCGCATGGCGGCCTTCCGCCAACGAGCGGCCAAATACTACAACGCTCGAGTACGGCCCAAGACATTCCGCCCGGGAGACCTCGTTCTGAGACGAGCTGAAGTATCAAAGTTGACGGAAGGAGGCAAGCTGGCACCGAGATGGGAAGGACCGTACCGCATCAAAGAAGTTCTTCACCATGAGGCATACAGAGTTGAAGAACTAGACGGAAAGCCACTCCCACACACTTGGAACGCCGACAACTTACGCCGGTATTATCAGTAATATGCTACTTTTGTTGATGTGAACCCGCTTGACAAATAGCTCTTCAAAGTCTTCTCATTGCTTCCTCGAATGGTCGCTCTGCTCAACAAAGACCGACTCCGTGTCGGCACCAAAGACCGACTCCGCGTCGGCACTAAAGACCGGCTCCGCGCCGGCGCTAAAGACCGGCTCCGCGTCGGCATGAAAGACCGACTCCGCGTCGGCACCAAAGACCGATTCCGCATCGGCACTAAAGACCGGCTCCGCGTCGGCACCAAAGACCGGCTCCGTGCCGACACCAAAGACCGGCTTCGCACGGCACCAAAGACCGACTCAGCGTCAGCGTCGGCACCAAAGACTCGCGAAGGCAAACAGCTGCGAAAAAGCCAAGTATACTACACTGAGAAAAAAGTTCTTTTCATTAGTGTCTGGATGCATTACAAGAAAACAGCCAAAGGCCAACTCCATGTCGGCACCAAAGAACGGTTCCGCACCGGCAACTAAAGACTGGCGCCCAGCGTTGGCACTAAAGACTGGCGCCCAGCATCGGCATTAAAGACTGGCACCCAGCATCGGCACTAAAGACTGGCGCCCAGCGTCGGCACTAAAAACCGGCTCCGCGTTGGCATGAAAGACCGGTTCTGCACCGGCAACTAAAGAGACGACATTGCTCGAGGGAAATCCTCTATAATCTCAACAGCCTGAATAGGCGGGGTGATGGTGTGAAAATCGGCCGCCTAGAGGATATTAACACCCCTTTCGCGGGTGATTGTGCGCTCACCCAGCTCAGGGGCGGGGGGCACCTGATACGGCTGGCCGATTTCTCTGGGTGATATTATTTTTTACGATTTTCAAAAATGATGTGACAGTTGAACTCAGAGCCAGCCTCCAGCGTCGGCCTCCAGCGTCGGCCCCCAGCGCTGGCCTTTGGCTCCGGCCTCCAGCGTCGGCCTTTGGCTCCGGCCCCCAGCGCTGGCCTTTGGCCACGGCCTCCAATGCCGGCCCTCAGCGTCGGCCTTTGGCTCCGGCCCCCAGCGCTGGCCTTTGGCTCCGGCCTCCAGCGTCGGCCTTCAGCGACGGCCTTTGGCTCCGGCCCCCAGCGCTGGCCTTTGGCTCCGGCTCCCAGCGCTGGCCTTTGGCTCCGGCTTCCAGCGTCGGCCTTCAGCGATGGCCTTTGGCTCTGGCCCCCAGCGCTGGCCTTTGGCTCCGGCCCCCAGCGTCGGCCTTTGGCTCCGGCTTCTAGCATCGGCCTTCAGCGACGACCTTTGGCCACGGCCTCCAGTGCCGGCCCCCAGCGTCGGCCTTTGGCTCCGGCCTCCAGCGCCGGCCCCCAGCGTCAGCCTTTGGCTCCGGCCTCCAGCGCCAGCCCCCAGCGCTGGCCTTTGGCGCCGCACCTCGAAGATCGGCACCTCCAAGCTGCCAAGCTCCCTCGCCGTTAACAGTGCCATACAAGTGAACAGAGCCTTGTACATGAACAGTGCCATGCAAGCCCATCCAAAGGACATGAGCAGGGCCACGCAAGGAATTCCACGTGACTTTTCCAAGATCACGAACGGTCACCGAATATGATGAACCGGCAACTTCTAAGGTCGCGGACGGTTTCCAAAAGGTCAAGAGGCGTACTTATGACACGTTATTACTCCGCTGTTACCAGCGAGGGGTAAGAGGGACCCGAACAGGTATATAAAGACCTCAATCCCCCAACAGGGGGGAGAGAAAACTCAAATCTCTACTCTTGCATTAACGAAAATTCTACTGTTCTACAAATCATTAACTTGGGCGTCGAAGGGTCTCCATTGGAATCACCGGTCCGGGACTTTTTTTGCAGGCCTCCGAGAGGAGGCGGTGACCCTTCTACATCCTCAAATGTCTGCGAAGATCCCAGCTCGCCCGGCGCTCATCGACCGTGATTTGGCAGCAACAATAGTGTTTGCATTTTTTATTTGCATTAACCATAATAAAGGAGTCAACTAGCTTAGGTCATATTTGGATTGGCTATTGGAATACCTTTAAATAGTTATTGACTAATAATTATATGAGATATTTATTGGTTAATAGCTAATTCAAATAGACTCTTAATAAACTGAGTCATTGGTAATAAAGATTCGAACTTATATCTCATTATCACCCAATTATTTTGGTTAGCATTGTTCTTGTCCTTAGAGTCATCATTCCAATCTCTCAACCTAGCACTCGACGTGGATTTTTAGTTAAGTCCGAACTTGAGGACTTTATAACTAACCTAACCAACTCCCTACTAATTACCTAATTTATTTATATATGAATATAGAATAATACTTTTATAAATATTCCTTTTAAGTTCTAAAAGTCTTGACGTTTGAAACTTCTCTATGATACATGGGTAGAAGGAATATAGATCCTAACATGGTAGAACATATTATTAGGTTGTTTGTACTTCAGATTAAATATATGTGTTTAAGTATATGTTTTCGATTTTTTGTTAATCATTTTTTATATGATAAACTGTAGTACTGTATGTGATTCATGATTTAATTTTTGAAACATGTAATTAATTGGATAGTTTTAGCATGATGAAGTATTTAAAATATATATCTTGCCGACTTAATTAACGCAGAACTAAATCCAATACATGTTGCTTCAAGTATGGATTTGAATATATCCTAACATTGGTTTTGTGATAATTTTTATTCCCCCAAAACTTCACCAAACCAGAGAACGTTCGCCATTAGCTAGTGTTTCCCTTGCGGTCACAAAATCCAAATTGCCACCCAAACTGATGTCGCCAAGCAACTTGTCTCGGGTTAACGGTGATGGTCTGATGAATCGTGAGGAAGGGCTAGATATCGTTCTTCTTCTCCTCTCTGGATAAAAACCCTGTAAAAAAGTTTTCGAAGGCCAATTGCTTCGATGGGGACCCTCCGACGATCAAGTAAGTCACTCGGGACAACAGTAGAATGGACTAGATAGATTTGCTTCTGAAACTCAAGGTTCGCCCCCTTCACTACAAGTGGGGGGCAGTACGTTATACCTGTTCGAGAGACCTTCTTACTCTTTCTAGAAGATTGCTGAGTCGGAGGTGTCGTTGTCAGCGGAGGTCAGATGGCAGATGGCAAGGTTAGTGGGGGACAAGCCCCTGAGGTCGTCATAGATGCTCTGGAATATCACCCCCCATCTGTCAATCGCGACGTCGCAGGTGATCAGCGGACCTGAGTGCATTAGGTGGCGCTAAGACTGATCGTGGTTGTACAAGGTCACCGGAAAGAATGAGTCGTACGATAGTTGCAGATGTCAGCCGGCTCACACAGGATTCTCGAGGCCGAGCCTAGGCCAAGGCGTAGCCAAGTCTGAGGCTTGAGCTAGGATCAAGGCCGATATAAGGCTAAGACCGATTCGAGATCGAGACTGAAGTTGACATGAGGCTAAGGTTAACTAGGGCCGAGGCCGAGTCGGCCAATAATGAACGACCTTTGGCAGGATCCTATTGGGACTGGTCATTGTTGAAGATAGGCGTTTCTTTTTCGTTAGCCTGCTTCCGGCGGGATTTGATCAGCCACGTCACAAACTGTTGATCAAAGTCGGGCGTTTGAAAAAGTGGTAGATGAAAGCTATATACGTTGAACTTTTTAAGTTCTGATTCAACGAAAGACCAGAGAAAAAAGTGGACCATCCACCAGAAACGTGGACGGCTGGAAACCGCAGTCGATAGCCATTGCTTGCACTCCGAGGAAGGAATCCCTTCACCCAAAAAAAAAGGGGCGGCAGACCAGACCGCCAGCCGACTACCGCGACTGTGTCAGACTACCACCGGGGGCTCGGAATGTCTGAGGCCTTGTCAAAATCCACACTGTTTGATGTCTGGTCTCGTCATCTGACACGTCTTCCCATAATTCCCCGTCTTCCAGGTTTTCGATAAATGCCGCACACTCTTGCGTGTTTAGCGAGTCCATAACGTACAGCTTGTGAAACAAAGCGCAATGCTGCCATCGGATTGACCCGGCGCCAAAGAAAGCTCCGTTCATAGCAGCGAACCTTTTTTTCCCAGCAGGAAACTGTCCTCATTGATTTATGACTTCGTTTTTGCATGAATTACACAAGCGGACCTCTTCACGAGAAATCATCGAGCCATAAAAGTAAGGAATACAGGTTCACCTTTGTAATTAAAAAAAATTAAAATATAATTTTATATTACATAAAAAATTAAATATTTATAACGTAAATTTATTTCCTATCAATTAATTTAAATTTAAGATTTTAGTGCCACATAATTTTGATATACTAATAGATTTATTGGATCAATGGATGGGTTTGAGATTTTAAAAATAATATCAAAGCTGATTCGAGTGTGCAAAATTTGATGGATATGAGAAAAGGACTATTAATGATGCGGTAGTAGAGTTTCGCGATAATGTAAAGCCATCTTTGCAATACCAATGATTTAATTGAAAATAAATTTTGGCTAGCTTTTGGCATGTGACTAGAATATCACATTATAAGAGAGAAAATTGTAATAGATCAAAAAAGTTTTATGTTAGATGAAAAAGAAAAAAATTAAATGCTTATTATTTAAATTCATCTGTTATTGTTGCTATGAATTTTAGTTCTCTGGCTTGGGAATGGTGCACGTCTAGATCCGAGTAGTTTTCTTCCGTCTTGATAAACATGCAAAGTAGTCCTTGCATAGGAATTATGGGGGTGGTCCTTGCGAAAGACCTTTTGATGCCCAAGTTAGTGAAAACCCCAAGCAAGCAGATAGAATAGAAGGTTGTTGAAGAAGAACGCTTCAGAGGAGGTCTCTGGAAAGTAATGGCATATGCTAAGGTTTTCGAGAGTTTGAGAGCCTTAGATCATATTTGGGGGGTCTTAGGACTTAATATTTGAGAACTGTCGAGATGGTAAGTCGTTACTTGATTTTTTGGGCGTGTTTTAGAGAGTTGACGGCCAATAAGGCTAAAATCCCATTGATCGTGGATGAGGTGCTGTATCTGGCCCTTATTTTCGTCTAGAGAGATTCACTCTGAGATCTTGACAACCGATGTGATTTGTCTTCCGAAATGTCTGGCGTAATCTAGGCAAGATTGATGTTAATCATGAGGAGTTGAAACTCGACCATGTTTAAAAGATAATTTGGCCCTGCCGAGGTACGGAGATGGCTCGGTCCTACTGAGATATGGAGATAGCCGATAATGCTACTTGTCCTTTTTCTGTGATGGGGAATGGACCTCTTCTGCACACTATGGTTAGCGAGTCAGAGCCCAGAAGTGGGCCCCACTTCCTGCTAATCGATGCAATAATGATTTTAGCCTCCATCACATGCCCACCACTCCCTAGTTCGAAGCGTAGGTTCGGGTATAGGGAGTAGAGTCAACGGTGATTCCACTCTTGTTAGTGAAATTTAAATTTATAAGGCGCGTCATGATGGCCTCATAAATGTTGAACCGTCACGCCATCATCTTTGCTCATCGAACGAGGAAAGCCTTTTCGATTTTTAATCGATGATGGTTGATGGAATGATACATGACGAAATTAGGGTTTGTGGCACCTGACTCGAAGGCCCGAGATCCCTAGGGTTTTTCGCCAGAGATGTCCTGCCCTTTTGTTAATGCGGTTTAAAAGGGGTGATTGGCATTTTCTTTTGTTACGCATTTCAAATTCTTGGGTTTTTTTTCCCTTCACCTAAGATCAAACCTCTATGATCGGAGAAGCATATGGCCAACACCTCTTCTGTTCGTCCTGGAGATATGGAGCACCCGACTTATTTTGCTTCAATGATGACTCCGATAGATTTGGAGAGAATCCACCATGAGTATTGGATCCCTGAAGACATCAAACTATAAGTGTCGGGCCCCAAGCAGAGGGTTTCAGATGAATTGGAGTCAGGAACCTTCTTCTACGATGAGTGTTTTCAAGTGGGTCTCCATATTCCCCTTCATCCCATAGAGAAGGGAATATTAGAGTTTTACAGCATCTATCCTACGATTATGGGGCCAAATAATTGGCGTCACATCGTAGGGTTTATCTCAATGTGCTCGCTCGTGGGGGTATGATGACGATCCTTTTGTTCCGGGCATGCTATAACCTTGTCTTCCCAAAAACACTGTCTGGCCCTACATTGGGCCGCGAAGGTCTTTTAAGAGGATATCGGGGGTTTCGTCCTCTATAAAAGGATGAAAATCTGGTTTCTTCCTTGCTAGATGGGATGCTGAAAACGATTTTCTTCGATTATGGACTAGCTTTCTTGAGGGCCCAAACAAAGCTCTGACACTCTCGAAACAAGAAAAAGAGGATTTCAACATCCTCTTCAGTGGTGAGGTGCTCCCGGTCGGTATTCTTCTGACTGAGGATACGCTTTTTAACACCGACTTGAGCATCATCGATCCTCGAGGTAAATCCATTTTTGTCCCTTCTAGTCTTTAGTTTATCTGTCGAGGTTAGACTAATGATTTTAATATTATATGTTACAACAGCCAAATCCAATATTGGGGCCTAGATGAGAGAACTTCTAAGGGATGGCTTGAATGGCCCGAGTGGGAAGAGGGGCGAGAAGAGGTCTTACCCTATTTCGTCAACCTCCTGCAGAAGGCTTGGCAAAGCTGAGTGAGGCTCAGAAAGGGTGGAGAAGAAAACTTGTGCCCAAGTTTAACCCTCTTCCTCTAGCACCAATCTATTGCTATAGTTTCAGTTTTTCGGCTTGGGAATGGTGCATGTTTGGTTCGGATAGCTTTCTTCCGTTTTGGTGGACCTGTAAAATAGTTTTCACGTAGGCATCATGGGGGGTAGTCCCTGCGGAAGACCCTCCGATGCTCAAGTCAGTAAAACCCCAAGCAAGCAAATGAGAGAAGAAGGTTGTTAAAGAAGGATGCCCTAGAGGAGGTCTCTAGAAAGCAATGGTGTATGCTAAGGTTTCTGAGAGTTTGAGAGCCTTAAATCATACATGGGGGGTCTTGGGACTTAATTTTTGAGCGCTGTCGCGATGGTAAGTCGTTACCTGATTTTTCGAATACATTTTAGGGAGTTGGAGGCCGATAAGACTAAAATCCCGTTGATTGTGGAGGGGGTGCTATATCTAGCTCAATTTTCCATCTAGAGAGGTTCGCTTCGAGATTTTGGTGACTGATGCAATTTGTCCTCTGAAATGTCTGGCGTAATCCATACAAGATTGATGTTAATCATGAGGAGTTAGAACTCAACTATGTTTGAAAGATAGCTCGGTCCTGCCAAGGTATAGAGATAGTTCGGTCCCGTCGAGATTCGAAGATGGCTCGACCCTGCCGAAGTATGGAGATAGCCGATAACACTGCTTATCCTTTTCTGACGAGTGGACCTCTTCTGCAAGCGATGGTTAGCGAATAAGAGCCCAGAAGTAGGCCTCATTGCCTGCCAATCGATGTAGTGACCGATTTTACCTCACATCAGTTATCAATTAATTTTTTAAAATAAAAAATATGCATAAATTGAAGCGCCTACTAGCTTAACTTAAACATTATTAAGTTTTCTAATTTTTTTAAAGTATCATGAACCTTTGCTTTATTTAAATTATAGTAAAAAAGTTATTTTATTTTTAATTAGATATTAGTTAATTGCTTCTTTATTTAATAATTGCTTTTATTACCGAATGTTTTGCATGCCTAAGCGGTTCCCAGATTTTAAATTCATTCTAAGATCTGGAGCATAACAACCTTGGCTCAAAACACTCTTGTAGCCAGTGAGACATGATCACCAAGACGTCGCCTAGCCAAACCCAAGCCAGGATGCAATGCTTGAAGGTCTGTATTTTAAAATTACATATATAATTTCAGTGTCATGGCCCTTTGTGAAAACAAATCAATGCGTCAACAATGTAAAAACATGTTTATAAATATATAAAGATAAGAAAAATTATTAATCATATGGGGTGCCTATCTTTGATCCGGTCCAACACCAAGGACAGACGACGTTATTAATCAAAAAAATATTATTTAAATATTTTTCTCTATTTTTATGAAAAAACATAATACCATTCTTTAGCTTTTTTTTTTTTTTTAAAGATAAAAATATGATGTATGCTTTGAGCAATGATCTTTTAGCTAGTGCTATTGCTCTGTTATTAAATCTTGGTGTTTGTCTTTTTTTAATCCATTATAATGATTAATTATAAGTATTGTAATAATAGTCAAGAGTTTTGACTAGATAAAGAACCATAGAAAATACTAATATAATAATAATAAATGGTTTTTTTTTGTGACTTGGCAAGCAATCAAAGTGGAATATTAATTTAATATCATCTCTCTTTGACACCTTGGAAAAATTGGATCAGCACCAAAACTTTTATAGTTATGAATACAAATTTGGAGTTATAGAAGGGAGAATTTTCTTTCAGCTTGCGAAGTGTGACCCTCTAGAAGGTCCATGATGTTTGCTTCTTAATTTTTCGTGTTCACCATCATTTATTAAATGCTATCTATTAGTATTAGCCATGTACTATGTATGTGAGTATATCAAGAAAATGACTATGATTAAAAAAAAAAAACAATAGATTTTCAAATTTTATTGGCCTTTTTTTTTATTGTATTGGGACTACAGAGAATATCACAGTCGTTACAAAATAATAAATAAATTACAAAGAAAGAGAGCAGCAACTGTGGCCATAAAATCTCCTCTCATTAAAATAAATATAAAAGCGAAGGTAATACGAAACATTTGAATTCTAGAAGCCTGGCACTCTCATCTCCTTGTATCTTTCTCCAATTTTCCATCACTTTTCCCCTTTCAATCGTTTTCTTTTTTTTTTTTCTTTGTTACAGAAGAAGGGAAAGAATGGTTTTGTCAATCCGTAGCTAGGTCTGATGCAGCTTCATTTTTCATCAAAAAATATTTTATGCACGGCGCAAGATTTGCGCAGCCATTTTTTCCCATCCAGATGCCAGTAGTTAAAATAGAAAAATTAAATAGACCTTAATCCATTCAACACCAGCATTTCAGACCCCCAAGAATTAAGCTTTCAATCGTTTTCTTGTTTGCCCACGAGTTCCAGTTTTGAACGCCAGTTACGCCACAATATGATGGAAATAAAAAGCTTTCATTCTCTCCTCAATTATAAATTTACCACGGTTAGGTCTTCTGCTATCGTATTTTTCTCGTTTCTTTTTACACTTTTTCCCTCGTATAATTTCATCTACTTGAAGAAATAATGGAGGGCTTTCACCGTAACTTTCTTTGTTTGTTTGTTTGTTTTTTTTTTTTTTTTTCACGAAGCTGAACTGAAATCCCCCGCTCTTAACGTCAGTGGCGATATCGCAATTCAACTCAATGCCAGCTCCACTTTATCTCCAACTACTCCGGTTGTTTTTTTTAACTTGTCCGAAGCCTGGCCGCTCGGCCCTGCTTCCTTGTGATTTACGGCTAAGATTAGAGCGCCGGACGAGGGAAGCACCGCCCATCGCCAGAGGCGGGCCACCTCCCTCCTATCCCCGGCTCCTTCTCTCTCTCTTCCCCGATTCCATCGGCCTGCTTCCCTACCTTCCTTCAATGGACTACGAAAGAATCGAAAAGCCCTTTTCCCCTCAGGTGCCATCCCCTCTCCCTTCTCGCTCTGTGAACTGCTTACTTCTTTCGGAGAACTGATCTCTGAGATTCCCACGCGAAAGCTGGCCCTCTGGGACCATACCATCTCCCCTTCTGGCTTCGATTTTGGTGCAAATTTCGTCTTATTCCGCTTTCTGCCCGATTTGATCACCTGTCTTTTTTGGCAATGATTAAAGGATGAAAAAGACTAGATATGCAGCGTGTAATAAGTGTCGATCTGATGGGAATCGTTGGATTGATGAGAATTTGAGTAAATTTTTTGCTTCAGGCTGGTGGGTTTTCCCCAGGGAAGCTGCGAGCGATGCTTCTTAGAGTGGAGAAGAAGCGGAAGGAGGAGGAGGAGGAGCTGGAGGCCAGGTTCTCTTTGAGATCCGACCCGCCTGAGATCGAAGATAGAAGTAAGTGTCCTCCCTTCTTCGCGTTTGAGATGAATTCAGGCTTAAATCTTCTGTGTTAGGGACAAATTAATGCGGTGAATTCTGGCAGGTGCGAGTGCCGTGGAGAGCTGCAGGGATGTAGACATGGTGAGCTCGCATTTGGAATGCTGTACGTCGATGGAGATGGCGAATGTTCATAGATCGATGGCGAGCTCGAGGGTCCGGTTGGAGCAGGATGATGCCTTTGAGTCTGAGAGCCTGTCGTCGGGCTTCGAGTTTCAGAAGGCGGAGCGAGTGCCGCACCGGCCTGCGTTCGTGCCGCCGTTCTCGAAGCCGGCGCCCTCGAAGTGGGATGATGCCCAGAAGTGGATTGCGAGCCCCACGGCTAACCGCGGAGGGAAGGCCGGCGGGGGGCAGCCCAGGAAACCAGGTTTGACTGGGTATGGGAATCGACAGGCTGCCACCAGGGTTGTGTTGGAGGTTACGGAGGGAGCGGACACTAAGAGGATTGATCCAAGCCAAGCAAAGAAGGAAGTCGGTGGACATAAAAGTGTGAATTGGGTGCCCGAACCTTATCCTGTTGTGGATTCTGGTGCTGCGAAGCCGGCGCTCATTGTTGACAACCCACTTGCTGATTCTGAAAGTAAGAAAAACTTCTTCGTTCTATTGATTGTTATCGGTATTATATGATAACTCTTATTTTCACTGCGTGCCTGGTATTTTGTAATCCAGCAGCCTTTCTCTGCATATGCTTGAATACGTAAAACAGTCAAATTGAAGGAGAAAACTGAAGTTTTGTTTTCTGCTTCTTGAACTTGCAATTTATGTTGTACTAAGTTCTGGAAATGATTTTATATCCAAACAATGTTAAGCAGCACAAGAATATTAATACCTGGTAGCTAAGAACATCTTTGCTGGTCCTGGCTGGAGGTCCTGGCTGGAGAGATATCAAAAAGTCAAAGACCTTATTGTTTGATTACAATAGAAAAACTAGTTTCTTATTGTTAGAACAAAGTGGAGAAACAGAGGAAAATTGGAATAAAGGCCTCCGTCACTATTGGTCTACGTACCTGTGCATGCCAACAGAAATAATTCAGTTCTTTTCTCATCTGTCCATGTATATCGTCTTACCCTGAAGTAAGAAAAACTAAATTGTAGCCTAACTTTCAACCTGTTATGGAAGAAAATTATCACTCACAGCTGGGCCTCTACAATTATGCAAGCGAGGCCCTTGCAAGTGTTTGGAAGAAGAGAAGGGATAGTTACGACTCTTCTTTCTTTCTTTCTTTCTCCTTGTAGTGTGCATTTGCTTAAAGCCAAGTTACATTTGCTTGCTTTTTTATAACCCATCGTAAATGAAAGTCCTCATAGTTGTCACATCACAACGAAGTGATTTTGTAGCACAAAAACTAAATGATTCCCACCATAATAACAAAATCATTGTTGTTGTAACTACCCTTTCTTAAAAACCACAAGCTAAAATCCATTTCTTCTCTACTTGAAAAGCCTGAAACATATGTTGCATTGATTAGTTGGAAATATATTGCTGATGGCCTGATATTTGCAAATAATTGAAATAAACACTTCTTAAAAAATTTGGCAAAATCAATATTTTAATAAGAAAAAAATGAGGCAAACGTTGAGCCAAGGCTTGTAGAGAGCACTACCCAAAGAATGAAATTTGTCCCTTCATGCAAGTATTCGGTGATATCATTCCAAGTACAACAAACCTAGCTGAGCCTAAGTCCTCTTGTTGCGAGTACGGTCAGCCGCATGAACGTGTGATTGAAGGACCCTTTTAGTTGTTTAAAAGTGAAGTAGAAAGAGTTGGAATCAGAAAGAGAAAGTGGGAGGGAAGGAAATAATATTTCTTGCATATAGGGACTTGTCGGCTTTCTATCTTTGTTAAGAGCTTGGACCTAGGCCTTTATGTAGTCTCGGTACATGTAACTTATGTGAGATCATTATGGGCCTCAATGGCTAGTCTCAAAAATGCCATAAAAGCCTTCCAATGAGCCATGCATAGTGTCTAGATTAAGACTCCACCTTGATTAAGACCACTAATGCTAGTATTTGCAATCATAAGAGTGCCTTAGTAATGCCAAAAAAAGTTGATTTAAAACAAGATTTAAAAATTTGAATTCAAATGGAGTGTGAGATGAAAAGATAAACATGCATGCCTCCACTTCGTGCATGAGCACGACATGGTGGACCGGCTGAGTGGAGTGAACGCATATGTATGTGGGGCCAAAACCAACAAAATCCAATTAGACCTTGAATTATTGGACTTCATTAAATGTAAATATTCAATGAAGGATTATTTAAAGCATAAAATCTTTAAAATTTGAAACTTTTCCAAAAAACTATAAAACATCCTTAAAGTTAAAAGTATTCCAGCAATCCCCATAGAAGGTTCAAAGTTTAAAGTTAATAAAAAGTCATAAAGAAAAATTTATAAGATACTTATTCTATACAATAGATGAGGTATCCTTTAGACTTGAACCTTAGTATTGATTAAGTCTATAGTGGACCATGCCTTGGAATGAGTTCTTGTATCTTGAATTTTCACATATCACACACACAACTTAAATCAATTGAGTCTTAATATGGTTGGCATATATTAATTTCCTTACACTTAGTATCTTTTTTTTTTTGGGGGTTAGAGTTTGTTAGGGTTAGCCTGAACTGCTAGTTGTAGTTTTCACAATGATTCTCACATAAGTGATTCCTCTAAGTATATTTTTGTACATTACTCTATAGATTTCCTACCTTAGATCCATTAATAGTATAACTTGACCTTTTAGGAATTCTTGTCATCGATATAAGTACTCATTGTAAAGGTAAAACGAGAAATCCTTCTAAAATAATGCTTTAACATGATCACTCAATCAACTTTGTTTCTGGCACATTGGGTATCTTTCATGAGACCTTTAATCATAGAGGTTTGAGTATCCGATATTGGTAAGGGTATAAGCACTATTCTTTATAATGAATCTTGGACTTTGTTGTTAGATAAGCTCCTAGTTAATTGATCTAGCAAGTTTTTATGTGACATATTTCAAGAAAATTACATGATGCTTTATATTGCCTTGTAATGAAGTTTAATGTGCTTGCTGACCTTTTTGTCTGTTCTTTTTTGATTTGTCGATTCAATTATGACCTTATTATAATAATAGATTGGTATAATTAGAATCAAGGATAATTGAATTGCACTGAAGCAAGCAGTTTGGGGTGAACCATACCAAATCATCCCAGAACTGACACAGTTTGGTGGTTAGATTCGGTGTAGGGCCCAAATTGTCCTGTATTGCCCTAAATCGACCTTGTATGGACTCTGATCCATACCGAAGCAGCTCGTACCATGCTCAATTGAGAAGTTTGGCTCGGTATAAGGCTGTTTATGTGTTGGGGCTTTTCGATTATCTAATCGTTATGTCATTAGTTTGGTACAGTACATTATGTACTGAATTGTACCAGTCTAATATTGAAATAGTATTGGTTCCTAATATGGTGAACCTTGGTTGGAATTAGTTTGGGTATCAAAAAATAAAAAAAAGGCTTTGATATTGGATTTTTAATTCACTCTACCTTAATATAGGTGGTATCTAGAGCAATCAACTCATCTTCCATGGTGTTCTAAGAGAGAATGATTTGCCTAGATTGTCCCCAAGCTATGACAATACTATCGAGAAGAAACAAAAAAACTAATGGCTAATTGAAGATCTATGAAGTTGATAACTCAATTTGTCAATGTAAATATCAACCATCTTAATATATCCAATGCAAAAAAGAGAAAATCAAGGTTATCCTAAGATATCAAAAGACTCTTTCTAATGCAATCCAATGTGACTAATTTTGACTACGAGTATCTTAATATCTCTATGACATAAGCAATATTAGGTATTTTTCAATATGCCACATACAAGAGTGATCTTATGATTTGAGAATAATGAAGTGGATGAATTGGCCTACTTAACTTTTCCTCAAGGCCTACAAGAGGACATGGGAGTAGAAACTAGTTTCTGATCATAATAATCAATCTTTTTGAGTATTTTATAAATGAATGATAGAGAGGTCCCTTTAGAAGATTTGATTAACTTCATCCCCAAGATTATATTGGCTCCATCTATATCTTTCAGATCAAAGCTTAACTAAAAATTTTTGATCCGAAATGTGATATTTTGAAGATAAGAATGTCATCGATGTATTAACAAAGTAATTACATAAGCATCACCAATAACCTTAGAATATAAACAGTTATCATGACTTTTGATAATGAAACCAAACGATAGAATAGTCTTATCAAACTTTTTGTGCCATTGTTTAGGAGCTTGTTTTAAACCATACATAGATTAAGTAAGTTTACATGCCCTGTTCTCTTATCCTTTTACAACAAAACCTTCATACTACTTCATGCATATCTCTTCTTATGAATCTCCATTTAGACATGCAATCTTCGCATCCATTTGATGAATAATAAGTTTATGGATGGAAGCAATTGCAAGTATTCTTTAGGAGGATAGGTGTTGAAGTAGTATAAACCCTTCTAGTTTTAGCCCTACCTTTCCATAAATCCATCATGTCTAAGTTTCTTATGAGACACCCACTTACAATGTAATGGTTTATTACTACGAGATAGGTTAGTTAGTCAGGATCTAAGATTAGTTTTGAAGGATTAAATTGAATTTATTGTTGATGGCTTCCTTCCAAATTGGGGTGTTAGGCAAAGGCATTGCCTTAGGAAAGGTAGAAGATTTACCCTAAACAAGAAAGGAAAAGAAGTCTTCATTGAGATTTGCTTTTTTCATTCATAGCACTTGTATATTTTCTAAGTTTAGAAGGTCTACTACCATCAGCTTTAGACCTCTTCTTCTTTTTAGATTCACATGGAGACTCACCTCTTTTTTTAGGTTCATAGGGAGTCTCAAGTTCTATAGGAATAGGATTATAAGAAGTAGAAGATTCAGATTATATTAGTTCATGGACTGGATTTCTTAAAAGAAAGATATTCTCAAAATAAGTTGCATCTCTAGCTTGATAAGAGTATTATTTAAAATGTTACTTATTTCTAAGTTTATCACTATAAATTTGTTAGTCTTATGATCTAGGAGAAACTCTATAAAATGTCATTTATGGTTTTAGATTCTATTTTCTTTCTTTTGAGTTTAGGTATTCTTACTTTAGTTAGGCACCCTCACATGCTATGATAATCTAACCTTGGGGTTCTAGCCATCCAAAGCTTAAAATGTATCTTATTGCTATCTTTAAAAGGCACGCTATTTAGGATGTAGTAGAGTGAAAGCAATGTCCCATAAGTTATTGGCTGCACTGAAACTAGTTAATATTGAATTAATCATATCCATTAGGGTTCAATTTTTCTGTCCTGCTACATTATTGGACTAAGAGGAATAGAGAGTGACTTTATATATTATCCCATGCTCTTGATGGGATGCAGGCATTTCATTTGAGGCATACTCATGACTTTGATTCTACCTAATTCTCAAGAATTTTCTCGGTTTAAATTTTGCTTCAATTTTAAATATTTTGAATCTATTTAGGATTTCATCGTTAAATTTGTCAACTATGTGTAACAATTTCAGGAAAGTCATCTATAAATATTGCAAAGTAACAATTACCCTCTTGAATACACAAATTTAAAACAGTATTGGGTTTGCTTATCTTGCACATAAATTTTATGTTTGGATTTTTGATCAAATATAATCAAGGAATGAGATTTAAGTTCATCATGTGATAGATTCAATTCACATTACGATGTCTATGATAGCAAATATAAGAAGATCTAAGATTAGAACAACAGAGGAATTTTTATTGATATTTTTGGAAAGTACACCTAGCTTGAACAAGCCTTCACATACAAATCCTTTCCTTATAAACTTGTTATTATGAGTGATTAAAAGTTTATTGATTCTAAGACAATCTCGTAACCTATGGATGCTAGAAGAGATCCTTGAGTAGGTCTCTGCTAACATTGGCTACATACAGGACCTCATGGATGATCATTATTTTTTCCAAGTCATTTTTCGGTTTACTTGTCCTTTTCCTAACAATTGTGTTGTGAAGTCATTCTAAAAGTGTAACACCTCATCCACATGATTCTTGAAAGGTAAAGAACTAGGAATGATCGAAATATAAATGAATGTTAGTTCCAAAATCAAGCCAACAGCCAGCACAAATATATAAAGTGGCCAGAGGCTTCCATTTTCTCTTCATACTTTCTTCTTTATTTTCCCATTATTCCTCTCCTTTCTTTTATTCTGCTACTCTTTCTAGTTAGTTTCTTTGCTGCTGTGATAAAACAGACCCTCTATGATGAAATCTAGATCTTGTTTTTTATGGTAGCTTATTTTATTACAAATAATTTTTGAAGAATCTAATCCAGTTCTAATTCAAATCTGAACCATAACAAATAATTTCCAACTAGAGTTGCATCAAACTGCTGCAATGGTGGGTGATCCAAAAATGTTGGCAATTGGTGTAAGGGGAGGCTAATCTGCATGACCTTCAAGATGATGATGGATATTGGACATGATGTAATGCTACTGCAACATGGAGATCTATTTGAATGACTCAGGCAAATGTTGGCAGATGTTCTAGTGAGTTTATTATGTTAATGAACAAAGTAGGGGATCATCTTTTGAACTAATTTCTGGTATAAAATGGAGGATGCACAAAGGTTAGAGAAAGACACAATTAAGAGTCTTGAATACAAAGATAATGTAGTTGAAGATCCATTGTGACAGGAGATTATTATTGAGGATGTGCAAATCTACAATCTTATGGTGAGTAATTCTTTTGCGAGTTCTAGGAATGATTTGATAAATAAAGATTGAATCATTGATGAGCCAACGTGATGCTTCAAAGGAAAGATCCAATCATTGATCTATTGAGCAAGCTCCAAAAGAGCTGACCTTTGTGGTGACTCTCAGTGCCTATTCATCAATAGCAGTCAAATCCAGCCCTTTGATGACCCTTTCTTAGCCTATTTCCAGATCCATTACTTCAGAATGTCAGAACAGATGATTTGAAGTTCAAGGATCATGGATGGAAGCACATGGACTCATTATTTGATGGTTTGATTGCCATGCAATTGTTTGTTAGTCTCTATCATCAGGTTCTAGATACCCAAGTCAAGATTGTGCATGTGACACCATCAAGAAGATCTGAAGGGCGACATCATGTGCAACTAGGATTTTAGTTCTCAATGGGATGTCTTGTGACGGGTTGCTATCTTAAGTGTTCAGAGACAAAACCATCCCATCATTGTCCTAACATCCCTATTAGACACCCCCTATTTCAAGTGTTGAGATTGGATGGGATGGCAACATGTCCTGTTTCATGAAAAATTCGGACGGCTCTACCCTACAAGATTTAAAACCTTATGTGCAACAAAAGTAATTGATGCAATGAAGAGTTTAATGCTTCAGATTGTTGAATTTATCTTTAGTGATCAGTCTTATATTTTCTATTTTTGTCCTATTTTCATATTGTTTTTCATCTATACTTCCAGGTACTTTTGGAGTCCTATTGTTAGTCAAGCTGTGATGTGGTGAGTCCATAAATTGATGGGATTTAATTAGCTTTTATTTGCTAGCTATTTCCTATTAAAGTGGTCCTATTTTGTAAAGGCATTAGCTAGCTGGTTTAATTTTATTTGTGTCTTCTAGAGTCCTAGTCAAGGTAGGATACATAGGGTGCCAAGTCTATTTATCAGGTTTAAGAGTTATCTGTTTGGTAGTCTTGGCAATAGTACAGAGAATTTGTCTGAGAATATAAAGCAGTGCAGGCTTCCTTTTCCCTTCAATCTTTCTTTCTTCTTTTTTGCTTTCTAATCTTTTCTTTTCTCTTATTTAACTGCTCTATCCACTTGAACTAATTTCTCAATTGTCATGATAAAACCAAGTCTTTATTAGCTGTTCTTGTTGAAAATTCATATGCGGTTCAAATATTTGATTATATTGGCGACTTGTTTCATAACAAGTGGTTGATTAGGAATCTCTCCAGATTTATTTTAGATCTATTGCATCCAAAATTTCAATTAGAGCTGCATTACATGGGTCATGCTTAAGCTTCATGTGAGGGATGAACTACCCGGCCTAAGCCTTGGCTGGTGTGAAGCCTGAAAGTTTCAACCTGAGTTCTACATCACTTCTATATTGGTGGTCACTCATGACGATTCCCATTTGGTGGTGGACAATTGCAGCATTAATGAAATGAGAACTGATGCCGGCATCGCCTGGGGTGGGGGGGGGGCATGCATTTGTTGGTGATGTTGACTAAGAAAATCATGCATTAGTAGTAATCCAACAGAGACAGGAGAGAGGTGGCTTAGTGCCATTCCACCCTTTTTGTAGAAGTCATGCAATATATAATATATATTAATTGATGTAGTAAATGATATATGCTATAGAATTTTGTGCTAGGACAAATAGGGCCTAATGTTGTTTTTCCTTTGGCAGTTCAGTCGGAAATTTAGTTAGGTTTACAAATCTGGCCACCACTTGCATACCCAAAATCAGGCCTACTGGGTTGTACGAAACCTAAAATGCTCAGGCTTGCTGCTAGGTCTCATTGTTGGAGAAAACTTATATGCCACATTTTATGATTATAATAGCCGATAAAAAATCCAGAACAAAAGCAAACCACAAGTATGTCCATGCTATCAAAAGAAAGTTTGATATGTTATAGGTGTATCAAACATGGAAATTCATTGTTGATGAGGACTTTCCATTAAATTCTAAGAGTAAACTCCAAAGAGAGTAGATTGTCTTGGCAATCTTGTTATTATTACTATGCCATGACCAGCATCTTGAATGTAGCTAGAAACCTTGGACTTTTTGATGCTTCTATAGGTAAACCCTTGAGAACTTCTGGAAGAAACAACTTCCAGACACCCCCCCACCAACACACACACACACACACATTATTGTTATACCTGGTACATGTATAACCAATGCCACTTTATGTATGCCTTGAGCATAATATATGTGAGGACAAAATACAAATATATTATTGCACGAAATCCCTCCTAAATGTTTTTAGGTGGTTGCCAACACTTGGGCAAGCCCTTGTTCACCCATCTAAGCCCCAAGTGCCTAAATAGTCCTTTTATGCCACCTGGGTGCTAAGAGGCATGAACAGACCTAGGCAGCATTGGCTGGTCAGTTTTGGGTTACATATTGGAGCTTGTTTGGTATTTATTATGTGAGGCAAGTTGAGGTAATGGACAAGTTGCGTAGATCTTGACACCCTATCCTAATTTCTAGTTTTTGAGAAGTTGTTTATTACAATATTATGCTAATTGTTTTATTTTTTTTGCAAAGCTGCTTGCTAATATTAACATGAATAATAAAGCATTTCATTAGAGTGACTGATCAGTAATAATTATTATTTAATACTCATTTAAATATTAACATGAATGGTAGAGCATGCCATTTGAGTGATTTATTAGTATTGTTGTGTTTCTTGTAAAAGACAGTGCCATTTAATACTCATTATGACAGATGAAAGAGGTCTACAATTAATGTAAAATTGTTTCCTTAATTTAGATTTTCTTTCCTATTTTTTCTGATTTGTTTTAACTTTCTATCTGTTTCTTTTATATTTATTAATATAACTTGCTTTCAATATTTAATTATACAATCAGCCTTCTATATGTAAACTCCTTCCATTTAAGTGTTGGACTTTCGTGTATGCATGATGAAGTTCCCTGGTGACATGCACATAACTAGTGTCTTTTAGAATGTTGCCCCCCTGCAATGCAAATTGCAAATGAGGACAATAAATTGATTTCATATCATGGTATCAAACTAACAAATTCTCTGATTATTTTAAAAAATCTTGAATTATTGGATGATTTCCTGAATTATTCCATGTAAATGAGTCAATCCATAATTGTCCAATAATTCATGAATGACACAAATTTTATGATTTATTCATGGGCTATTACTTTCCTTTTGGTGTGGGGCGAGAGAGAAAAGGAGGGAGATACACATGCACCATAATTATCCCGGTCCAAATTCTTAGGGATACACTACATTAGAATTGAACCCAAATCCCTAGTTGTTAAGAAAGGGTGTGAAACCACTGGTGCAAGTCCTTATTCATGAGTTATTCATGACTGATATGGGATACCTGCATATTACAAACTATTTCTGTCATATATTGTTGCTGGTTTTGGTGTTTTGCATTTTTCAGTATATTTGCCTCTCCCATGTTTACATAAATAAATATATGGATAGGTTGGAGAGCTTACATTCTACTCTTCTTATGTATGTCCAATTGTTGTTATCTAAATTCTTCCCAAACTCTTGACTAATTTACCAAACTT
This sequence comes from Calamus simplicifolius, assembly GCA_900491605.1. Classification (NCBI taxonomy): domain Eukaryota; kingdom Viridiplantae; phylum Streptophyta; class Magnoliopsida; order Arecales; family Arecaceae; genus Calamus; species Calamus simplicifolius. The sequence continues at coordinate 157,987 of UESW01001875.1, read as the reverse complement.
TTTTGAACTATAGATTTTTCCCTGTATCTGAATTGTTCCTGAGCTTTGAAATTGTAATGATCTTTCATGTTACCAAAAAATCAGTGCATGCATGCGCCTGTATGCTTGCCTGCATGCGTGTGCATGTGCATGTGTTTGTATGCATGTATGGCTGTGTATGTGCATGTGCATTTGGATTCTTAGAATCTCTAGTTAAGCAAACAAGTGGGGCAAACCCCCATCTACTTTATGGATATTTGGAAAATTTTCATTTGAACCGAATCATCTTAATTAATGTTGTGGCAGTATATTATGAGTTTGGAATTTCATGGTTGGAGCAATATTGAATGTGTGTCCTTCATGTAACTATATGCAGTCAATCTTAGTCAGCATGATTCATCAGCATCTGTTCACAGCGCTGCAACATTTATTACACCCCCATCAACAGTTAGGTCTGTATCCATGAGAGATATAGGCACAGAAATGACTCCAATTGCTAGCCAGGAGCCTTCTCGGACAGGGACTCCTGTGAGAGCAACAACACCAATACGCAGCCCAACTTCTTCTCAACCATCATCTCCACCAAGAACTGCTCCAAGTTCAAACCCAACCGAGTCAGCTGATGGCCCAGTGGATTCCAACAACGCACAGCTATCTGAAAAGGAATTGCAAATGAAAACTAGGAGAGAAATAATGGTTCTTGGCAAACAATTGGGTAAGACAAACATAGCCAACTGGGCAAGCAAAGAGGAGGAGGAAACAGATGCATCTGTTTCACTCAAGGCAGTATCTCTAGACCAAGCAACTAAAAGTGTTATAGAGACTCGAGCAACAGCCTGGGAGGAGGCAGAAAAAGCCAAGTACCTAGCCAGGTAGTTTTACAGTAAGACTCAGTTTGCCTGTGTAGAAAGGCCTTCCTTGACTTATGTGTTAGACATCACCACTTATATCAAGTTGCATGATTTCTATGGTTTACCTTTTTATGATGGTTCTGTTTCTGGGTGACAAAATTTCTCAGGTTCAAACGTGAGGAGATCAAAATTCAAGCTTGGGAAAATCATCAGAAGGCCAAAACTGAAGCTGAAATGAGGAAGATCGAGGTAAAACCTGTGATTTTCTGCATGTGAAATGCACACATTTTTAGACATATTCCAATAAATACATATTTATGCATTATGTATGAATGTGTTTCAGATTACATGAAGTTTGATGTATTAATGCTCTCCTATGCCATGTATATAGCCATGGAATGCCATGCTGGTACCTACCAACCTGTACTGTGTGCTATACCGTACTGGTACCGAACCACATACCGAAACTCTGTGCATCGATCCAACTCTTGTACCATGTATACCAAAACTGTACTAGTATGATATCAATACATGATCTAGTATTGTAATTGTAAACCTTGGATATAACATCAACTTACTCCTTTATTTGTCATGGATTTCTCAAAAAGAAATGCCCTAGTTGAATTATAGATTGGCACTGCATTAACCTTATAATAGATAGCAGTTTAATTACCCATGCATTTAATTTTAAAAACACTTCTTACTTTGGCTCATTGTGTCAAGCTTTCATTTTTGATCTCTCTTTCTTATCCAACAAATGGAAGAATATGTAAAAGACAAACAGAACATAATGAATGATATAAGAATAGATAATTCTTTTGCAATGATATCATATTTCATGGACACTGAAAATACAACTGTCGCCAACATATTTGGTGCACAACTTACTGATTTTACAAACAAGATAAATGCCACAATGAGATACATATGCATGTTCCTGAGTATGCAACACAACTAACCCTTTTATGTAGGTGTGAGATAGATTATTTCTTTAACGTGCAATATTAGATGTATCACTTAGGTATTCAGTTCTGAAAATGATGTAACAAAAAATATTTTGTAATTTCATTGTTATTTAGTGTTATTACCTGAACCTTTGTGGGTCAAATAGCTGATGGAGGTGGAGCTTGAGGGACACAAGAAGTAAACTTAAACCTGTGAAGGTTCATTCATACATGATCACAAGACATTCCATTCTCTTTATTGTGACCATGAACTATTAAATCACTTTGACCTGTGCTGATTCTGCATTGAAGTCTTGCCAACACTAGACAAGCTAGAGTCTTGAAGGAATCAATCCAAGCAACCACCTCTTTCCTCAAGCAGCATCCTAGAAATACTAAGACACCATCTGGTGGATCCAAAACTACAAACCCCTTTACAAGCATGATGATGCGAAAAGACCTCGATGTTCTCTACCAAATAATGCAAAAGATTAGAGATATTTTTAGGAGATTGTAGAAGAAGAGAAACTGAGGTATAATATGAAGGGGAATGCATATGTAAAGTAGTCCACTTCAAAAGATGCAACATTTGTTCAATTTTCAATGACCATATATAACTCTATTCTAAAATAAAACAGGTGAAATCCTAACCAAAATCAAAAGCTAATATTAATTATTGGTTTTAAAACCTCTGGAAACTTGATGGTCACAGAAATTATCTAAACCATCCATAAATCCTAGATCTTGTCTATGAATTTAAAAATACCAAAAGAAGAATTCATGAATGACCTTATAATCGAATCCTGCATAACTAGAAAAACCATAATTATCATAATTTTCTATAGTTTCGACAGCTTTTTAGTAAGAATTATCATAACTCCTCAGTCTTGATATTTCATTTCTCATAATTATCTAACTATTATATTGGATCTGATGCTGCTGATTCATTATCAAATTCTTCATGAAAACAGGATAATATTTTGCCTAACACCTAAAGAAAGAAATAATTGGGTAGCCTTTTATAGAGCAATGATCATACATAAAGAAGATGGCTATTGTATGAAATTATTGGTACACTAATAAAGTGGTCGTCTATTAATAAAAGAGGCATGAAATCTAGCTTCAATCACATTGGTGATGATATATTTTTGCATATTTTGTGGCATAAAAGTTGGATTTGAGCACTTGCCATTTTTGCCACATTAGTTGATTTGGCCTAGTACTTCTCAACTCAACTCAACTCATCTAAGCCTTTTCCCAACTACATGGGGTCAACTACATGAATCTGCTTCCTCCACTCTGCTCTATTCAGGACCAAATTGATATTTAAATTATAAATAGTTATATCTTTTTAATTATTTCTATCCATGTTAGTTTAGTTCTATCTCTACCTCTATCCTTACCATGAATTGTTAAAAGATTACTCTTTCTAACTGGAGCATCTAAAGGTCTAGTACTTATTAGTATGAAATTATTGGTACACTGATAAAGTGGTCTCTTAATAAAAGAGGCATGAAATCTAGTTTCAGTCACATTGGTGATGATATATTTTTGCATATTTTGTGGCATAAAAGTTAGACTTGTTAGATACCATTCTGAGAATAATAGTCGTTGCAGCAGTTAGATTTCATCACTCGCCATTTCTGCCACATAGGTTGATTTGGGTCTAGTACTTATTTTGGTGATATGGCATCGATAGGTAATGATAGTGTTAAATCCTTGTAGTTGCATGGAGAAAATGAGGATGTTTTTGGTTTTTGAGAATAAACACTTTTTTCATTTTTATTTTCATGGAAAATAAAAAGTACTTGTGAAAACACATTTGGTGATCAAAGGTAAAAATAATGTTCTGGAAAACAGAAGTCCAAAATAGCAAAAAACTTAAAATAATATAAAAATATTTTCACTATTTTTCATCAAAATGAAAAAGAAAGAAAAAAAAATGAAGGCTAGGAAACTTGAAAACATGATAGTGAACGGTATTTCCTTTATTTTTTTTTCACCTATCTTTTTAGAAGGTGATGTTTGCAACGAAATAAAAAGTAGAAAATAATCTTTGTTCTCACTTATCACACATTTGTAGGAAATGAAAATTATTTTCAGACAACAAAAATGGAAAATGAAAATGGAAACCATTCTCAAAAACCAAATGCAGCTTGAATCTTTTTTTAGTAAAAGATTATGGGCCACAGAATGGCATTTTCGTAGTTTGCTGAAAGATTGTCAGCATTGTCATAGGTGCATTAAATTGCTCATAATTTCCTCATCTGATGTTCATTTAGGCAATTCAAGATGCATTTCAAAGCTAACTTAATACCAAACATCATGAAAATGGATTTACTCGAAAAGTTTCAATTGTATTAGCACTGGTGAAGCATCATTTTTAATTGATGTGCCCTAGGTTGGGGTATTACAGATTATTTTGCTTTGACAATCAGATAATAATAAATTGGTAAGAGGACTCGTCCAATGCCTAGTTTCCAATGAACACATAAGGATTAATCTGGTTAGTTAGACAAGAAATAAAAGGCCCTTCATTTAGTAATCCAGATTCTTAAATTTCATTCATTTGAGATGCTGCGAGGAGTTTAGTTGTGATTGTTTGAAATTGTAGGCTATTTAACATTGTTAGCTTAGTAAACCAGATTATATGAAAAGCAGTGCTTCTAAGAAGAAAAGTTAAGAGGGAGTGAAAGAACAATACAAGAAGCTATATATGGACTGCAACCACACCATTGGGCAAATTAATATTCTAGAAGTTCTGCTGGACAGTTGAACACATCAAGCTTCCCATGCAAAATGAGTTCAAAATAGGTATGGCTTATGTTGTGTTGCTATTGTTTACCCAGTCTTTGAGATGAATCCAATTCATGGTGGTACAACTACAACAAGAAGCATAGGACTCTAACCTCTGCTAATTGAATTGTACCAACATCATGATGGGAATTTCTGTGTGAAGCTTGATCTAGTTCTTAATTGTTGGATTATGTCTTCTGAAGGAAGAAGGCAGCAGAAACTGTTTATGGCATTTGAAGACCCTCTATCTAAAGTTTTTATGGTTTGCTGTAAAATAACATACTGTCTTGCAAGGAGACTGCTAATTTGAATCATGAAATAGACGCATTCTTTTTAGAGCAAAGTTGGTGGAACTGAACCAAACCAAACTGAACTAGGCAGTTCGGGCCAAACCAGCCGAAAACCGTTTCGAAAACAGTATTTGGTTCAGTTATGCCTGCAAACCAGTCTGAATCATATCGAATGCCCAACTCGAATGTGGGCCGGATGGGATGTTGGCTTTTATGAGCTCACTTAAAAAGAGAAGGAGAGGCTGAAAGCCTTCCACAAGCTCTCATCCGCTCTCCTCTCTTTTTTGCATTTATGTCATCCTCTCTCTCCTCTTTCGTCTTTCATTTTTTCTTTTTATTTTTAAAGATTTTTCATAAAAACAAGAACAATATCTTATTTGAATTCAACAAAAATATTAGAAAAATCAAATTTCTTTAATAATAAAAAGTCAACTCTTCCCCTCAAGAACAAAATTCAAAGAATTTAGAAAATGCTAGACTTAAGAAGTATGTTTTAACCTTAGGATTTTATCGTTAGTTTAATTTTATTCTTTTGATGAGTTATGGTTCAAATCAACATAGGTCGATGTGAGGTTCATTGTTATTGTAATCTTGTCTAAGTCTGAAAATCATGTAAGTTTGATCAAGTATCGACCAAAGCCTTACAAATTATATTTTAAGATATTTTTTCTTGGTATTTTGTTTCTTATCATTTCTAAGTTAAATTGATTTTCTGCGATTTTTAATCCAGAGTTAAAGTACCTTAATTTGATATTTTGCCAAATAAAGATTTTCTGAAATTCTTCAAATTTATTCTTGAGAAGGAAAGTTGATTTTTATTATTAAAAAATTATTTTTCTGATATTTTTGTTGAATTCAAATAGAGATATTTTCTTTATTTTCATGAAAAATCTTGAGTAAGTGGAATGAGAGAGGATGAAAACTTGCAAGAGGCTCTCAACCTAGTACACCACATAAAAAAATTAAATAAATTGAGAAACTATGAAAAAATATTAAAAAATCAAAAAAAGGCCATACCAACCAGAACCATTGGTTTGGTTCAATTATTGAACCAAATTGAACTGGTCGGGTATCAATTCAGTAGTGGTACCTAGTTTAGCAAACCTTGTTTTGGAGAGAACCTACCATGTTGTATGGTGGATCTATGGATTTGTTCTGTGATTCCCATTACATCAGTAACTGGCAAAGACAATTGGGTGTGCTTTGTAGGAGCAATTTGGGAGTTTAGTGAAAGTCTGCATTTTCTATGCTGTCTAAATCTCCTTAGTATTTGGGCGACTAAGGCAGTGTATCTTAAAGTTTGGGATCTGATGGGCAACTGAATGAAGAAATTTCTAAAAGAAGAAATCTGGCTGAAAGCCAGTTTTCCAAAGCACCTGCATTTGTTCCAGCAATGTGGCAAGCTAAAATTTAGGCAAGTAACTTTCAAGTATTGAGTTATTGAACTTGGTGGCACTTCTAAATTCTGGGGCTGTAGAACCTGCATACTCAAGTGAAGAAATTCCCTCTTGAATGTGGAGAAACAGTTCGTGTTTTGATCTTGATACATTATAAAGACATGTATCTTAAAGGTCAAATGACAAACTAAGAAATAGAAGCTTATATTTTCGAAATGGAGAATCAAATGATAGGGTATACTGAAGAGCGGCAATGGGGGCTGGTAGATTTTCAAATGTTTGAATACCTTTGTCAGAAATATAGATAATTTTCATGAGATCCTCTTAGTTTTCCCTTTGGATAGTTTCAAAGATTTGACACCATAATGGCAATTTGTGCTGATTAAAATGAAATTTACCAATGAATTCTAGAGTTGTGCCCTGCTAATGACAGCTAAGAAACTTCTTATGCTTTATCTTCTGAATATATGCTAAAAGTCCTGTCCTGATTCTGATCTACTATTAGCATTGTCCTTCCAAACTGACATCAGCTTGTTTATGGCATTAGGCCTAGCAAAAAGAAAAAGAAAAGTGACTTCCACCATACATGGGCAGCAGGAGTTTTCTTTGGTGAGCACTATTGAAGGCAGATTCTGTGCCAACACAGAAATGCATCAGGACAATCGTGTTTGCCTTACCAAGCACCTGGTCTTTTGCTTTTTGGAATTTGTATTCCAACTAATCTACTCAAAATGATTCAGCAAAAATGTACAGTACAATAATCCAGCCCCCATGCATTTGAAATTCTCCTAGTCTGAGGAGTAAAATGTGGTCTAAGTATGTGGCCCACTGTAGTATTGTTTCAGAAGGATAAGCTTTTATTAGCAATGCCCATTGAGATAACTGACATATTTCTCTAACTAGACAGAACCTAGGAGAGAAATGCCTACCAATTAAGTAGGATGTGATATTGATGAAATATCAGTATTCTTATTGACATAGTTGGCAGGTCCTCATATGACCCTGTGATACCTCAACCCAAAATCTGGAATCACTCAAGTTCTCTTTCATCTCTCTAAGTGGAGATGTTAAGTTAAAATAACTGTAGCCACAAGTCAAATATTTGATTTTCTTGTTTTAGTTATGGGTGCTTCGTTTGGCTGAATTGGTCTCACTGAACCCCAAAGACTGAAATGCTGAAATGAAAAAAAAAAATGCTTTGTCATTTGCAGCACTTCAATTTCTTATTTACTGATAGCCATCTATGACAGGTTGAGGTGGAAAGAATGAGAGCTCGTGCACATGAGAAGCTTATGAACAAGCTAGCAGCTGCAAGGCATAAAGCTGAGGAAAAACGAGCATCAGCAGAGGCCAAAAGAAATCAACAAGCTGCTAGAACAGCACAACAAGCAGAGTACATCAGAAAAACTGGCCGCATTCCTTCCTCGTTCGCCTGTTGGAGTTGTTGCTTCTAGTTGTGTTTCAATGAAATGCAATTCAGTTTGCTGGGTGAGGTAAATTGACATGTTCTTACGTCTCAGTGATGCTGTAGACAGGCTTCGTTTTCAGGTGGTTCATTTATTTGTAAATTGTGAATTTGTTCCATGAAATTCTGTTCCTTTCAACCATGAACTACTTTACCAGCAATCAGGTTGTCATCATTCTTTTGATTCTTTTGATGCTTTGCAAGACTCTGGTTTTCCTATAACATTGTGGCTCTTATATCTGGAGCTTGCCTATTACATTGACTTACTCTGAGCACTAGCTAAATGACCTGCTAAGATTACCTAATCCTCCTCTAGTTGTCCAAGCTATTCTTGTTATCTTTGTTGTTTTGACAGGAGGTTTGCTGTGGGCCTCAAGTGGTATTGTTACATGGATGATAAGATTACAGACAAAACTTGCATGCAGTTCATTGTTCATTCTGATCAATACACCTAACTGAAACTTGGTGGATCAATTTGTTAAATATATTTGAGAGACAAATATCTGTTTTTTAGAAAAAAATCACTAAATAGGTTTTGGTGTAAACAATATTTTCCCCTAAAACTCTAGATTAGAATTGTTAATGCTTGAAATGCTGGTCTCTCTTGGAAGGGAGCAGAAGTCCTGCCATTTACGACTTCCAAGCAAAATCTTTGATAGCAGAGAATGGATATACGGTTCACCTGTGCCAGACTGCTAATGAAAAACATTCCTAGTGTCCATTGGTTCACCTATAGATAAGAGTGTTAGTGTGTGCCCTATATCCAATTGGATAAGATGCTAGTTTGTACACATTTCTTTATGAATGCAAATCAAATTTATTGGTTTCTTTATCTATCCAGGTATTATATATATATATATATTAGATATATTTTTTCTGTGAGATAAAGTCCAAAAGAATGCGAACTGTGCATATGGAATTTGTAATAGAGATTACAAATTGTGAGATCCAAAATTGCACATTATGGTTCGATTCTTTAAACTTCCCTAGTCGATGCGTAGACAGGATTGGACACTGTCGAACGCCGTTGAGACTAGCACACATTGCATATCTTCACCCTTGTGGTGTGCAGCTGATCTTGCAAGCTGAAGTATGAAGATACTTGGATATGGTGTGTGGATGTTCGTTATTGTAACAATACATTGGATGACCCGTACAAAGATCTCATATTGATATTCTATATAGTGTCGATAGTTGATCTTTGATGACGGTGGTGCGAGTGATCCTTTGACTTGAGATCTTCATTACACCTTATGTGTGGAATATCATGCTTTGATGACATGCAAACGTCGTTTTAGCCAAGGGTGGCAAATATGGTGTCAATTGGGTATGATATGAAGCACATGAAGGTGGTGTTTGATCAAGACAGTATTCGTCTCCCTTGATAGAAAGGGTTATATCCCACGGCCACTTGATGGATTAAATTGACTGTTAAATCCTTGCAAGGTTGAGTTGGAATTCGAAATGGTTTCGAAGTTCTAATTCATATGAGTCAATTTTTCTGAGATTAAGTAAACAAAGATCAATTATATGGTTGACACATTTCATACCACTGATTGATCTGGGATATGTGACGAAGAGATTGAATCGTACGGTAACCGTTCATGGACAGGTGTTGATGACCACGTCAACAAACCCTTAACACTTGGGTGGTCATGATGCTTTGCTAGAGGCCGCTCATGATCTATAATCATAGATTCTTTGACTTAATCAAAGAGTTGATTTGGTTAAAGAATTGACTTGGACAAGGAGTTGATCAAGTCATCCTTAGGGTCAATATTAGGGACATAATTATTACCAACGTGTCAAGGGACCTAATGGGTCACACGCATTAAGAAGATTTTGGATGAAGTTAAAATGGGAATTAAGTTGGACTTAATTCAAATCAATAACCAATAAATTAGGATTGGGTTTGACTCAATCTTAATGAGAGAACATGAAATTGATGAATAGATTCATTATGGAGAAAAGAATTTTTTGTTCAAAGAGAGACCTTTTGTACATGAGATGTACATATGAAATCCATTAATTAGGCTTGATCCATGTGATGGATGGCTTAGATTAATTGAGATTAATAATATGGTATTTAATTGGGTCTATATAATGGCATGATTTGATTCATGAAAACCCAATTAAATCGAGGGCTGAGATCGTGCCATGTGGAGGATGGATCCATGCCCATGTGACGAACATGACCCATCTCCACATCATGGAGGAGTAAACCCCATGATTTGGGGCATTCTCATGAAGCCAAATTCAAGGTTGCGACGTTGGTTTCATGGGATAACCAATTTTTTAATTTTTAGGGATGTGGTTTGGTGGTTGTAATCTTAACATTATCATGATAGCAAATATCCTAAATTTGTTAGGATAATTGTTATCAACTTGATAAGGTTGAATGTTAGGTGGTTATGATAAAATTTCTTTTTTTATGGAACCACACAACCTTTTTTTCATGTATAAAAGGGGGAGAAATACCCCCTTCGAAAAACATCGAACTCCTTTCTTCTCTTCTCTCTCTTGGATGCCTAATACCTTCTTTCTCTCTCTAAAATGTCCTTTCTCTCTCTAGGACGTCTCTTTCTCTCTCTTGATTGATCAAGATTTGATTTTGATCAAGAAATCCTTTTTGATTTGAAAAATCAATAGAAAAGAAAAGAGGCGCTAGCACCCCTCACAACAATGTTATCATCCAATCATCCAAAGATCTTCGCGTGGATCACCATTAGAGGCTGAACGCGTGGACGGCTAGTGGTAAATCATTTACCGGCTTCATCGGGCATCATCTCCAATAAAGAACACATGTATGATCTATTATTATAATCATGTGTTATTTCTTGTTAACTGAATCTGTTCCCTGAGGATCTTGGGCTTTGGAAATTAAATTCGTATTTATTTTTATTTTCTGCTACGTGTTATATGAATTTGATTCATATAAAACATACGAAATTCTCAACAAAGAGAGCTTTCATTCATTACCCAAGATTAATTCAAAGCTAAGCAAAATGAGTTTTAGGTTGGGCATCGAGATTGCAACATAGAAAATGTCATCATCGTGATGCAATTTTTTGATTCCTCCTGTTAGTTGATTTGGGTTGAGGCCATTCGGAGCAGCTACCACCGTGAGAAAGCAGTTAATTTGGGAAAGATTTAGGACGCTTGAGGCAAAAGATGGAATACTGGTGTAGGCTTCTTTCTGCATGAGATTGCTGAACATCAGACTGATTGAAGAGATTGTTGAAGTTTGTAAACTGCTGAAACCTTTAGTTTGTCGAACATCTTTTGAAATTCGAGCTTGCAAAGCATTCTTTGTCGGTCCCTTCAATGCATCATTTTGTGCGCTCTCATCTCCTCTGTCATCTTCTCCATTATTTCCCCACCTCGTGATTAATAGAACCTTCCATCCAGTGTTAAAACTGGTATGAAAACCCAAGAGGAGACCATTATTAGCGCATCCACAACCTATCAGGAGACCAGCCACTGCCAAATACGTGGATGCAGTCCTCTCGAAGTTTGATGGAAGAAATTTCAAATATTGGAATTTAAAATTTATTCATTTATTTTCTTAAGATTTGATTTTTTTTTTTTTTAATTCTCTCTGCTGCAATAAGAATTTGACGTTTAGAAAGAAGATGGTCATAAAAATTAGAAGCACCAATAACTTGGTAAGATCCTGTACTTGCTATCTAGTTTTTCTAATAGGAGTTTCAAGTTGCTTCTTCACAGCATCTCAAGTTGCTTTCATATGGTCGCTACCAAAATCATAAGTGATGAGATCAAACTCTACATTGCCTTCCTCATGTAGCTCAACATCACCACAAGTAAACAGTAATACAAGGATTATTGCAAATGTGGGAGTAACATGCGCCTTTGCTCAAGAGATATTAGCACTATGAAAGAGACTGTTACCTCTACAACAAAATGTTTGAAATAACATCTCTCATTGACCTTTTTCTTGGGGCCAATGGGAGGTAGTTACATGCCTTCTCTTAGATACTGTAATTTGCTTCTCCTTTTGTTGTCTTGATGATAACACACGGCCTTCACCCTGCCAAATTTGACCAAGTTTTTGCATTCACATTAAAAGAAACTTGCGCTCAAAAATCATGACAATTGTATGCAAAAATAGATATAATTTTGATTCATGCAAAAAAAAATGCATACAAGTTCAAATGATTAATGGTTGGAGATGTGGGTCAGCTATTAAATATGCAACATGTTAACATTTTACTGCCAATATAACAATTTTTTTTTTAAACTTTTAAACAATACAAAGAATGTGTGCAAGCTTTAGTTATATTATTTTTTTGCATATAAAACTTTAAAAATAACAAAATGTTTTTTTTTTTACAATACAAAGAATGCGTGCAAGCTTTTGAATTTTGTTAATTCTCTTCTAATGGACATTAGCGTGCGCATAACCATACTAATAGTATTCAAAAAAAAAAAAAAAAACCAAGCTTGTTTATGTTATAACTGTTAATAACTGCATTCAACACTAAATTTGCATAGAAATTATATGCGTGCACAATCATATTGACTATCTTTGCAAACTCTAAGGTAGTGTTTGATAGCCTAAAAGCTATCCCTGGATAAATGTACGGGATAGCATTTATCCAGAGAATAGCTGAGGGAATAAGCATTTTTTTAAAATTACAAGTTTGCCATCAAGGGATAACATTAGTTGTTCCTGGGTTCCCTAAGGAATAAGTTCAAGGGATAACCCATGGTTAACCATGGGTTATCCCTTGAACTTATTCCCTAAGAAACCCAGGAACAACTAATGTTATTTCTTGATGGCAGACTTGTAATTTAAAAAATTGCTTATTCCCTCGGCTATCCCCCGGATAAATGCTATCCCGTACATTTATCCAGGGATAGGTTTTGAGCTATCAAACACTACCTAAGTGAGTGAATAATTTTGAATAAACTATTGAACAGGATTACTACCACAAATAAAGAACATTATTTTCTAAATATCAATTGACTTGAGCATAAGATGTTGAAAAAAAACATATGAAAGACAAATTTTCCTCGAATATTTTGAATCTGTCCATGTTATAAATCACGGGTCTAGAGATTGACACAAAATCAATTAATTCAGAAAAAATAAATTCTTAGAATTCTTAAAATAAAACTGTGCTGCATTTTATCCTAAGATGGCGAGTGAAGAACAAGGATTTATTCTTAATTTAATGAGAAGAAATAAAAAATATTTTTAAAAATAAGTTTTATAGAAACTATTTCTAGAAATAATGTCGGCCAATCCATGCAGGTTTGGCAGATTTTGAAGTCCTTAGTTGAAATTATCCGTCAAATTGACAATTTATTGTAACGCAGAATTAGTTCCTACCTACAGACACCCTTTTTTAAATTTATAATTTTTTATTAGATTAAATATTTGATTTTTAAAAAAAATAGAAATCCTCTTTTCAGAAGACCATGTCGCATGAAGTCATCGTTTCTCTTTCTCTCTCTCTCTCTTTTTTCTTGTAATTTTTTGTAATATTTTTAGATTAAAAATTCAAAAAATTTATAATAAAAACTTTTCGAAATCATCTTTAATTTTTTTAAAAAAATCTTGAATAACTATTTTTTTTTAAAAAATATATTATTATTATTATTATTTTCAATTGTTACTCTACCACCGATCTCGATCCACTGACCCACAAAAGAACATCTTAGGCTCATGTCTCGCCTCTCATCTATGGCTCCTTCATTCAAAAGTAAATGATTTGGCATGTTTCTTTTGACATTTAGTTTTCATTATCTTAATAAAATTTAATTAGACATCCCCATAAATATCCTCTATGTAATATAAAATAAAGAAAATAAAATAAATGCATGTAAACGGAGCATTACTAATTTTGATCACGATGTTCTTGTAAACACACCGGACTTAGACTCAAATTGGATCTGAAAATTTTAACTTGGATTCGGATCATGCGCGACTCCGATCTGGACCAGCTGAGTCCAAAATATTTTTTTAAAGATTGAACATGATCTGATTGTATGCTAGGTTATGTTCAGGGCCGTGCATCGGCTGTTGAATTGATCATCCATGTATGTCAACACGCATACGTTGGCCCAGTGATGTGGCTGATCAAGCCCCCGTGTAGTGGATTAACAGTCTATACGATTCTCGGAAAGAGTAATGATTCGGTGGCTAGCCTCGACTTCGGATTTCACCCTGGCCTCGAGTCTTGCCCTGGCCCCGGCCTCGAGCCTCGAGCCTCGATCTCGGCTTCTCCTTGGCCTCCAATTTTGACTGAGGAACCAACATCAAATATTGTTCCCGCCGAACTGATAGGTGCCAAGGACTGCCATGTGGCCCACTATTCCACTCCTCGCTAAGACTACGGGTAGTTACCGTTATTTACGGAGCATGTCTAACGGCTATGCACCCACTTACCACTTATAGTGCCGATCCTAGCGGACGACGTGATTCAACGATCATTCTCGGACTTCCGAACAGGTATAAGAACCTTCACTCATAACGAGGAAGGGGACACACTCTGAACTACTTACCTCTAGTACTGTTCTACAGACCACTAACTAGAGCGTCGGAGGGTCCTCACCGGAACCACCGGCCCGAGACTTTTGTTGTAGGTCTCCGGCTAAAGGGAGCGGTCCTGTCATCTTCTCGAAGGCCCACAGAGATCTTTTCCTGCCCAGCGTTCTCTGGAAGTGATTTGGCAGCAACAGATTGGCGCACCAGAAAGGGGCGGCAAGCGTCGACTGCAGCGCATTTATTCAACGTACCTGCAACCCTTCAACCTTCGCAAGGAAGAAGATGGTGATCATACGTGCGTAGGAAGCCTCTACTAGTCAGGCTGGAGGGCACCCCCCGTGGGCTGAGCCGTCTGAGACCGACCTCCCTGCTTCGCCCCCCGCCATAGTTTAGCCAAGCTGATCGGCTCGATACCCTGACCCAGCAGGTTCAAGATTTGATGGTGGTGGTTCGGGGGCTGCAGGAGTAGTGCTCCACCACTACGCCCTTGCCACCACAGTTCCCTTTGCCCCACGCGGAGGGCCATGGAGCCAGCCAATCTCATCGTGGCAGGACTCCTCCAGAGACCCTTCATCACGCATCTTTGAAATCTCGTCGCCGGGAGACCTTCAAGTGGCCGCGGTTTCCTTCCTATCGCTCTGATCACCTCCCTAAGCGGTGCAGTGGGAAGGAAACTGAGCAGGCACATCCTCTCCGCCGACGACCTTCCCCTCGCTCGTCTTCCGAGTCTTCGAGGGGATATTCTGTCAACAAATGGATTGCTCGTTGGGCTGAGCGGTGGTTGGACGAGTACCATCTGTGGTTGAAAGAGCTCAGCCGCAGAATTGCCAACCATCATAGTGTGGAGTACGACCATCGCCCCCCACTATCTCACCACATTATGGAGGAACTAGTTCCGCCACTGTTTTGTCTATCCTAGTTGGACCCGTACGACGGTACCATAGACCCCCTAGATCATCTGGAAAGCTACAAAGTCCTCATGCAGGTCCAAGGGGCAACAGATTCTCTCCTCTACGTCGCCTTTCCAGTTACACTTTGAAAGGCTACACTTGCATGGTACTCCCGCTTGCCACCACGTAGTATCAACTCCTTCAGGCAGCTGGAGCAATCCTTCTTGGCCCACTTTGATGCGTGCCAGAAGATCCTCCTGGTGGCTGACAGCTTATTCACCGTTTAGCAGAGGAGCGGCGAAACTTTGAAGGACTTCGTGGCCCAGTTCAAGGAGGCTGTGCTCGAAGTCTATAATTTGAAGGACTTTGTGGCCACCTTGGCCGTGAAGCGAGGACTCTGTCCCTCTCGCTTCGTCTATTCTCTGGACAAGAAACCTCTCGGCTCCTATGCCGAGCTGCTAAGCCAAGCGCAGAAGTATATTCGCGCTAACGAAGTAGACTTTTCCAGAAGGGAGGTTAACAAGGGGTCCAGTAAGAAATCGGCACACCCGGAGCCTGCTAGGACACGACCAAAGAGATCTGAGCCGCCTCGCTGCTCGGACAATCGACCTCAGGCCTTGGCTCCCAAGGAGCACTTCACTCCCCTTCTTGCCCCAGTATCTCATATCTTATTAGAGATTGAGGGCAAACCTTATCTTCGGCGTTCGCCTCCCATGAGGCCGGGAGTCCCTCGCAACAAAGATCTCTACTGCCGCTATAATCAGAACTACGGCCATGACACGGAGGACTGCCGCCTGCTGAAGAAAGCCATCAAGGAACTCGTCCAGTAGGGCCATATGGGAAAGTTTGTTTGAAGAGGGAAACCTACTGCTTCAGGCCCGTCGGCACAATCTGCACCCCAGATCGGCGTGGACAATGTTCCGACGGAGAAGACAGTGGCCATGATCTCATGGGGGGGCAGGCAGTACTTCTAAAAGGCAGCGCGAGGAGAAAAAAGATTATGTAATTCCCTTTTTCAGAAGGGACCTAGAAGGGGTAGACAACCCTAATGATGATAGCATCATCATGTCAATGACGATAGCTAAGCATCCTGTAAAGCGAATCCTTGTTGATAGTGGAAGTTCAGTGGATGTTCTTTCATATGAGGCATTTGTCCAAATGAGCCTGTCTCCAAATCTTCTTTGCCCTATGACCACTTCCTTGATGGGCTTCACTGGGGATACTATAAATGTAAAAGGAGAAATCACCCTCCCAGTTACGGCCGGGATGGAACCGTGTCAAAGCACGGTCTTTATAAAATTTCTGGTTGTTCGGGTTCCCTTGGCTTACAACACAATTCTTGGAAGGCTCGGTCTCAACCTCCTCGATGCCATTATCTCTATAAAGAGACTATTGGTATGGTTTCCTACCAACCAAGGAGTCGGGGAGATGCGCGGGGAGCGGAACCTGGTACCCCTTTGTTACCACACCACGCCTAGTCCTCACGAGGTGACTGCTCCACCGACATCCAAAGCCACTTGATCCCAGAGATTCCGAGAGGAGAGGAGAACTGGGTGAAAGCTTGCTGACTTTCCCGCTGGGGGAAGATCCCACGAAGACAATTCGAATCGGAACGCTTCTTCCTCTCGAAGCAAGGGATTGGCTACTTGCCCTTTTGTGAGCCAACGTGGACGTCTTTGCTTGGTCAGCCTTGGATATGCCAGGAGTGCCGCCTGAAGTCATCACCCATAAACTCAGCATCGACCCAAGGAGTCAACCAGTTTAGCAAAAGAAAATGAGTTTTGCTCCTGAGAGGCAAAGGGCCGTGGACGAGGAAGTCAACAAATTGATCACGGCAGGCCATATACGGGAGGCGCATTACCTAGTCTGGCTAGCCAATGTGGTCATGGTTCGCAAGGCCAATGGGAGCTGAAGGATGTGCGTTGACTTTATCGACCTCAACAAGGCATGCCCCAAGGATAGCTTCCCACTGCCCAAGATCGATTAGCTGGTGGATGCCACATCAGGCCATGAAACCCTTAGCTTTATGGATGCTTTCTGAGGGTACAACCAAATAAGAATGGACCCGGTCGACGAGGAGGCCACTTCTTTCGTGACCGAGAAAGGCATCTATTGCTACAAGGTTATGCCCTTCGGGTTGAAGAACGCGGGAGCCACCTGTCATAGGTTGATGAATAAGGTATTCAAAGACCAAATCGGGTGCAACATGGAGGTATATGTAGACAACATGTTAACGAAAAGCATTCATGCCGATGACCATGTTGCCGATCAATCAGAAACCTTCGACAACCTTCGCTGATACAGGATGAAACTGAACCCACAAAAGTGCACCTTTGGAGTCGCAACAGGCAAATTCTTGGATTTATGGTGACACAGAGGGGAATCGAAGCTAATCCTGAGAAGATCAAATCCATTATCGACATGAGACCACCAGTCAACAGGAAGGAAGTACAATGGCTCACAGAAAGGATAGCCGTCTTGAGCCATTTTCTAGCAAGGTTAGCAGAAAGATGTCTACCCTTCTTTAAAGCCTTGCGCAAAGTTGACAGCTTCGATTGGACGACAGAGTGTCAAGAAGCGTTCGAGGGATTGAAGAAGTTCTTGTCCACCCCACCTTTGCTATCCAAGCCAGGGGAGGAGAGGAACTCTTCCTTTACCTCGCTGCATCCCCCGAAGCGGTGAGTTTTGTGCTCATCCATGTCGATGCCGACAAGATGCAAAGGCCAGTCTACTATACAAGCAAAGTGCTTCATGATGCAGAAATCAAGTATTCCAATACCAAAAAGATTATATTTGCGCTAATTATCTCTGCTCAGCGTCTTAGACCATACTTCCAAGCGCACTCGATCGTGGTGGTCATGGATCAACCACTCAGGACAATTCTCTCTTGCTCTGACACCTTCGGCCGACTAGCAAAGTGGGCAATCAAGCTAGGAGAATTCGATCTGTCGTTTCGTCCCAGGTCGGCCATGAAGTCCCAGATTTGGCAAATTTTCTGGTCGAATGCATCTGGATAGAGAAGCAACCGGAGGGCCTCCTGCAGGCCCCTCGGACACTACCATGAGGAGAGGAGGGAAGGACCGGATCCTTCACGTAGATGGAGCATCAAACTCTCAAGGCAGTGGGGCAGGTCTCATCTTAGCAAGTCTGGATGGCATTGTGACTGAGTATGCCCTTCGTTTCCTCTTCTCGGTCATAAACAACCAAGCTGAGTATGAAGCTTTGCTGTTAGGAATAAGGCTAGCATGGGAGATTGGAGCAAAGTGCCTCAGAGTCTTCACGACTCCCAGCTCGTCTCTGGCCAAATAAAGGGAGAGTACAAGGCTCAAGATCCTACAATGTCTTGCTACTTGAGTATAGTGCAATCACAAGCCTCTCCTTTTACTCACTTTAGCGTTAGTTACATTCCTCGGGGAAGAATGCCAGAGCTGATGCCTTGTCTCGACTAGCCACTTCGGCCAACGAGACCTTGGGGAAAACTTATGTGGAACATCTGGAAGCCCCAAGCATCGATGCGGTGGAAGAGTTTCTGCCGATCAACCAAGATCCTTCTTGGATGTACGCCTATGTTAAGTACCTCACCAACGGCGCCCTCTCGATCGACCCTTCTGAAGCAAAACTACTCAAGTGGCATGCATCTAAATTCCTTGTGCTTGACGGACAGTTATATCGAAGGTCCTTCTCTCACCCCCTCCTCAAGTATGTTGGTCCTGCCGATGCTGACTACATACTCCGTGAGATCCATGAGGATATTTGCGGAAACCACTTGGGGGGTAAGGCATTGTCACACAAGGCCCTACGCCAAGGCTATTATTGGCTTACCATGTGAGGAGATGTGGCCGAGTTAGTTCGGAAGTGTGATAGCTGCCAACGGCACACCAACATCTAATGGCTTCCAACCTCTCAGTTGAGCCCCTTGTTAGCTCCATGGCCCTTCGCCCAATGGGGGATGGATATTTTGGGGCCATTCCCTCCAGCCTCTGGTCAGAGGAAGTATCTGCTCGTTGCTATCGACCATTTCACCAAATGAGTAGAGGCCAAAGCACTCGTCAAAATCACCGAAGCTAAGGTGAGGACTTTCTTTTGGAAGTCTATTATTTGTCGATTTGGACTACCCCATACCCTCGTTACTGACAATGGGAGACAATTCAACAATGCTCTCTTCCAAGAATTTTGCACCGAGCTAGGCATATGCCAGAGGTTCACTTCTATCGGTCACCCTTAGTCAAATGGAGCAGTCGTAGTGACAAATCGTACCATCCTTCAAGGGCTCAGGATGCGCCTGGATGATTTTAAAGGAAGATGGGTGGAGGAGCTTCCGAACGTGCTGTGGGCATATCATACGACACCACGGATCCCCACAGGAGAGACTCCCTTTGGCTTGGTGTTTGGGTCAGAGGCCATCATCCCAGTAGAGATTGGTATTCCTAGTCCCTGAACATAATCATATGATCAGGGGAACAATTCAAGCCAGTTGTGAGCCAACCTTGACCTGGTGGAGGAGACCCGTGATCGAGCACGAATCAAAATGGCTGCTTACCGCCAAAGAGTCGTAAAATATTACAATACTCGAGTTCGCCCCAGAATATTCCTCCCAGGAGACTTGGTCCTCAGGCAAGAAGAAGTCTCCAAACCTACTGAAGGAGACAAATTGTCACCCAATTGGGAAGGGCCTTATCGGGTCACCGATGCACTTCATCGTGGAGCTTACCGAATCGGAGAACTAGACGAGAAGTTGCTCCCTCATACTTGAAATGCGGACAACCTTCATTGAAATTACTAATAATGTGTACAGACACCATAGATTTGAGTATTCTAGTTTACATTTGAATAACTTTCACCTCTACTTACTAACAAAAACATTCTTGAGCAATCTTGCTTCTCTAGTTCAAGCCCGACTTCATGTCGGCACCCAAGCCTGGCTCCTCGTCGGCACTCAAGCCTGGCTCCGCGTCGGCATTCAAGCCCAACTTCATGTCGGCACCCAAGCCCGGCTCCACATCGGTACTCAAGCCCGACTCGATGTCTGCACTCAAGCTCGACTCCACGTCGGCACTCAAGCCCGACTTCGCGTTGGCATTCAAGCCCGACTTCATGTCGGCACCCAAGCCCGGCTCCGCGTCGGCACTCAAGCCTGGCTCTACTCGGCATTCAAGCCCGACTTCATGTCGGCACCCAAGCCCAGCTCCGTGTCGACACTCAAGCCCGACTCCACATTGGCACTTAAGCCCGACTTTGTGTCGGTATTCAAGCCCGACTTCAAGTCGGCACGCAAGCTCAGCTCCGCGTTGGCACTCAAGCCCGACTCCACATCGGCATTCAAGCCCGGTTCCGTGTCGGAATTCAAGCCCGACTTCATGTCGGCACCCAAGCCCGGCTCCGTGTTGGCATTCAAACCTAGCTCTGCGTAGGCACTCAAGCCCGGCTCTACGTCGGCATTCAAGCCCAACTTCATGTTGGCACCCAAGCCCGGCTCCGCGTTGGCACTCGAGTCCAACTCCGCATCGGCACTCAAGCCCGACTCCACGTCGGTACTCAAGCCCGACTCTACGTTGGCACTCAAGCCCGACTTCATGTCGACATTCAAGTCTGACTATGTTCGCACTCGAGCTCGATTCCACGTCGGCACTCAAGTCACTTGTCGATGTTTAGGCTTGTTCCATGTCGGTACTCAACCCTACCTCCATGCCGACATCCAAGTGCGATGCTAGATCAGCGCTCTACCTTCAAGAAGTCACTCTAGCATCTGTCTCGATCTCAACGTCAATTCACAGACGCCGGCTACAATTGCCTATGTTTTCAACCTCGGCCTATACTCTAGAGTGAACTCGTCTCAGCCACAATGGAAGCAAAGTAACAACATCACATGAAGATTCCCAAAAAAGTCTTCATTAATGGTGAAAAGGGTTTACAAAATTACCGATTTTACTCGGACTTCCTTACAATGATAAGAAAGCAAAAGAGATACAAGTGCTCATGGCTCGGCCGAGGCTGGGCTATTGTTGGGGGAATGATTCTCCGTTGGTGTTTCCTCCATAGCCTCATCGGGCTCCAAGTCGTTCAGATCCCCAAGGTTGTAAACTCTTCTCGCTTTACCTTGCAATCTTGGAAGCCTATATTATAGGCAAAGGCAGTGGCCTTGGCCAGCTCTTCATCAAAGCTGGCAGATTGTCGGAAGCTCTCTACTGCCTCAGTGGCCCTACTCTATGCCTCTGCCATTGCCGCCTTCATTTCGGTCACCTGTGTTTCAGAGCGACGGGCGATCTCCTCGGCTTTTTCCACCCGCTCCTCGCTACGCCTTTCTGGATGTTGGCGGATTCCAAGCTACTTTGGCACACCAACAAGTCCAACTTCACTTGTTTGTTAATTTCTGCAGTGGCTCGTGCCGCCTCCAAAGCCTTCTCGGCCCTTTCTGTCTAGGCCTGGCCCTCGGCTTGGGCCACCTCCAAGGCCTTCCCGGCCCTCTCCGCTCGGGCCTGCTCTTCGACCCTCCCAGCTAGGCAGCTTCCAAAGACTTCTCGGCCTCTTTCGCTTGGACTTAGGCCTGGTGGACTTCTTCCTGTGAGTGATGAAGAGCGGCCTTGGCCTGGGAAAGGGCGCTCTTCACGGCGGCCAGGGAATTCATCGCCTGCATGAAAGTCGTTGTCAAGGAGAGAAAAAAAAGGGGTTCTTAAACAAGGAGACTTTGAGGGGGAAGTACTTACCCAGAGATGAGCTACAAAAGCCTCCCAGAAGAAGGAGGAGGTCCCCTGCTCTTGGAGAGACCTTTGGAGTTCAGGCGTGCACACTTGTGCCATCGTCCGCTCCACCCAGTGCCCCTTGCGCTTGAGGATGGATTTGAAGGAGGTGGCGACGGTTTCATCCTCGGTGGTTTCGGCGGGCACCGAAGTCGATGGCATCGCATCAGGGGCCGACGGCACCCCCTCCTCCGGCTCTGCTACCCTAGGGGGCTCTTCGGTCGCTGCCTTCTCTGCTTGTGGGGCAGCCTCTTGAACAGAGTCTGGGGCTGGCTCGGTCACCTTCGCTTCTGGAATGATCGGTGGTGTTGATGGCAGTACTCCAGCCCCCGGCCCCTCCGGGGGCATGTAAGCGGTGAGGTCGACGTCCGCCTCTCGATCCACTCGGGGCCTGCGGATGAGTGGGGTTGGGGACCGGGACCATGTCGGCGATGGCAACCAAGGCCTCTTCCTTTGCTCTTTAGCCTCTCTAGTTTTTCCTTGGCCCTTTCGACCTCGGTCTTCTTTCTAGCCACCTTGGCTATGGCCCTTTTTTCGGCGGAGGCTCCATCTGCCCTAGCCCTTCTTTCCTCGGCCGCAGCCCTTCTCACCGCTTCAATCGGTGGCAACATATCTGCACATGTCAAAAGGACTTGGTAAAAAAAGAGAGAGAGAGAGAGAAAAAGAGGAAGAAAAAGAAGGGGGTGAGTGAATCATGGCTGCTCACCACCAGATGGAATGAGGCCGGCGAGCCGAAGATTCTCCTCAGCCAAAAGCTGATTGCATCGAGGGATGTTGGCAGTCAGTAGTTGCCCGAATGCCACTTGGTCCTTCAAAAGTATGGAAGTCTTTGTTCGGGTCGGTATTTGGCATTCCCCAGACCCCTCTCACCCCCTCGACATCAGCAAAGAAGAACATATCTTTCCACCCCTTAATGGATGTAGGAAGGTATAGCTTAAGGGCCCTGATGGGTCTGGGGGCAAAGGACCACCACCCCGCTTGCTTGCGGAGGGTGTAGAAGCTACGGAAGAGGAAAATCCTAGCTTATATCCCGTGGAAGTGACAAAGCACCAAGAAGCCAATGATAGTCCGAATGAAATTCGGGACTAGTTGCGCTGGCACTAGGAAGTATCTATCTAAGAGGTTAAGGATGAAGGGATGAAGGGGTAGCTGAAGCCTAGCCTTGAAGAAGGCTTCGTACAAGGCGACTTTCCTGGGACGAGAAGAAGTCACCCTATCTTCGAGAGCAGGGCGGAATAGGCGCATGTTGGTGGGGAGGCTGTATTTGGCCCTAAGGTTCACTATGTCTTGGGCAGTCATGGTGGAGGCAGTCCACTCAGGGGACTCCCTCATGGCAGAAGATGGACAAATCCGGGTCGGGGATCGGCAACTCGCCGCTATTCCAAGGGAATTTGGTTAGGTGAGGAAGATGACCAGCTAAGTGCTGGAGAAGAGGAGGGTTGTGAAGGATTGGGGGAATAACCCCCAGAATCGGAGATTGAGCAGGAAAGAGAAGAAGAAACCATGGGAACTAAGATGAATTGACCTGAAGGAAGGATCTGGGAACAGAGAATCGGGGAAGAAGATCTCGAGAAGCAGAAGAAGATGAACGGGCGCTCGAATGAGTTAGGTTGAGAGGCAAGGACAAACGCTGTAGAAGCAAAAGACCAAGGTCAGGGACGACACCCCTTTTATAGCTTCGTCGTTTCGAATCATCCCGCCTGTTTCAATTTGGCCATGTGCTCGTCCGCCACTGGAGATTGTTTCGGCAACCACATGACGCGCAAAACACGAGGGGCACCACCAATTATGGGACTACAGTGACCTCACCACAATGATGATACCCACCTTTTCGCAGCTTCGTACTCGCGGAGAATCTCCCTTGATCTCGATCTCAACGGTCAGAATGGACGAAGTGGTGGCGTTGCAGCACCCAATGCATCATCAAGGGAGCACAGCCTTTGAGGACACGTGCCCTCTCAACATCCGTTAGTGTGCAAAGATCAGCCACTAGGTGATATAACGCTCCTTTTTGCTGGTGATTATATGCCCACCTATCTCAAGGGCGGGAGGGCATCTGATGTGGCTGATCAAGCTCTCGTGTAGTGGATTAACAGTCTGCACTGTTCCCGAGGAGAGTAATGATTCAGTAGTTGGCCTCGACTTCGGATTTCACCCTGTCCTCGAGCCTCGGCCCCAGCCTCGTCTCGAGCCTCGGCCCCAGCCTCGTCTCGGCCTCTGACTCGGCTTCTCCTTGGCCTCCAATTTTGGCTGAGGAACCAACCTCAAATATTGTTCCCGCCGAACTGATAGGTGCCAAGGACTGCCACGTGGCCCACTATCCTACTCCTCGCTAAGACTACGAGCAGTTACCATTATTTACAGAGCACGTCTAACGGCTATGCGCCCACTTACCACTTACAACGTCGATCCTGGCGGACGACGTGATTCAACGATCATTCCCGAAGGGTAAGAGGGACCTCCGAACAGGTATAAGAACCTTCACTCATAATGAGAAAGGGGACATACTTTGAACTACTCACCTCTAGTGCTGTTCTCCAGACCACTAACTAAAGCGTCGGAGGGTCCTCGCTGGAACCACCGGCCCGGGACTTTTGTTGCATGTCTTCGGCTAAAGGGAGCGGTCCTGCCATCTTCTCGAAGGCCCACAGATATATTTTCCTGCTCGATGTTCTCTCGAAGTGATTTGGTAGCAACACCCAGTGAGCTTTGCCACGCATTGCACGGTGCCAATGGTCAATCAATGTAGCCGATGTGCCCTTGCTGCATCATAATGCAGTGTAGCAAATCTTTTCCTGGGTTCAGATTTCAGCATCAGATTTCAAACGAAGAATCGGGTTGGGTCATGGACAACTTTGGCCCAGCCCATTTCCAAGCCCAACGATGATGAACACCCACCTCATTCTCGTCTCCAAGGCTCTGCAGCCAGACAAAGGATCGATGGATGCGTTTAACCAGATGCCTTTTTTTCTTCTTCAGAAAGATCCCAATTTTTCCAGATGCTTTGAAACCAGCGGTGGTCGAATTAGATCTAAACCCCCGTCAAGAGGATGGCATCGTGGCGGAGATTAAACCGTTTACACACCCAATCCAGAGCCGGCCTTCTCTTTCGCTTACCTAAGAATAACAACATACCTTTTCTCGTCAAGCGGACGGCTCCAGTAGATAACGACGCCTACTGCAAACTTCTAGAAACTTGCATTCGCTCGAAATCATTAGCGCAAGGCAAGAAGATTCTTCACCAAATCCTTAGCAACAGTGCCCACAGCACGAACCCTTCTCTCCTTGAAAAGATTGCCCTTACCTACATATCTTGCAACGAAATCGAACAAGCGCGCCTTGTCTTTGATAAAATTCCACAGCCCAACGTTTTTCTCTGGAATGCCATGATCAGAGCTTACTCTTGGAATGGTCCATTTGACCGAGCCATCGATCTGTACCACCGTATGGTGGATTCTGGCATCAAACCGAACAAGTTTACGTTCCCGTTCGTTCTCAAGGCATGCTCGGGTCTCGCAGCACTAGAGGAAGGCATTGAGATTCATAACCACGCAAGAAGGGTCGGGTTAGATTCTGATCTGTTTGTGTGCACTGCTTTGCTTGATATGTACATGAAAAGCGGGTGCTTGAATGAAGCGCATGAACTGTTCGATAGAATGCCCAAAAGAGATGTCGTTGCATGGAATGCGATGGTCAGTGGCTATGCTCTTCATGGAATGTGTGAGGAGACGGTTGGTTTCGTCTTAGAAATGCAAAAAATAGGTACAAGTCCGAACCCTTCTACCTTGGTAGCACTTCTTCCTGTGGTTGGGCAAGTGCAGTCACTGAAGCAGGGGAAAAGTATTCATGGGTTCTGTATAAGGAGGTGCTTTCATGAGGAAGATGTTCTGGTGGGTACTGCTTTACTGGACATGTATGCAAAATGTGAATACTTGAATTATGCCTGGAGAATTTTTAGTAGCATGATTGTCAGAAATGAGGTGACTTGGAGTGCAATGATTGGAGGGTACGTTCTGTGTGATAGGATGACAGAAGCCCTTTGGGTGTTTGATCAAATGATGCTTGAGGGATCTACTAATGTGTCACCCACCTCTTTTGCATGTATTCTTCGGGCTTGTGCAAGGCTGGCTGATTTGGATAGGGGAAAAAGGGTACACTGTTATGTGGATAAATTTGGTTATCTTTCAGACATGAGTGTTTCAAATTCTCTTCTCTCCATGTATGCTAGGGTTGGAAGTCTTGATGAAGCAATGAGGCTTTTCAATGAAATGGATCCAAAAGATACTGTCTCTTATAGTGCAATTATATCAGGATGTGTGCAAAATGGGAATGCTAAGGAAGCACTTCTTATTTTCAGAAAGATGCAATTATCTAGCATAGAGCCAGATGCTGCAACAATGGTAGGAGTTCTCCCAGCTTGTTCCCATTTAGCTGCTCTTCAGCATGGAAAATGTGCTCATGGCTATGTCACAATTTATGGGCTTGCATCAGATACTTCAATATGTAATGCTCTGATTGACATGTATGCAAAGTGTGGGAGAATTGACCTTGCTAGGAAAGTTTTTGATAGGATGTCAAAACGGGACATAGTATCATGGAATACAATGATTGCAGGCTATGGAATCCATGGTCTGGGTAAAGAAGCTATCTTATTACTTTCTACTATGGTAGCTGAAGGTTTAGTGCCTGATGACATCACATTCATATGCCTTATATCTGCTTGCAGTCATTCGGGATTAGTTACTGAGGGAAAACACTGGTTTCATGCTATGTGTCAGATCTATGGTATCACTCCGAGAATGGAACACTACATCTGTATGGTTGATCTTTTAGGCCGTGGTGGTTTTTTGGATGAAGCCTATGATTTGATCCAAAAGATGCCTTTAGAACCTGACGTTCGTGTGTGGGGTGCCTTGCTCGGGGCATGCCGAACTCATGAGAACATTGAACTAGGGGAAGAAGTGTCAGAAGTGATAGACAAGCTGGGGCCTGAGGGTACTGGAAACTTTGTTCTGTTATCTAATATGTACAGTGCTGCAGGAAGATTTGCTGAAGCTGCCAAGTTAGAAACCTGCAGAGGGACAAGGGTTTTAAAAAAAGCCCGGGATGTAGTTGGGTTGAGATTAGAGGCACTATCCATGCTTTTATTGGTGGGGACCAATCACATCCGCAGTCATCAAGTATATACCAAAAGTTGGAGGACTTGTTAGTGGAGATCAAGAAATTGGGTTACCAGGCTGATACAAGTTTTGTTTTGCAAGATATAGAGCAAGAAGAGAAGGAGCATGCTCTTCTATACCATAGCGAGAAGCTAGCAATAGCATTTGGAATTCTCAATTTGATGTCTGATGAGCCCATTGTTGTTACTAAAAATCTGCGTGTTTGTAGAGATTGCCATACTGCCATAAAGTATATCACCTTGGTCACAAAAAGAGCTATTACCATACGTGATGCTAATCGGTTTCATCACTTCAAGGATGGACTGTGCAACTGTGGAGACTTTTGGTGACTGTTCAAACATGATAACCAGGTTTGGTGTATGAAAATAATTCCAGCAGTTGAACTCTCATTAGCCACTCACCTGACTTTCTGTACAATAGCACAAGAAAAAAGGTCATTCATACTGTAAAAAGCAGTTTAGTTAGTTGCCTTGAACTGTTTTCTGTATCTTTCTTTTAAAATTATACCAGCTTTTCTTCCCTTTTCATGCAAGTTATAACAACTTTTCTTCCCTTTTCATAGTTTTGAACTTACATACTTAAATTTACTAAACAATCATGGTCAAACATCATGTGCCTGAAACTTGCAATCACTTACTTTTGTTGTCAAGAATATAACTTCTAGTAGTTGAATTTACTGACCAAGTAGCCATAGGATGTGTCTATGTTGCCCTTTTTGCTTTAATACCACTCATCAAGTTCTCATTGATTAATATTCTAAAATCCTATATCCATCTTGGATGCCTACTGATCTAATAAAGAAGAAAGTGGTAACCATCATCTACACCAAAGCTTTAAGTTTAATTCCTTTTCGCATATCCATGTTTCTTAACCAGTTTCTTGGTAAATTTGGTGTACTTACTCTCAATACATTTAATAAAAAACAGTTGATCTTTCTCCTATCTGAAGTTTAACATCTTTACAAATTGTTTTTACATCTTTAGTCCATATAATGATACTATGCTGCTGTTTTACCTCTTGGAATGAATCATCAGATTGTAAGATAATCTTTTGGATACCTTATAACCAAGAGTGTATCTTTGTGCCAGCAGAAATTCCGAGAGAAACATTTTAACCTTTTCCTTGTTGTCTTGAAGGTAAGTCCATGTTGGTGCCATGCTGCATATTGAAATGTGTTTGTTGATGGTTGCTTTGTTTGAAAGTTTCTTTTTCTTTTTTGTTTTCTTTTTATCTCTTTACAGTTTGCATCAATCTTCCTGTTTTGCTTTCTAGAATAGTGCAGACATTTTGCAAAATGTCTCTTCTAGGTTTAGCCAAACCATACCAAATTGGTCTAGCTCGGAACAGTTCAGCCTTCTAGTTCGGTACGAGGAACGAATCATCTTGAACTACCCACATTTCCCCTGTATGGCGTATCGAATTGCCTCGTACTGAATCAACCCATCCAGTTCGGCTTGGTGGCAACATGGGGTGGAACTTCTCGGTCCACTTAATCAATACATCACCGGTTTGGTACATTACGTACTCAACTATATCATTTCAATATTGCTATTTGGTATTACAGACCTTGGCCTCTTTAATTTTTTATTTACTACACTCTTTGACTGACTAGTAACATCTAATTATTGGTAATAGTGAAAATCATTGCTCTGAAAAAAGATTATCTGAAGCTATAGTTCATTCATTCAGACATGAAATTTGGCTAATCAATGCTTGTCCATAAGTTATTATATTGGACCACCGGATCACGTAAAAAAGTACTAAAGATATTTCTACTTAAAAATGGTAAGGATAGTGATTTTGCTTCTCATCCTTCACCACCATCTTCTTAAAATATTTGTAACTTTAATTGTGTTATATACATACATACATGCATACATCTGCATTCTTGCTTTACATGCACTATAAAGTATGCTGAACTGCAGCTTCTCATGATTCCATCTCGTAATATAATGCCGACTTTTTTATTTTGCTACTTCATTTCTAGATGCACCTTTTTGTGACCATCTTGTTCTTTTCTTTTCATTTTTCTTTTCTAAATACGTACAAAAGCGTGTGCATGCATAAATACATACATATGCATGTATTTGTGTGTATAGATATTGTATGTTTATAATTTATATATTAAAAGTTCATATTTCATATTCTTTTCTTCATCTAGTGATGTGCCTTGTGATCAATTTTGAAAATAATATTCATATCCATTGATATAGACATAACATATCCTTTTGTCTAATTATTGAATGCAGGGTATCCCAACCAATAGACAGGAGTTAATGTGTATTTAGTTTCCATATCAGAGCCAATGGAAGTATAATACAATATGATCATTATATAATATGTTATACTATATTATACGTTATTGTGTCATATTATGTATTATATTATGTAATAGTGAATAATAATATTATCTTATATTACAATACGTTATAGTACAATGCTATATTATATAATATAATAAAAAGTAATTTAGTATTATTATCTATTATTACACAGTCCAAGAATACAAACTTCTCCATTCTATGAGAGCTCATTTTTCTTATCCTTAGACAACAAACACCATAACCAAAAATGTGCAATTCTTGGGATAGTAGCATTGATCTCAAAACAAATTAGGTCATCCCTACACTACCTTGTAACAGCCATGCTCACCTAATTTAACTCCTTATCCTAAAAATCTATCTACATTCCAAACAGGGCCTTAGGGCTAGTTTGAAAAGGGTATAAACCAAGTTTATCCCAGTTAAACCTTGGGTTAAGTGCTAAATGACCACTTTATCCCTGATAAATTATTATACCCAATAATTCAGTCAAGTATCGATGGTAGGTGTAGTTTCATTTTTTGAGTTATATGGAATGGTAGGTTTAAGTGGAATAAAGCATTGAAAAGACTAACCTGGTTTCAATCATTTCTTCCTTGTATTACTATTAGTAGTGTTAATCTATTAATATTCTTTTAGTATACTTAGATTATGTAATGTTAATATGTTAATAAAACATTGAATATCCATATTTAGGATTTTTTGCATGTGTCCTTATAAAGATCTGAAATTAAGTGCATGTCCTTTCAAACTATTTACATGGATGCTCCTATAATTATTTCTTTTTGCATGTATGCCGTTAACAATATCTAAAATTTTATGTATACCCTTGCAAATTTATTATTTGCGTGTATACTCTTATAAATTTTTTTGCATGCATGCCTTTATAATTTACTATTTGCATGTATTTTATAAAAAAAATTCTCTTTGCATGTCTTCCTTCATTAAGATGTATATGCAAAATGAAATTATTTATAGAATTTTGCATCAACGCATGCAAATAATAATTTGGAGAGGTGTATATAGTTTCAAATATTTTGAAGGGTCTACATGCAAAAAACCCTAATATTTATTTAATATTATATTAGTAAGATTATTTTAATCTTGATATGCTAAAGTTATATTCAATATTTGCATACCAGGAATTGGTATCGTTTCAATATTGGATCGATACGATTGGTATGTGGCATACCGTACTTAACTGATGATGTACTGATTAGATGAACTAGGAGGCCCCAACCTTTTAACTGCCTCATACTGAGCTAGGTAAGGGGCAGTTCAGTATGTTTCAGGGTTGGTTCTGGGTAGTTTAGCCCTTGCACTGAATCGAATCATCGAACTATACTGGTTTGGGATGGTTTGGTAGGTTTCATCTTGAATCGGGCTAGTTCGACACGGTATGGGGCGGTTCAGTACGATTCAAGGTTAGTTCTGAATGATTTAGCTCCTATACTAAATCGAATCATACTGGTTTTAGGGTGGTTTGGTAGGTGTCGTCTCAAACCACCTCGATTAGTACGTTTCGACCATCTTTGGATATTAATATATTTTATAATGTTAGAATATTAATAATATTAGTTCTCTTCCTTATGTGTTAACATATTTATATAGTATTCAAATGAAACACTAAAGGACTATAGCTTGTTCAATTCAGGAAAAGTTCACCTTTTCTCTGTTCTTATACAATAACCAAATAATAGTTTTTTATCCTCAGACAATGTCCAAACAATAAAACCGCAGTCATTATTGGGATATAGCATTTCTGTCAAATAGAAATAAGTCCCTATCTCAACTAGACCTATCCAAAATTAAACCTACCTCTTATAGAGCCTGTACTATATCCTCAAAATATCCCATTTCCAAACTGCACGTTGAAAGATACGAAACTGCATTTTGCAACTAGTACTGTTTGTGGGAAATGATCAAGTTACTTGAGTGAATTAATATTACTTCCTATTTTGCTTGTTATATTAAATTAAAATTCGTTTGACAGGATGGCATTCCAACGACGGCATATAAGGGAGTTGTAGTGTTGTGGTATCAAACTTCAAGGTGCATATTTCTTGTGGGCCCAGATTCTCTCAAGCACTTGGGCTAGAGCATGCTTGAAAATTATGACACATCATTTGTTTGTTTGAGCTGTTCGTGATAATTTTTCTTGCATAAAAAAATACTGGTTAACTTTTTTCTTTGAGAACTAAAGATCTTAAGAGATAGAATAAAAATTTTCTAATGTGGTCCTTTTTCTGTATTGAATACATGGTGGAAGCATGTCAAAAGAAACTCAAGTTCATTTAGAAGACAAAAATATGAAGCAAAAAAAATGGTTGACATAACTGAAGGACGGATATAGAGGTGTTCAGACAACACAAACAAAATCTATGGCTAGCCAGACCAAAGAGATTCTTATCAAACTTGTATGTTTCCCTTGTTCATTTCTGTCAGAGTCTTGGTCATGTAATCTTAGCATTTTATGCCACAGCATATCCTGCAACTGGGTAATCTACTGGATGTAGGTCTAGTTATGAATGTTGGGAAGAAAATGTAACAATAGCATGTGGCATGCAAATGTACTTAATAGTGTGGAATTCATGATCAGGCAAAACTCTAACATAAAGTTGCTGTATTTCTTTATTGTTTTGTATTTGTTGAAATTATGCACAATTTTTTCTTTATGACAGAAGAAGCGTTGGAAAGTTGGAAGGTTCTGTTTGTTTTTCCTAAGGTTATTTTATATCATGCATATAAGTTCGTTGTGCTCTGAATGCCAGCATTAGATATAGTTGGATGTACAGATGAACTTAAAGAGAAATTAAACTAGAGTTCTTCTCAGGTAATAATGTAATTTTCGATTTCTGTATTCTTAATAATACATTTTCATAAATTCAATGACCAATGCTCTAGGTTGTGGTTATGGGAGATTATATGGCTCTCAGTCCTGCACATTTCTAGTCATGATTAAGCCACTAAGATGCGGAATTAGCCTTGAAATCCATCTCAGATATTTTGTGGAAGTCCTGCTGAAATCATGGATCATTCATTTTTGCAATGTCAGCATCAGACTCAGCCATCCAAGATCAGCTAGGCATACTTGATAACATGGGCATTTTGCTTGCTCAAAACAATGAAACTGATTATGATTTTTAGTTGACACAAATCAATTACTCGACATAAATTGTAGACTTAAGAGTTTTGGTTGAGGTGGCTTTTAATTTGTCTCATGCCTTGCAGCACTTTTTGTTGGCTGTAAGAGCTAAGCATCCCAAGTATATATGGAATCTGTCTGAAAGTAGATGAGGAGATTGGGAGCTGGTTTTATGGTGAGAAATTTGGACAATTGAGGATTGCCAAATGATGTTTCTGATATTCCTGATTCTGGCTGTAATCTGCACACTGAAGCAGATCCAATTGAGCATTTTTAATGAATAGTTACTTGAGCAACTTTGGACAGTCTCAAGGTTGGAAAATACAATTGAACTCTACTGTCAAGCAGAGGCAGGATGCCTTAACTGTTGGCACTGGTGGGAAAAAGTGAGGCAATACTTTCAATGGGGCATAGCACTTATCAGTAGACAAGCTGAGAGTGGGAGAATTACCCTCAATCCCCCCAGCCTAGTTTCTGAATTCCTTAAAGGTAATAGAAATTTAATGGTAATTGGCTCACATGCATTTCACCCATATCATGTTCGGCCATTTGAAAGGAGATAGCTAGAGCATCTAGTCATATTTCAGAGAATTCAAACTATTCCCACATCTGGTTATATTGGAGCTTCTCTTGTTTAAATAAAATAAGCACTAAAGACATCTATTTGAAACTCATTGGTGGGAGGAACTACAACTACAGTCTAAATATTGTAATTTGAAAGTTCACTTAAGAGTTTGTTACTTTATCTGAAAGTGAAGTCATGAAGGTCTCCTACCTCATTGTTGCTATGTACCAGAATTCCTTCAATCTCCTATGTGTGGATCGTGCCATTGGGATGTTGAATCCTTTGGTTACATTTCTATGCATCCTTATTTCTAATGAAGTCTGGCGGTACTTAAATGGAGACTTGAGGAGCATTGCTTCTATCTACCAAGCACTTACTTTCTTTTTAATGGCTCTGAAATCTAGAAATGACAGCTTCAGCTAATCCTATTTAGCCTACATTTTTTGGCTTTCTCGGAAAGGACATAATGAGAAAATATTCTAACAAAAGGAGGATCCATCTAAGTCGACTCATTCATTGGATGATAGCTCTTTCCCAAGATTATTTGGTGGCTACACACGATTTGCATTCGTTGCCTAGGGTTCCTTGTGTTCATTGCCTATGGTTCTGTGTTGCTCTATCCATCCTACGTAATCTTTTGGCAACCCACAGCATGAAGATTTATTAAAGTTAATAATAATAAAGATTTATTATTGGTCTCTAATAATAAAGCTAGCTCTAATTGATTGAGAGTGGATTGATCAATTCCATACCTTTATTGCCCATACCTCAATTCCTTATTGAACTTGCGGTAGGTAGCTTGGTTGGGGATGCTCAAAGCATATACATCCTTTTGGATTGATCAAATTATCTTAGAAGATGATTCCTTTATTAGCATCTTTTGATTATGAATGAGGATTTTATCTCCAACCACCCCTTCTTGAGGTATTTAAGGACTAATTCTTGTATGCTCACACTCTTCAGAAAGGAATCAAGTTGTTATCTTTTGAGCTAATCTTACCTTTACTTCATTCCAAGATGCCATGTGAGAGGACTTTAATAATATATTGCTATACACAAAAAAAAAAAAAAAAAAAAAACTAACAACTTGCTAAACATGATGTTACAGAATTGAATACACAATAGCATTCTCATTTAACACCACAAATATGAATTCGAAGAATGAGAAAGGCGGACGATTGATGTGAGGTTGACAACTAGTTGTCAAAAGATGTCACATTATATTTAAATTTTATAAAGAAGATTGATAGTTTATGAAATAATTTTAAAATGTTCGGAATAAGAATGTTTAGCTAGCAAGGATTTAGCTGATGGTTTGGTTTTTCAGGAATTAGTTTTGGAAGATATCCTTTGAATTTTCTGTTTATTTTTCTTTTTCATTTGAGTAGTGGTGCCATTGCTTATAAAATATGCAGGTATGGTAGATGCAAAACAAAACCATAGTAGCCAAATCCTAGACGTTCCATATATGAAGGATGAATGCAGTTGTTCGGCCCTTGCTCAATTTTCATTTTTTCAAGGCTAAACTACAGAATTAACCCCTGTACTTAGGGGTTATTTCACTTTAGTCCTTAAACTTTAAAAAGTTGTAAAAAAATCTTGAACTTTCTATTTTGTATCACTTTGATCCCTGCCGTTAAATAGGAAAGACGCCATTTATTTTTATCCTATGTGGCAGCATACGAAGTAGCACAAGTAGCATCCAAGTGAAAAAATAAATTTAAAATCCATAACTAACCTGTTAACCCATTATTTAATAATATAAAAAAATAAAAATAATAATCTCCTTGCCCTGATTTGCCCTAAGAGGGAGCGCAACGGATACATAGCACTCATGGATTAGGACAAATCAGGAAGGAGATTATTTTTATTTTTTATATTTTTTTAAATTATCAAATAATTGGTTAATTATGGATTTTAAATTTATTTTTCATTTGGATGCCACTTGTGCTACTACGTATGCTGCCACATAGGATAAAAATAAACGTTGTCTTCTTATTTAACGATAGGGATCAAAATGATATAGATTATTTTTATAACTTTTTAAAGTTCAAGGACCAAAGTGACACAACCCCATAAGTACATGGGTTAATTCTATAGTTTAGCCTTTTTTTAAGTGTTTTATGGATTATTTACCACATATCATTCATAAATATATTTGATGTTAAAAATGGTGAAGTGATCGGTACAAAAATTGTTAGTAGTTTTGTGTATGAATATCATGCAAAGATATGAAACGACAAGTGAAAAGGTTACATCTCCCACAAGGCTCAAAATTTTATTGAATAGATCAAATAACGGGCTTGGCTTCTAATGCTATGTAATAGATGTAGGCAGCTTCTAACATGGAGCTATATTTAATTCGACCTCCTAGTGTTAACGGCTTTCATCTAAGGAATCGTAGTTAACTAAATCCAATGTTTTAAGAACTGGGCTGAGCCAACCAGTTGAACTGATTAGACTAGTAACTGATCTGGTAGTGTTTGATCCAAATGAACCTTTCAAGCCTAAGAATGGGATAAAAATTAGAGGTGACAATTGGATTACATCGGGTTAGATCAGGTCAATTTGAATTTGAGTCATTTATATATTCAGGTTATTTTTGGGTTCGAATCATTGAAGCTAAATCTAAACTTAAATAGTTGGATTAGGATCAACCCATGGGTCATTTCGATTGACTTAATTTTTTTCTAAAGAATTCAGAACACACTTCTTTCTATTCTTTTAAGTAATTTATCAATGGTTAATTCAATTTTTTTCTTCTTTTACCCATTTATTATTTTAAATGCTAGAGTAGGTAGATACATAATTGTAGCATTATTAAATACTAATAGAAATAATATTCATAAAATCATAAAATATAAAATAATATAATTAAGAAATAGTCTATAAAAGTATATTTTTAAATAAATATATTGTTAAATTATTAATAAGATTACAAAATAAAATAAGTAAATATTAGAAATGTGCTTAATCCTATATATATATATATATAAAGAGCAAAATTATGCTTAATTCTGTTCTTTTATTTTCTTTTCAATAATGTTTGAAGCTATTGATGTCGATTTAATAATACTCAATTAGAAAAGTATATTTTTAATCTCATTATTTATCAATCATATTAAGGTCAAGTATATAATATATTAAAGAATATAAAATATTAAAATATTAGTAATCTAAATAATTAAATTAAAAATTCATTAAATTATATAACATCATTAGATAATTTTAAAATTTAAAATTGATAAAATTAAAAATATCTTATTTAATAATATTTTTGGTCATTCGATTTACTCGCGATTTGATTGGAATCATTTTAGGATTGGATAAAAAAATGTAAAATTCTAACCTTATTTTTTCATATCAAAGTCAAACGCTAGGTTAGATTTCTGCTATCCCTAATAATAGGCTGAAGAATGCCACTGGCGCCAGTGCCACCACCATCCTTGATCCAGCTCACCTCTGATCGGCCCCGCACGTTCACCCACTGATTTGGGATGGCTGGGTTTAGCCCTTACCGTGGTAATTGGCCATACGAGCGCTCGATCAAAGATTTCTAAGCTGATCCAAACTATGGGTATTATATAATTAATTAATTAATAACAATGGATCAACTTTGGCTGACCCAATGGTAGAAGTGTTGACCCATGACTCAAAGCTTTTGTTGGTTTGATGAACCGTCCCGTTTTTAAAACATTGACTAAATCTTGCATCGGGTCTTTGACACAAAATTCAATGGTTCACTTGTGGTATAAACCAATGTTTTAAAAATCGGATCAGACAATAAATCGGCTTGACATTTCGGCATGGGTCAATCGAATAAACGATTTGATCGAACCGATGATATCATAATTAATTTTTAATTTAATAATATATAAATATCAATCCAAATGAAAATTTTAAAATTTTAAAAAAATTAATATTATTTCTTTTTAAAAAAGAAGCTTAAAGAGAAACATCTTCTTTTGAAGATGCTTAGGATATATTTCATTGGACACAACTTCATCTCATATTACAGTTATCCATTTTATATATGTATTATTGATTAGTGCTTTATCAAATCATGTAATTTTCTTGTTTCTAGCTACTGAACTTTTTTTAAGAGATTTTCAAATATGAATGCTAGGTTCCCACCATGGATGACCCTCTTATAAGGTTTAACCCTACCACTTTGATGATTTAGGATTGCACTCCCAAAAGGTACTTTTGTCAGTCGATCAACAAATTTTTTTTCATATCTTATAAGTCTCCATTGGATAATATTTTTTCATATACAAAGATATTCTTTGTTTTGTCATTTCTGAAAAGCTGATAAACTAAGCAGTAACTTTGTCAATAAGACTTTTCACAAGCTTAAATTTAGCTAGTATGTGTTAATCCATCTTTTATTTTGTCTATATCATTATTTATTAAATAGTTGATGCTTCACAATCACAATGAACATAAATAGTTGAAATATATTTACTAGCTAAGGTAACCTTAAATAATAAATTTCTTAGCCACTTATCTTCTTTACAAGTTATATTTAAAGCTATATTCTTAGTCTAAGTGGTGCGTATAGACAACACAATTTATTTGGTTGATCTTCAAAATATAGTGGTTCCTTCTAGCAGAAACATATATGGTTATAGACTAAATATTTGAACCATCAGTTATACAATTTGCATTACTATAATCTTTTAACGTACTATCATACCCTATATAGTGTAAAGAGTTCTCTTAATTTTCTTCAAGTATTTTAATTCTCTTTGGAATAGGATTAAAACTATGCATATTTACCTACTTATAGAATAGGCTATAGCTATTGTATTTCCGTTTGTCATATACAAGAGAGATTCTAGAATTTAAATATGTTTCAACTAAGATATAAGTTCTCCTAGGTTCTTTTAAAGATATAATTGGAGTCACAAGACATAGAAACATGTTTACAAACAACATAGACAATTTTTGATGGCAATAAATTGAGATAGAGTTCTTTCTAAGTTTTAGTTAGTCCCATTCTTAACATAACATTTCGTCATTCTGGGTGCTACATCTTAAAGTTGTTTGATGAGTAAGATTTAACATCCTTTGTAATACTCAATTCTATCCCACAAACAAAAATATTATCAATATAACAAGGCACAATTTCTCCTCACAAACTTACTGCATATACACTTCATACTCGTTAACTATAAAACCATAGGATATTATAACTCTAACAATCTTTTCATGCTACTGTTTGGGAGCTTGTTTAAGTCTATATAAAGACAACTAATTTTAGTACTTATTTTAGATTCACCTTCTACCTAAAAGGTGAAGAAGGCTTCACCAAAATTCATTTGAACTTTAGCTTTTTGCTCCTTGCAAGTTCAAATTTAAGTTTGTCTTTTAAAAGTCTAAAGGATCTATTAGAGAGAATAGAAGAGTGTTGACTATAAACATAGCTCGAAATTTTAGTTATAAAAGAAAATTCATCTTCAAAGTAGTAGTATCTCTTTCCTTAATAATGATGTAAGTAATTGGACTTAGATTTGAATTTATCATCAAAAACCTATTAACATTATGATCTAAGGCATAGCTTATGAATACTACATCTTTCTTCTTAGACCCTATCTTCTTTCTTTTAGGCTCAAGTGTTACTACCTTAGCTAAGCACACCACTACTTTCATGACATCAAGCTAAAGTATTCTATTCTTTCAAAAGTTAGGAGTTGTCTTACTATTTCTAAAAATGGCTTTATTAAAAACATAATAGATAAATTAGGTGCTTATCTCATAAGTTTTCATGTTGAAATTGAAAAGCATGGCATTCATCATGTCCATCAAAGTTTAGCTCTTTCTTTTAGCTGAGGTGCATAAGAAGAAACTTATGGATAATCTCATGCTCCTCATAAAATAAGATCTTGTTAGAAGTATATACTATCTTGATCACATTAAGAACCTTTATTTTTCTTTCTATTGGGTTCTCTACTTTTTTCTTTTTAAGCTTTAACTTATTCAACACATCATCCTTAGACCTTATAAGACTAATTTCAAAATACCTAGAAAAACCATCTATGAAGCTCATGAAGTATTTATTGCCAGCTTTCATAGGAATTTTGTTCAACTCACAAACATTATTATTAATTAAGTTTAAGGGGTTGGTACATCTCTTTATAGATCTAAAGGGTTGAATTAGCTATTTGGCACATACACAAATTTTTATAGGAAATTTCAATATTACTTTTGCACTTTGAATTTTATATATTGTGGGCGTGAAACTCTGACTAGTTACTAGAAGCACATAATTCGTGAGCTTGCATCTCCTAATATCTTTTGGATTTTTATCATATTGTAGTTTAGTTGTAGGATCCAAATAGAGTGTATAAGCTCCTATTAACATAACTATGTACTTTGCATTACTAGCAGTGCAATGAAGAGCAGTGTTCCTCCTCTGTGAAAAAGTTCAAAACTATTATACATCTAGGGGTACGTATGGCATAATTACTTCTTTTTTATTTGATGCCTAGATACTCCTCTTGAAACTATTCTCATGCCTACACTAAATCACATTATAAATCAGTATTGGAGTTTTAAATCAAATAAATGTTGTTGTAACTGCACTAGAACTACCATCAGTTAGCTTAAGTAGAAATGTTAACTTATTTTCTTTAGTTTATAAGCAATTACTAGCTTAATTAAGCAATATTGGATGATTACTAGTGAACTACTGACTTGATAATACAACTTATTCCTTGTTCTGCAACTTAAAATAAACCACCATCAGGTTTCTAAGATAATAAGTTCAGATGGATTTTTTTCACTCAGGATGCAATCAAGTTACATTTATATCAATTCCACTGGCTTATTTTTTTCCTAGATTATTTTATATGTGCTTTGCCTTTTGAATTATCGTTAAAGGATCCTATGTGCAGTTTTAGCTGCCAATATTATCATTGTAGGGAGTGCAAATTCTCATGCACTACTAATGCTGGACCCTTTTGAGCTTGATTTGGCAGTAGGACTTCTTTTGAGCTGACTGAGCTCGACCTTAAAGCAAGACTCCCTTTTGGCTTGATCGGGGTTGATTTGAGCTTAATCTGACTCGATTTAGTCGATCTAACTCCGTTTGAACTTGATCAGCACCTGATCAGGCTTGATCATCACCTGATCTGGCTCGATCTGGGAGTATGCTCCCTTTTGAGCTAGGAGTAGAACCCTTTGAATTTTGGATTTCCAAATTTAGATCTTAAATTTTAAATTTTAGATTGTAGACTTTAAGATAACTTGTATGTAATAGAATTTAAGATAACCGCGATTGTTTAGATATAAGGCACAAGCTGGAAGGTGTGACATGATTGCACAGGGTGGTGGGTAGAAATTCAGGCTGCTATCGTACATTACTCTAGCCTTGTGCATCCAGCATGCAATGGTGTGAAACATAGAACAACTAACAAATATGAAATACAGACTTTTTCTTTTTAGATCGGAAGATTAATAGCAGAAATTTGATTACAGGGACTCTGAGAAGGAGGAAAGTTGACGGCAACGGATCCTGGTGGATTCACCTAAAATTTGCTAAGATAGTGCATGAGGCAGCTGCTCTCTTTATGCACTGCAAGGAACAATATTTCTCATAGAATCGGTAATTAATTTCTGAGCTTTTATTTGTTTCCTACTTATTTAACTTATACAATTCTCCCGTCTTTACCATGAAAATTACCAGTATTTGGTTGGATATGTTAGGAAGCTGCTGCTTTGCCACCGGAAGTGAATAACTTAAAACTGAAACCAAAGAAGAGCCAAAAATCATTGCCTTATGATTAAGGTGTAACACCAATTTCTCTTCCGTCTACCTTATTATTTACATTCTTTCTTGAGCTCTTAGTATGATACAATAATTCTATGTAAATAAGTGCATTTGCTGAAACATAGGAACATAATACACAATTCTTAGATATCTTCCAAATAAGTACACTTATTAGATATACGCACTTCTAGTGTATATCCTCAGGGTTGGTGAATTTTTCATCCAAGCTTTACATAGTTTTCCGATATGCATGTAGATTCCGGGTGTCAAGTTTTATTTCTTAGTTTTATCATGAGCTCTCATTATAAATTGCATATAAATATAGAAGATGCATTGGAACAATGTATCCTTAGTAGTTAGTGGGTTGCAAGATTTCTTTTTTCTTAACTATACTCTCTATGTTTCTTTCTGTACTGATTATTCCAATACGAGTACTGAGCAGTGCAAGTGCACTTTGAATTCTAGTCTCAGTTATTCACTTTCCCCCTAAATCTTACATTATCTCTTTCAGCCTTTAACTTTTACATCAAATAAGGGCATCATGTTCTGATTGTTTAACTTCTCAAAATTCTGGTTTTCAAATCTACTAGATGAGGAATGTTGGTGGTCATTGAATTGAAGAAACTTATGTTCATAATATTGTTCTGAGTCTTTCCTATGCAAGTTGTTCTCTTGGAGCTTCATTCCTCTTCTATGGCAGCTCTACATATGTATGTGTAAGAAGTTATCTCATGTGGTGGCATGTGAGCTCCTTGCCAAGAAAAATGACATTTGCTGGTGGTTCATTGGCTCATAATGGTTTCATGGTGATTGATCAAGCATGAATTTTTTTTTCTTTTCTTTTTCTTCCCAACATGACGGTAGTCTGATTATTGATACAACTGAGAAGAAGATCAGATATTACTCCATCTGTGATGATTAAGAATTGAAAATTGATATAATGAGCAATCATAGAAATTAGTTTCTCATGTCATATGATGATGATAAATATGGTTTTGTTGCAGTTAATTTTGTTGATGTGCTCTTTTTTGTCTAGATGACTTTAATTTTATGGGGAACTAAAAAATTATGGTTTTGCATCACTTATTTATTATTAGAATTGGAGCAGATTAAGTAAATGTGATAAGATGTGTTGATCACCTATTGATGTTCTGCTTATTTGTTTAGGTGGCATCATATACATGTTGATGAATAATGGTCTAAGGAATGGGATATACTAAGTAAGGAGGCATCTAGAAAAATTAATTTCATTGAAACTGTGTTTTAAAATAGTCTGGGTCAATGTTTTGAAAGGGAGGTACCTCACAGGCTTTTCAGAAGTCAACGAAGCCCAAAATCAATAAGACTTTGAATTAGAACCTTAGGTAGCAGCCTAGCACAAAGTCAAGGCTACCCATGAACACCTGTAATAGTGGGGATTGGGAGAAGAAGGCCCCTTGTGGTTTCTAAAAGTTCTTTTTGTTTACATTAGTTTTCATAGGACCAACCCTACCAGAACCCCTTGCATTGCTATCACTTTCCTGGCAACTACAATATATTTCCTGTATATCCAGATCATCCCACCAAAACCACTTGCATTATTCATTGCTTTCCTAAAAATTGGTGCATTCGTTATCTAAATTTGAGTCCTCATGATATATATATTCAACTTTTCCTCACTCCAACAAGATTCAGAGGCCTACATGCAACAGACCTTTCTCTTTGCATGCCTCTCTTATATCTTACCATCAATCAAGTAATTAAGCTCTCTCTCTCTCTCTCTCTCTCTCTCTCTGGCTTAGCTAAGAATTCTAGATGATGACAATTATTCCCTATCAAAATCCTTCTGAACTCACAGATGGATCATGGATTGGAAATTATACCCTGCTTCTCTTCTTTCTACTTGATGCTTCTGTCGAGTCACAAATGCTTAGCTTGACAGCTTTGGTTACGGTGGAAGATGAAGAATCAATATGGAAAATCATCTTCCTATCCTTTTTAGAAGTCATTTTAGCATCATAAATTCTTTTCTTTCACTAGAGTATAGTTAGTAAGGCTCTTCAGAATTTGGGGAAGATATTAGTGGTTATGCAACAAGAGCTCTACAGATTGTTTGTTCAAGTTCGGGTTCAATACACTGAATGAAATCATCTTCTTCTAGGATGGTTACTCAAGTACTGATTTGTAGCAAGTTTGCTACTATGATAATGTATAACACAAGGTTTGCCAAATCAATAACAGGATCCGTACTAGTTGGTAGTTGATTTCATACACAGGTTTGATGCCGTACTGAAATAGTATTTACAAGCATATCAATTCGATGTCAACGCATTGTCAAACTCTTTGTTTTTAAATTCATTTTCAA
Organism: Calamus simplicifolius; assembly: GCA_900491605.1. Taxonomy (NCBI): domain Eukaryota; kingdom Viridiplantae; phylum Streptophyta; class Magnoliopsida; order Arecales; family Arecaceae; genus Calamus; species Calamus simplicifolius. The sequence continues at coordinate 114,801 of UESW01001875.1, read as the reverse complement.
TTTTTAGAGATATCAAGAGATTATTTTAATTATTATTATTTTTGAAGTTATAATTTTATGCTATTTTGTTTTTATGAAATATTACTATATGATCAATCAATGAATGCAATAGAGGATTCATACTTGTATGAATGCAATGGAGGAGACACAAATACAGATAATTGAAAGTACATATATCAAAATTTGTGCCATGGAAATTGCATTTTGACATCTAGTTCCTTGTGGAATGTTTGTGTTACTCATAGGCATCAGGGTCTAATCATAATCTAGGTTAGGATTTGACTCCACTTAAAAATTAACACCATCCCTATATTTGATAATCAGTTCTTTCTGGATAGCCACCTTGATATTGATCTGATGTTTGATGGGATGGCTATTCAATCTGGAGGAAGTTTGGAGCAACGAAGTTTGACTGATGATCTAGCTAAGGAGATTGAGAAACATAGTTACCCAATCTAAATTAACCTGCACTTGATGTAGAAAACATCACAATAGAGCAGAAGCAGCCCAAAATAAGCCAACCACAATGTAAATCGAGTTACTCTTGTGAATTGAGCGTGGGCTCAATCATCCAAAAGTGGAGGGCAAGTGATGTGTATGAGTTAACTTACTTGATGGTAACACATGGTAGACTAGAAGATGATAGAATGTGGTTGACTAAATCATTACACATGCCCACTCAAAGGAAAAAGTAACTAAAGCTACCACTCAATTCAAGGATAAGTTCTGCTAAAAGCATTAGCCAACTTGACATGGACTCCACCCAATTCAAAAGGGAATTTGGAACCCTATTTAGGAAGGATTCCACCACAACCTTATCTGGAAAATTAGCTCATCAAAGCCATCCATTAACAGCCAAATCGAAGAGAGAATCTTTTAAAACACCAATAAAAGCAGCCTTAGACATCTCAAATAACAAGATTTAATCTCTAAGTTCCAAAGCCCTAGAGCATCAACTTACAAAACTCTAAGCCTCTTTCCACATCTTTGGGCTGACTTGCATTAAAGGATCCATCTCGGAGACAATCTCTAGACCTTTTTATATTTTCTTCTCTTCTCTCTTATGTAAGAATGTGTGCATCGATTGGCTTAAGAGTGCTCTATCATTCAAGTCAAGATCTGTTTCTCCATTAGTTTTCGAGAGTCACTTTTGGATGTCATCGATACTCATTAGCGAGATTTGGATATGCTTGCCCAATCTTGACTTTAGCAACCATATCATATGGTAGAAAAGCTCATATAAGGGTATCTTTCATTGTCCATATTCTTAAGCAGTTAATTCAGCGATGCAATTGCATTCACTTTGATCTCGATCTGTTTCTAAAACTGTTAGCTGATCACTAAGCTCTCTATATGATTGCCTTTTGTGCCACTTGAGTGTATCTATAATACTGATAATAATATAATTAGGGCTTGCTTTTTAAAAAAATAAAGCTATTGAGTGCAGATGTCATGGTTGTATATGAATTTTGTGATGGATTAGATTATCCCTATTGCTTCACCTGATGGATCTTTCCAATATCTATTAGCATAAGATCTATACAATAAGCAACACATGGGGTCCAAGAAGTATGCGACTTTCTAACCATCAAAATGTCACTGTGACCTTGCACTCCATCATCAATGACTACCTGCCTAACATTCTGCTCCCCTATCTAATTAATCACATGCTCCATCAAGTTGAAGATACAGTGCTTGTCGTGCAGTCTGCCAGAAGCATCAATTACCTATGGAAAAATGTCTTCACAGCATGTCAAGAAATTAACGATGTTATTGCTTGTTGAACCCTATCCAGCTATCACATATTTTGGCATGAGATTAATTTTTCTTTTTAGGAGTATAATCACTCCCCCCCCTAATTGTTAACTTATGAAAGGATAGTGTTAACAAGATAAAGGCAAAATTTTTCAGGATAAAAAGGGACTAAAACATTGAAACTGACACAAAGTACTAAATAATTCCAAAATCATAGGAGCTTTAGTATAAATCCATATGGACCCAACGTCTTCTCCACCACTCTTCCATCTCCTTGCCACTAATTTTCCCTGCCTCATTATCCTTTTGTTCCCATCCAAGGTAAGATAATATAAATATGAGCTTTTATTTTTTTGTTATGGGGTGGTGTTTCGTTTTGACCTGTTGCAATTGCACTGGTCTTGGCCTTATTTCTTTGTTCTCTTTTTTTGTCCGGATTTCTTGGGGTTTGGTTTTCTTTTGTTGATGATGGTTTCTGGTAGATTGTCTACTTCAGTTCTTTGTTTGTAGATCTGTGAGCTATTTTCTTGTGTGAAAGACTTGATCTTAATGGATTTAATGCCTCAGAGAAGTCGGATATATTTTCTATATATGCTGATGGCAACTGATTGCGTGATATTTTGATCCGTTATGAGTTGTGAGATTTTATAGGTAGAAGGGATTTTCTGGATATATCGTTTTCTTTGAGGACAACATGGGTTATTGAAATGGAAACGAAATGGAAACGGGCTTGAAAAGTTTTGCAATGACAGCATGTGTGGCTCCTGATACAATGAATGGACCCATAGGCATATGGTAAATAGTTGGCAATATGTTTGTTTCTAGCCAAAGTTATTTCTTCTAATGTATAACTTTAAAAGAGAAGAGAGAAAAAAAAAAAAACCCTACATCCAAGGGTTTCTTAGCCAGATCCATGTGAAAGGCGTAGAAGAGAGTGAAAGGGGTTCGCAGCTTGATTATTTAGTTGGTTTTTTTGATTTTTTTATGCAAATATCGATTTTGCTTGGTTTAGTGATTATAAAAATTATTTATTTATTATAGATTTGGACTTTATGTTGACACTTTTTTTTTTCTTCTTCTTCTCCTTTGTGCAGCTTGAAGGAGAAGCCCACTCTCAGATATCCTGACCTTTTTTTTTTAATCTATATATATATGTCACATATACTCTTTTTTAAAAAACATTAACCTGAATGACTTGCGATGCATAATGTGGGATAGGAGAAGCAACTTCCATGGTTATCATTTTAACTTAGTTGTGTCCAGAATTTTTATTCATAGCCTACCTACTGGTAGTTGATACAATTAATGGACATTAAGACGTATATATCCAAAAACCCCAAAAGATAGTGTTTCAGGCATCCAAAAAGATTAGGTTTTGGGCAGAGATTTTATTACCTTATTTATTATCCTTTCTCATTATATGGTGCTTCCAAATCATGTTAGTCTACTTTTTAAGCATCTAATGTTAGAAAGGAAAAAAATTATATATATACATACATGCATTGAAATGAGTTGGTTGTCTACATATATGGCTCCACTAGTATCTTAAAAAGGTTTGCAGAGGATAGTTGATATTAAATTCTAGTGTTTTTTTGGTCATTTCTAGGCATTGCATTTAATCTATAAAAAAATTTTACCCAAAAGTATTCTTCAATGACCTGAAATGTTCAATATTGTTCTTGATGTCTAAACTTATCAATGATCTCATCCCTGTCATAGTTGTTATATTATGAGCTAGTGATGGTGAGTTTAGTTAGTTACTCTACTTTAACTTCTTAGATGCATCTATTATAATTTTATAATCCTACGGCTAATAATTTAACTTTTTAGATGCATCTATTATAATTTGTAAGTTTATTTTATAATTTTTTTCTCTGCATTCAAATTAATTTTTATGAGGTTGACATAATTATTATGGTCTATTTTCATCATACATGCAGTCAAGGAAAAAACGGCTCTAATGATTTTGTATCTTAATATTAAGACAATAATCATAATGAATATATGTTTTCTCATGATATTAATACTTCATTTATGAAACAAAAGGCCATCCCGAAATTCAAAATGATCTTGACTAAATGTCATAAAAATATCAATGAATTTCTTGGAAGTGATGGAGTAGCATCTAGCAATTTAAAATGAATGAGCATACATTCTACAAGTTATCTGAAATGCTTCGTACCGTTGGTAGTTTGAAAGCACAAAAAAATATGTTGGTCTAAGAAAAAATTATATTTTTCTTGAACATTCCTTCATGCAATGAAAAGGATATTCAAACACATGTTCAAGTGATCACAGTAAACCATGCACTTCTACCATGTCTTGCAAGTTGTGTTACACCTGCGCATGAAGGCATACTTAAAACACCCAAGCTAATTCTTAAGAATTGCACAAATAGGAGATGAAAATGGTTCAAGATAGAATATTGCGTTAGTTTTTCATCTAATTTTAGTTTGTTTTGAATGGCCTTTAGTATTCAATTAACTTTTTAACTATTTGCACAACTAGAATTATTTAGGAGCATTAAATAGAACATACATGAAGTGGAAATTTTCAAACAATGATAAATTAAGATACTAGATAAGGAAGGGGGAGTTTGTAACAAATGTCCTAGAAGTATATTTCCAAGACATGCAATTTATTTATGTTTTCCTGAATAGGAAGGATTAGCTCCTGATGGTATGATAGTTGGGGATGCCCTTACAAAGAGACATCCATTGAAAAGTATCTCATAGTAAGACATTATTATATTTTAATTAATTTTATATCTTTATAGAAATTTATAATTAATAGACAAAAAAATTCTTTGTTTTTCTATTGTTTTTAATTCTTATAGGATATTATTATCTTGTCGATGCTAATTATAGAAATTGTGAAAATTTCTTGCTCCTTATAGGACAACCTTATCATCTCAATAAGGAAAGAGCTGGCCACTAAAATACTCTGCGACTAGATATGTGATTGAGCAATGTTTTGGATTACTTTAGATGCAATGAAAGATTTTTTGGAATACATTTTATGAAATTGACACACATACTAATATTATAACTGCATCCTCCATAATTTTATTCATAGGGAGATGCAATCCAATCGATTAGAAAGTAGGTTAGATCATGTAATGGAGCATGCTTTTATACACAAAGAAGATCATGAAGACTATATTGATAGTATGAAGGCTTTAAATGAGTGGACAACTTGGAGGGCAATTTGGCTACTGAAATATTAGATAGTTGGAGAGCACCTAGGGGTTATAAGCCTCTCCTATAATGTACTTTTTTTGTGTTTGTGCACTGACTATTATTTACATTATGGTTTATACTTTGTAATTCTTTTGTGGGACATATTTATATGTGTTGTGTATGGGGTATTACTTGCAATATGGTTGTACTTTGTAACTCTTCTGTGAGTAAAGTTATGGTTATTTTAAATTCCAATTTGTTATGTTCTCTTGTTATTTACCAAAGTAATAATTTCTTGTGTTTATAGTTTGGATACTTTGCATCAAGTTATGAGCCAAAACAAGGATAAATCTTCATGAAGAACATGGACTAAGGAGGAAAATAGATGTGGGGTTGATTATTTGCCAGCAATGTGTCGTGAAAGAAAGTAAAAATATAAAGATAGTTTCAAATCAAGATATCTAGTTCAATTAGAAAAACTCGTGGCACAAATACTATGTCATAATAGTCTTAGAGCATCTAACATAGACTCAAGGTTGAACTATTTGAAAAGGCAAATTTTTACACATCATGGGATTAAAGAAAATATAGTAGTTTTGGATGGGATGATGAGAACATGGTGATGATGGGTGATCAAGCAGTATTTGATGAATGTGCTAAGGTAAGTCATATTCTACTTATATTTAGCTTCATGAGCACTATTTGATTTATGAATGTAACCTAAACTCTTTTTTTTATCTAATTGTTTGTTTTATAGCCATAAAGATGCCAAAGGATTACTAAAACCCTTTCCCTTTTATCATGATTTTGAAGATATATATGCCAAGGATAGAGCAACTAGGTCAAGTGCCGCAAATGCTGCAGATTAAGATCAAAATATGAACTAGGCTAGGAACAATGTTAGCCAAAGTTCCCCTATGGGTCATGGTGGAAGTGAACAACAGGCTGCCACACTTTTGATGAAAGATAATGTTTATGTTCAAAAACAAAGAAGCAAATCAAAATCAAAGGATAAGAAAAGGAAGTTTAAAGAATTTGAGAAAATATAATTCATGATATGATGCATTAGGTTATGCAAAACAATAGTGAGTCAGTTGTACAATTGGTAGCATTTAGGTCCTTGGCCTTATTTAGATGGTGATTTTGTTGGCATCTCTTTTAACCTAGACATTTTCTATATGGTGATTTTGTTAGCATATCTTTTGGTCCTTGTCTTTTTATGGATGGTGACCATGTCGGCATATATGTTGGCCTTTGACTTCTTCATAGTGATTTTGCCAGCGAATCTTCTGGTCCTTGACTTTATTGTATGTGATGAACACACGGGCATGTCTTTAGTCCTGATTTGAATTTTCCTTTTTTTTTTTTTTTTGCGTTACCTCACGCTAACATTGTTATTAGAATATCATTTTATATCATGTATTCCAAATATACAAGTGCAGTTTACTATTGATATATGTTTGTTCAAAAGTTTGAAATTTGAAACAGCAAGAGCATCCACTTCAATTCTTGAAAGGAATATTATTACTTCTACAAATTTTTTTTAATAGTCAAATGGCCCACTTAATACAACTTGAAATTTTGTAGGTTTGAACAATGAAGAGAAAATTTAAATGAGTTCTTAAATTAAGTGGCAAAAAAAAAAAATTGAACCTGCTGAGCTGTCTTGGGATTCAAGATTGCTGATAATAATAGAAATCTGATATTTAAACTGGGCCTGATCTGAGTATGAGAGGTATGACTTGTAACACCTCTTTGATTAAAAGCCTGTCTAAAGGGGCTTTTCTTCTGCAAAACAGGCGAAATATGAAGAGCACTTCCATCTCGTCCAAGCGGGGGATCCTGAATCTCCTCGTCCATGTTATCAATCACCCTGTTACCCTCTTGGTAATGGTGTCGTGCCCATTGTTGGTAATGACGCCATGCGGAGTTGCCGGACTTCACATCTTTGATGCGTGATGTAGCACAGCCCTCGTGCCGCTCCAATCGCAATCACCAGCCTCGTCGGCCGATCAACGAACGAGGCCACCTGCGCAGCGGGCTTTTCATTCTCCATGCACTCCTATGCAAGCAACTTGCAGACCTCGGTGAGATAGTATACAACAGCTTCACAATATTAGCGTGCTGGATGGTTATTAGAAATCAATTTAAAAATATATGTTTATTAGTGCAAAAAAATATTAAAAAATTACAAATAATGACATTTTCACCATATACTTCTCTCTTTTGCATTTTAATAAATAGTTAATAGAAATTTTTAAGCTATCTTATAAATATTTTTATGGTGTGATTCCATAACAACCCTTGCATTCTTTGTCTTTTGATTTGATTCTAGTCGGTCCTACGTGAAGGTAATGCAATATTGAATCAAGCTAAATCAAGGAATTCAGTCAATGAGACTCCAACTAGTATCTCATTCAAATTTTGTTATTAGTTGTCCTACATCAATCTTCTAGTTATTTATATAGTTTATTTCTTTAAATAATATTATAAGAATAAAATTATTATTATATTTTCTTATATAGAGAATAACATTATCTTTTCAAATGCAGAGGCCTTATTTGGATCCAACCTAGGTTATCCTAGTAATCTATATCTCAAGCTATCTCGTATTAATTATTATCCTTAATCCATTGTTTTCACAAGCCAAATTAGGGTAACATTTTATTTTTGCATACAGCCTAACCTTGTGCAACTAAATCTTATCTTACATTTATAGTTTATCCTATCAGTCTACATTTTAGGTCATCTCTTATAATATCCTTAATCCATCATTTTTGCAACCCTAATATCAGTCTACATTTTAGGTCATCTCTTATTATATCCTTAATCCATCATTTTTGCAACCCTAATTAGGCTAATGTTTTATTACCGCATGCAGTTTGATGTTGTGTTATTGAATACCATTATGTGTGAAGAGGTTAAAGGATGAATAAGAAGAGGGAGGCGGTAGAGGTAGAGGAGAAGGGAAGTGGTAGGAGGGAGAAAAAAGAAACAAGTGGAAGGAGGGATCGAAGGGGGAGGAGGAAGGACAAAGGGTTAAATGAGTTGAGAATAGGAGATGAAGGTAGTGATAAAGAGGGAGAGGGTGCTAGAGTAAGAGGAGGGATAGGGAAAGAGATGAGAGGATAGAGTGGGGGCAGGGGATGAAAAATATGGAGAGTATAAGAGAGAGAACCTAAGTGACTTTAGCATTGTAGTTGATCTTATAGTCATAGTGGTTCTAAGATGTATTATAAGCTTTTGAGACAAACTATATCAGACCTATAGCTTGGCATATAATATGTGGTCCCGCTATACGCCTCTAAACATTCTATTCACCTTTATAACTCAACTTATAGGCGAGTTTTGTAAAGATCTAAACAACTCATTAATCTAGAGTTGTAATGCAACATATTTCCTTTCTTTTGAGGTGATATTCTAAATATATATAATTAAATTTAGTAATCTTACAGGAACAATATAGACATCAAAGCTAAAAATTTATTAAAAAGAAATCTGGTATAGCATATGATCTTATTAGATGTCCATCAAATGCTAGGAGACATTCCATAAATATCAATATCAAAGCTCAAAGTTTGTAAAAATATAATATTATATAGGTTCTGACAACATGCCCATCAAATACCAAAAGGATAGATTTAGTTATAATTTAATACAATTATAATATTTGTAAGCGAAAGGAAAGGAAACCCACCTATATTATAGTTTTCTAAGTTTAAATAATTAGAGATACATTACCCAAGTATTGTATCCAAAAACTTTTGGTTGTAAAAAAAAGGGTGTCACTATTAAGGCAAGTTGCATGTAATTAAAAGTACTAACATATAGGTAGTGCAAGCATGCACTCCAAGGGCTAGAAAACAAATAAAGATAGGAGCAAAAATATAGGAGAGAAGATATGCCTTAAGTATTTACTTTTGCTTATAAAATCTTGAATGTTTGTATATCTTTCTCTCTCTTTTTTTCTATTTTTTTCTCTTTAATTTTGGTTGAATAAGATCTTACTAGCTCCATAGTTCTATGTTAAGCCAAAACATGGGCAATATCTAATTATTCATTTATTTTTATTATTAATTCTACCCTTCATCCACTTTTTTAAGAGATGATTTTTTCCATCAATCATTTTATTAAGAAGCACCCTTATATACTCTTTAGCATTTTAATAAAAAGGTATTTTTTTTGGATAATAAAAAAGTTTCATCGTTCAACATGCCTATGTTGGATTTGAGGTCTCCTATAATGTGCCTTGAACAAGAAAATAAAGACAATTTGATAGATCAAATTCTATCATAGAGTCTATTTAGAGAGTATAGCTTGGCTTACTATTAGAGGTCTAACCATAGAATAAGGCAATGCATATGTTTGGACGCTTGCAACTAAAACATAAGTTATACTCCCTATAGTTGTTACTTTATTCTCTACATCTTGTCTCTTACTCAAATGAACCACAAGATGAGCTGTAGGGCTTGCAATTCAAGTCTCTTCCATGCTCAAGATCCCTAGACCCTTGACTCTTTTATGCTCCTCTCATCGAGCACCCTTCCCTGTTGCTGCCTACTTTCTTTAAGCATGCACCCTCGTCCCTTTTAGAGACTCACTAATGTTGAAGACCTCACCCATAATCTCTCTAAACGTTAAAGTCAATTTGCAGTGGTGTCCTCCACAGTTAATGTAGGAGCCTTAAAAGAAAAGGCTTTGAGACCAAAAAATGCTCTGAGACTAGCCCAAAGAAAGGCTCAAATCTAAGTATTAATGGAACCTAGCCGGGCATAGTGAGATTCTTAGAGTTTGGTTCACAATTCAATTTGAATTTGGTCAAGTTGTTTTGTCAAAAGCTTAGTAAAAGAGGAGTCATTGGAAAGTTTAGAATATCTAATTTTGGCACATCAAATGTTGTGCAATATGAAGGTTTTAGAAAAAGGTGTGATTGCTTAAATATGAGTCGCTAAAAAAATCAACTTTCATCTAAATGCATTAATGCTTTATTTGTGACTTACTTAAAAATGCACCAACTCATTTAGAATAACTCTTGCATTTACCTTTCGGCATTTTCTATGTTTTGAGGGTTTGTTTGAAGCCTAAATATAGACCTTTTATTTGTTTAATTTTTAACTTTTGAATATTAATTTTAAATGAATCAAAGCCCTTAGCTTGTCTACCAGTTTTGTAGATCTTTGGTGAGTAGTGAACTGTCCTTTAACTCTATATTTCTAGAGTGATTTTCTTAAAGTGGTAGGTTTTAATTTGATATCTCTAGAAAAACTCTTTGGAGTGGTAATTTTTTTTGCTCCGTATCTCAAAGGCATTCCTTGAATGGTGAATTGATATGTTTTAAATGTGCATTTGTATCCTCTTTAGTACTCCATTCTATATAATATTAAAAGATCCATTCTTTAGATTAATCATAAAATGTTTGTTGTTGTCTGACCCTGATATTAGTCATGATCTGCTACCCTTGGCCTCCCCACCCCCACTTCTTGATTAACTGCGACTGGCTACTCTCTAGCATTCCCTTCTTCTTGCTTGCCTTTTGCCTTGACCTCCCCCTTCTACTACTGCCCTTTCCCTCCTCCTCCAACCCCTATCCCCTAACACCAAGAGATGAAGTCCTTGCAAGTATACAACTACAACAAAACTGCATTGAAATTTGAGCTTTAATGCAGCTCCACCAACAAAACTTTAATCAGCATGTTGATGGAGATCCTTGATGATGGATCTTAAGAGCAATTACTAGTCTCTAATAATTTAAATAGATTATACATTAGTAGTTTTATAAATAATATAGTTTTAATACCATAATTTTTTATAAATATTATTTCATTTCTAATATTTCTCATGTACCATATCAATCGAAATTATAGCACATCTGATGCAAATGGCATTATGGCAAGTTGGTGACAAATGGCAAATCTAAGATAGTACAATGCTATGGCTCTTAACTTTAGGTGTTGCAATTTCCTTTGAATTCATAGATATTCATCTGCCTCTACTTCATTTAGAGGGAATATGAAGGTCAAAAAATAGGTATAGATATGGGTATAGGGACACATGACAATGCCCATCATGAGTATAGGGTAACTATGAACGCTAAGATATTTCTGTCTTGCTTAATGGAAAACTTTTTATAGTCAATATTAGTTACTTGTATTCTCATTGTGTTATTAGACATCTTGTGCTTGTTACTATGCAATTTGGTTATGAAGATTGTTCACAAAACATTTGCTTTCTTTTTAATTTTTTTTGTTGATATTGTAGAAATATAAAATATATTTAAGGCTCCATTTGAAAGAGTTATCAGTTGTAGAGCTTTCAAAAGCATAGCTTTCGGCAGTAGAACTTTTGAAAACAAAGCTTTTGAAAAAACCTATTTGCTATTTGGTAACCACATTTTTAAAGTGTTATATAACTTTAATATACATTTGATAATCAAGGTAAAAAAGTATTTTTAGAATAAAAATGATGAAAGATATTACATTATACTTTCAATTATCTAACCTATTAAAAATTATTACTATAAATTATTCTAATAATATTCTAATATTATTATTATGTGAAGTTATTATAATATATTATTTTACTACTATTTAATAATTATATAATATATTATTAAAATTATAAACATTATTATCTAATAATATAATATCACATTATTATGACTTATAATTATAGTAATATTACAAAATTATAGCATTACATAGTTTAATAATATTATATTTAAATACTAATCATAGTATTTTATAATATTATTATTATCTTATTTTATATCATATAATATATAATTAAAATATTATCTTCATAATTATAATAACTATCGCTACAAGAAAAAATAAATTTAGCGACGAAAAAAATTCATCGCTAAAAATATAAATTTTATCGCAAATCTTAGATAGCGACGGAATTGTGATGGATAAAATTCGTCATAGAAATGCTCCTCGCAAAGGAGGAGCGACAAAATTGAAATCCATCGCTAATCTTAACGACGGAATTTTTTTATCCATCGCTAATTAGCGACAGAATAATTTATATCATAACAGCATTTTTATTCGTTGCTAATTAGCGACGGAATAATTTTTGTCACTTATTAGTGATGGATTAGCGACGGATGTTTTATCTGTTGCTAATCAGCGACGAAATAATTTCTATCACAATTAGCAACGAATTAGTAACAGATTTTGTATTCATCACTGATTAGTGACATATATAAATCCATCGCTAATTAGCGATGGATTAGCGATGAATTTTCATTTGTTGCTAATTATTATTTTTTAATAATTTATTATTTATATATATAATTAGTTTCTATAATTTTAAAATTTAATTTATTGAAATGTAAATAATTTTTAAAAAGAAGTCATGAAATATATATTAAAATATCTTACAAATAATTTTTTTTACAATAAACTTCAAAATATGATAAATATTTCATAAATATTCAGTAATCAAAATATGGTTCTATATGCTATGAGAATGAGATGGATCTCTCTGTGGAGCTAGAGCAAAAATATGATCAGAACGAGTCATCTCTACTATCAACTGTTACATCTCAGCACGCATGTCGTCTCGAATCTCTACTCGAATCTCGTCTTGAATCTCTACTCGAATCTCGCCTCTAATCTCTTCACGCATCTCTTCTCACATCTGCTGCTTCTATAACTTCAGCGTATTCTATACCTTATGCTACATGTCTTATAATACTAGCACGCAATTGCTCTACACTAATATCCTATAATGTGGTAGTAGAGTGAAAGGATGAGATACCAGTGTAGAAATATGGTGCCTTGATGCTCATCCCATATACGCGCCCCTTTTGTGGCCACCAGCCGCTTCTAAAAATAACTCCCTCACCTCAAATCTAGCTCACGTGGCGCATTGGATTCCTCCACTGGTTGAGAAGCAATCTCTCTAAGGGTATGCACTTTTTTCTACAATACAAATTTCAATAAGAAAAAATATAAATTGCATGAGATTAATCGAAAAAATGAATAAACAAATTTTGAAATATGTTGCTTATTATTGAGTTTAAAAAATATTTATTGCAATAGCTTTATAGCTTTAGACCGCTGATTGACATACTCAATTCCTGAGGCAATCTTTCTAGTGTGTGTTGTCTCAAAAAGTTCTATTGGATTTGGTTGACGTCCTAACTCTTTTGCTTGATCATAGAAAAAAAATTAAGGAAAACATATTAACTATAAAATTAGAAGACTAATACATAAGTAAATAAAAACAAAGACATTAGCATACATTATATAGCCTTATTATATAAATAAATAAAAAATTCAAATGAAATTATTATGATCAATATACCATCTGCATGCTATACTTCACCATGAATATAGAACTCCTTGTATGTCATGAAGGATCTAAATCTGAGTTGCTCGTCTCACTAAGTATGTTCTTAGAGGCAACAGAAGATCGTTGCTTGAACTCAGGAGTGGACCATTTTTTTTGCCAACTATCCCAAACATGCTTTGAAACTCATTGTGGTTTACTGACATATGCTCTCTACTTGCTCAAAGTATCACTATAACGTAAAGCAGCCTGTTGTAACCATCTACGCTTGATTACACTCTCAAACTTTGGATTCCAAGTAAATTTCTTCTGAAATAGAAATAATAATAATAAAATAATGTATCAGTGGAAAGACCCAATCAAACATTTCGAGTCTTTGATGCAAATTTGGATGGTTATCATTAAATTGTTTCCATGCAAGAGACTCAGAAGGGTGGCACATAACCCCATCTTCAATTTCATGCTCAGCATGCCACCTCATTTCTACTGCTGTGGCATTTGATGTAAACAATCTTTGCAATCTAGGAGTGAGAGAAAAGTAGTACATCTTTCTATCAGGAGTCACTGTTTTGCTACCTCGACGTTGCCTCTTGTACCGGGGATGACCACAAAACTTGCAAGTAGTTAACATATTGTCTTCACCTCAGTATATCATGCACCCATTTCTACAATAGTGAATCTTTTCAACCGGAAGACCCATTCCTTGTACTAATTTCTTTGATCTATAAAAGTTTTCAGGCACTAAACTTTCTTCAGGAGTAATCTCTTTCATTAATTGAGCCATGTCATCAAAATTACGTTCAGACATATGGTGTTCGACTTCATGTGCATCAATTGAGCAACAAACGATAACTATGAATGACTTCTATATCCAGGGTATAAGTCCTCATCAGCAACCCTAAGCATATCATAAAACTTTTGGACCTCCAGATTCAGTGTTTCTTCTATGTAAGTTGGATTGAATGCATGACCAGCTGCATCCATAACCATGAAATGGTACCGATTGGATGATTCTACATAATTAAATGCAGCAGAACCTTCATCCAGATAATTGACATTATAATTTATATTAACCCTAACCTCTTGTTTCCTATGTAAATTCCAATAGTAATAATCCGGTACAAAATCATTTCGGTACAAATGTAACTTAACTATATTCAATTCATGAAACATGCATTCTGACACTTTCGACCGTTACATGGACACCTTATCCTATCATTGTCCATCATTTCTGGATGACTGCATGCAAATTTATGAATTATCTCATACCAATCATAAACTTCGAATTCAAAAGGCCATCTTTCAACCGTTTATACATCCACTGACAATCCGGTCTCATTTTGCTTTTCTAATGCCAGGGTTTGATATAGTCCCACTTACAAGCCCTAATTAAATAATGGACCATAGCAACGCAAACACAGATGAATAAGCTATTACATCAGCATTTAATCAAAGGATCATAGCATAATTAACCATGTACAAATAGATTTTAAAAATTGCAATATTAAAGAGATATAATCAAGAGAAGATATTACCGAATATAATAAGATCATAATCTCCTTCCGTGCAAATATCACTTACTCTTTTTAAGGATCATAATCTCTAAAAACTTTTACACCAGCAGCCAAACAAACAGCAAGCCAAAACCCCCTCCCCCAGGGTTCATCAAAATCAATTTTGATGGTAGTGTTCGTGGCAGAGCGGCTGGATCTGGGTTCCTTGTCCGTGACTCTCAGGGTAAGCTTTTGGGAGCGGGAGGCTTTGGATCTATAGACTCTTCCGTCCTGATGTCTGAGCTTTATGCGGCCTGGGCGGGCATTTCTTATGCTGTCAGGAATCTTCAGGCCCATAGGATTGTCATTGAGGGTGATTCCCTGGCGGTTATCTCCTGGTTGCAGAAGGAGAACTGCCATTCTGATCCTACAAATCCGCTTCTGACGGACATTCGGTCCATCCTTTCCAAGGTTGACTGTACCCGGATTCGCCATATTTATTGTGAAGCTAATTCGGCGGTGGACTGGGTAGCGACCTTTGTGGCCCAGCATGATGGATCGTGGTTTTTGAAGCCGAGCGATCCTTGTCCATCTATATTACAGCAAATTTTGTATTCGGACCTTTCTGGGCTGACTCGCACTAGGTTAGTGTGATCGCCCGTTTTTGTACCAAAAAAAAAAAAAAAAAACAGCAAGCCAAAAACATGGATTCATCTGTTAATTTATCAAGGTTATAAAGTACACATATTACAATTACCCCTGAACTTTAGGCATGGAAGATTTTCAGGGAACCTGTAAGGCTTTTCGGCAGCTAACCTGACCTATCTTCATGACTGAAGTCATGAAACCAGAAAGCAACCATCCAAGATGCCCACATGAATTAAAGTATTGATCAGCACTGATTGACCCATTGTATTAGTTGTTTCATACGTAAACAAAGATGGATACTCAAAGTTGGGCATGAAGATTCACATCTCTTATGACCTACATGGTCCTCAGCTTTTGGTGCAGAAGCAATTTGATAAATATATATGGCACATGACATACCGCGTTACCAGCAAACAGGACGGAGACAATGTTAAAACTGTTGCCAGTGCTTGGCAAGCCAATGTGCTAGTGCATGCCAAGTGTGCCAACAACTGGCACACCATGGCATGATACATGTTGTGCCAGTGCCAACCTGGAAGCTCACCAACATGTGAAGCATAAATCCATGGATTCTCCTAGAGTTAGAAAGAATCTAGATGAAGAGGGTGGAAGGGAAGTCATATAGGGAAATACATTCATTTATAAGGCAATAATCATATTACAAAGTGCCACGCTGAAGTACCACACTCAAAAGATTCTGTATAGTTGTTGCATAGATTTACTCATCCTTCAACTTAAGCTTGAGCCTGTCTCTACTTTGGGTCAACTTTTGGTTATTTAAAATCGCCACCCGTGCCATGCTTATAGGCATTTAAACTAATTAGCCTTTGATAAAGAACAATCACATGGCTCCATATACTTTCCCATTTTATGATTTCCAAACTATGATCATAAAAGAAAAAAAAAATGGTTTGCGATACTTTGAGTAACCTACATAAACCATAAATAATTGCTTGAGAGGTAATGCATCCGTTCACAGGAGATTTTCATAGACATTTAGCTGGGACCTACCCATTGTCAATTGGGCCATGTATGTAAAATAAAATATGGAAGATGTGAAGAACGATGGATTCTAGTGGAACAGAGAACTATAGATCTTATTGTGAACGTTGGTGACAGATGGAGTAACAATGGGCAATTGCTTGTGATGTGGCTGATCACATCTTCAGACGGTGGAGTAACAATCTGCACGATTCTTAAAGCCAAGTAATAATTTGGCAGCCAGTTCCGACCTCGGCTTCGGCCTAGGACTTCACTTCAGCCTTGGCTTCGGTCTCGGACTTCACCTCGGCCTCAGTCACGGACTTCGTTTCAGCTTCAACATCGACCCCGAGCTCTGCCTCGGCCTCGAGCCCCGCCTTGGCCTCAGCATATTTCGGCCTCGGCCTCGAGTCTCGCCTCGCATGCTCTCGACCCATAGTTTCGGTCGTAAAACCAACTTCGAATATTGAACCTAGTGATTTAAAGCGCCTAAGGCTGCCACGTAGCCCACCAACCCATTTTCTGTCAAGATCATGGCGGTTACCGATATACTATAGGCAGTTGCCTGATATTTACGACGTGCGTTTAGAGGCTATGCGCCTACCTACCATTTGCGGAGCCGATCTTAACGGAAGATGTGATCCAACGGTTATCCATGAAGGGTAAGAGGGACCTCCGAACATGTATATAAAAACCCGACTCACAACGAGAGGGGGACTCGACTTCTACTATCTCATATCTACTACTGTTCTCCAAACCGCTAACTTGAGTCGGAGGGTCCCCACCGGAACCACCGGCCTGAGACTTTTGTTGCAGTTTTCGGCTAAAGAGGCAGCATCTTCCAGAAGACCCATAAAGTTCCTTTTGCTTGGTGCTCTTGAGAAGTGATTTGGCAGCAACAGATTGACGCGCCAGGAAGGGGCCAATACAGACATTCATTTCAACGCATCTGCAACCCCATAACCTCTACAAGGAAGAAGATAGCGGTTACACACGCAGGAGGCCTCCACCAGTTAGGCTAGGGGATGCCTCCCATGGGCTAGCAGCCGGAGGCCAACCTCCCTTTTTGCCCCCGTACAGCCGCAGTTTATCCACGCTGATCGGCTTGATGCTCTGACCCAGCAAGTTCAAGACCTGATGGCGGTGGTTCGGGGGCTACACGAACAGTGCTCCGCCACCACGCCATTGCCGCCTCAACTCTCTTCGCCCTATGCGGAGGGTCATGGAGCTAGCCAATCTCATCGTGGCAGGACCCCTTTGGAGGCCTTCCACCGTGCATCCCTGAAATCTCATCGCCGGGAGACCTCCAAACGGCAACGGTCTCCTTCCCATCGCTTGACCGCCTTCCCAAGCGGCGCAGTGGAAAGGAACCCGAGCAGGTGCATTCCCTGCACCGGCAACCTTCTCCCTATTCGTCTTCTGAGTCTTCAAAGGAGATTCCAACAAAAAGATTGCTCGCCGGGCTGAACGACGGTTAGACGAGTACCATCAATGGCTGGAGGAGATCAGCCGTAGAATTACTAACCCCCATGGGGCGGACTACGACCACCGCCCCCCATTGTCTCGCCGTATCATGGAAGAGCCGGTTCCGCCCCATTTTATCTGCCTCAGCTGAACCCATACGATGGCACCACAACCCCCTGGATCATCTTAAAGCTACAAGGTACTCATGCAGGTTTAGGGGCAAAGGATTCTCTCCTTTGCGTTGCTTTCCCGGCTACACTTGAAAGGCCGCACGTGCGTGGTATTCCCGTTTACCACCATGCGTATTAGCTCTTTTAAGTAGCTGGAGCGATCTTTCTTGGCCCACTTTGATGCGTGCCGAAAGATTCCTCGGGTGGCTGATAGCCTATTTGTTGTCCAGCAGAGGAGTGGCGAAACCTTGAAGGACTTCGTGGCTCGGTTCAAGGAGGCTGCGCTCAAGGTCTACAATCTTGAGGACTCTGTGGCCACTCTGGCCCTAAGTGGGGACTTTGTCCCTTCTGCTTCACCTATTTCCTGGACAAAAAGCCTCCCAGCTCTTATGCCGAACTGTTGAGCCAAGCACAGAAGTATATCACGCGACAAAGCAGACTTTTCTAGGAGGGAGGTCGATAAGGGGTCCGACAAGAAGCCAGTACCTTCAGAACTTGCTAGGGTGCGGTCAAGAAAATCTGAGCCATCTCGTCATCCAGATAACCGACCCCAGGCTCTAGTTTTCAAAGAGCACTTCACCCCACTTCTGCCCCAATATCCACATTCTGTTGAAGATTGAGGCGAGCCCTATCTTCGACGTCCGCCTCCCATGAGGCCAAGGGTCCCCCACAGCAAAGAGCTTTATTGCCGCTATCATCGGGACTACGGCCATAATACGGAGGATTGTTGCCTGCTGAAGAAAGCTATTGAAGAACTCGTTCAGTAGGGCCACCTGGTAAGTTCGTTTGGAGAGGGAACCTACTGCCCCAGCCCATCATCACCTTCTGCACCCTAGATCAGCGTGGACAACGTTCTGACAAAGAAGATGGTGGCCATGATTTTGG
The DNA here is from genome assembly GCA_900491605.1 of Calamus simplicifolius. Classification (NCBI taxonomy): domain Eukaryota; kingdom Viridiplantae; phylum Streptophyta; class Magnoliopsida; order Arecales; family Arecaceae; genus Calamus; species Calamus simplicifolius. Next base: position 95,931 of record UESW01001875.1, on the reverse strand, counting down.
GGGGCAGGCACACCTCTAAAAGGCCGTGCGAGAGGGGTTAGATTGTAATTTTTTTTAAAAGAGATCTAGAGGGGTGGTTAACAAGAGTGATGATCATCGTATCCATGACGATCGCAAAGCACCCTGTAAAAAGAATCTTAGTGGATGGACAGTGGGAGCTCTATGGATATTTTGAGTTATTATGCATTTGTTCGGATGAACTTGTCTCATGGTCCCCTTCGGCTGTCACCACACCCTTGATGGGTTTTACCGAGGATTCTGTGAGGGTCGAGGGAGAGATTACTCTTCCTGTTACAGTCGGAATGCTACCGTGTCAGAGCACGGTTCTCATGAACTTCCTAGTCGTCCGTGTTCCGCTGGCCTACAATGCCATTCTCGGAAGACCTGGTCTGAATATTCTGGATGTCGTTATTTCCACTAAAAGATTGCTCGTGAGGTTCCCTACCAACAAGGGAGTTGGGAAGATGAGGGGGAGCGGAACCACCGCTCTGCTACCATATGGCCCCCAACCCCAGGGGTCGACGCATACACCAGCACCAGAGCCACTCGACCCCCGAGACTTTGAAAGGAGAGGGGAGCCGCCGAGCACCTGTGACCTTCCTACTGAGGAGGACCGACGAGGACCATCCAGATTGGGGCCCTGCTTTCGGAGGAGGCGCACATCTTCTTGCTTTCCTGCGCGCCAACTCCGACATCTTTGCATGGTCATCATTCGATATGCCGGGTGTCCCCGAAGAGGTAATTACCCATCAACTCAATATCAAATCGGGGTGCTGGCCCATCCGGCAGAAGAAGAGGAGTTTCGCCCTCGACCGACAGAAGGCCATTGACGAGGAAGTTTGCAAACTGGTGGCTGTTGGCCACATCCGAGAGGTCCACTACCCGACTGGTTGGCTAACATCGTGATGGTCCGTAAGGCTAATGGGAGCTGAAGAATGTGCGTGGATTTCACTGACCTCAACAAAGCATGCCCCAAGGATAGCTTTCCATTGCCTCTGATTGATCAGCTGGTGGACGCCACATCCAGTCACGAGACCCTCAGTTTCATGGATGCCTTCTCGGATATAACCAGATCAAGATGGATCCGGTGGACGAGGAAACTATTATTTTTTACTGAGAAGGGGATATACTGCTACAAGGTGATGCCATTCGGATTGAAAAATGCTAGAGCTGTTACTTTGTCCCAGCTAGCGACCTCGACCGACAGGATCTTGGGGAGAACCTACGTGGAGCATCTGGAAGCCCCAAGCATTGATATGGTGGAAGAATCCCTGCCCATTAGCCAAGATCCTTCTTGGATGGATGTCTATGTCCAGTACTTGACCACCGGTGTCCTCCCAGTCGAACCCGCTGAAGCCAAGCTATTTAGATGGCAAGCATCAAAGTTCCTTGTGCTTGACGGGCAGCTATATCGAAGATCCTTCTCCCACCCTCTCCTTAATGCGTTGGTCCCATAGACGCCGACTACATCCTCTATGAGATCCATGAAGGTATTTGCGGAAACCACTTGGGGGGCAGAGCGTTGTTACATAAGGCCCTACGCCAAGGCTACTACTGGCCTACCATGCGAGAAGATGCGGCCGAGCTGATCCAGAAGTGTGATAGCTGCCAGTGACACACCAACATTCAACGGCTACCAACTTCTCAGCTGAGCCCCCTATCAACTCCATGGCCCTTCGCCCAGTGGGGAATTGGACATTTTGGGACCATTCCCTCCAACCTCTGGTCAGCGGAAGTTTATGCTTGTTGCCATCAACATTTCACTAAGTGGGTAGAGGCCGAAGCACTTGCCAAAATAATCGAAGCCAAGGTGAAGAACTTCTTTTTGAGGTTTGTTATCTGTTGGTTCGGACTGCCCCATACCCTTGTTACCGACAATGGTCGATAGTTCGACAATGCTTCTTTCAGAGAGTTTTGTGCCGAACTGGGCATATGTTAGAGGTTCTCACTTCTGTCGGTCTTTCGCAATCTAATGGAGTGGCTGAAGTGATAAATTGGATTATCCTTCAAGGGCTTAGGACACGTCTGGATGATTTCAAAGGAAGATGGGTGGAGGAGCTTCCAAACGTACTGTAGGCATATCACACGACACCCCGAACCCCCATGGGAGAAACTCCTTTCAGCCTTGTATTTGGGTCGAAGGCAGTCATTCCAATGGAGATTGGCATCCCTAGTCCCCAGATACAATCGTATGATGAGGGGGACAACCCTAGCCAGTTGAAAGCCAGCCTTGACCTCGTTGATGAAGTCCGCGATCGAGCAAGACTCAAAATGGCTTCCTACCGACAAAGGATCGCAAGGTACTACAATGCCCGAGTTCGTCCCAGAACATTCCTCCCTAGAGACTTGGTCCTAAAACGAGCCGAATCCTCCAAACCCACGGAGAAGGGAAAGCTGTCGTCCAATTGGAAGGACCTTACCAAGTCACCGATGCACTTCATCACGAAGCATACCGAATCGAAGAATGGGGATGGGAAGCCTCTCCCTCGCACCTGGAACGTGAACAACCTCCGTCAGTATTATCAGTAAAGTGTATTAACATCATAAGCTTGAGCATGTCTACTAAAGTAATATTTATTTTTTTCACTAACGAAAGTATCTTCAAGCAATCTTGCTTCTTCAGCTCAAGCCCGACTCCGCATCGGCACATAAGCCCGACTCCGCATCGGCACTCAAGCCCGACTCAGCGTCGACACTCAAGCCCAACTCTGCATCAGCACTCAAGTTCGACTCAGCGTTGACCCTCAAGTTCGACTCAGCATCGGTGCTCAAGCCCGGCGCTCAAGCCCGACTCATCGTCGACACTCAAGCTCGACCCAGCATCGATGCTCAGACCCGACCCAATGTCGGTACTCCAGCTCGGCTTCGTGTTGGCACGCAAGTATGAGGTTGGATTATTGTTTATTCATACCTTTCATTTCAGTCTCAACCTCAGCCTCAAGTCAACTTCGGGTTCGACTTCTCCCACGTCTTGACTTCAGCCTCGACACTCGACTCTGAACTATGGCCCCATGTCCTAGCTACATCCCGGGTTTCTACCTTGGCTTCTACCTCATCTAACCCTAGCCACAGGTTCGGTTCCAAGATTGGATCTACGATTTCGGCCCCAGCCCCAATTCTGGAATGAGCAAATTACTAACAGAATTTTAAAGATTTCAAAAGTTGTTTTCATTAATTGTAAAAGTCTTACAAAATTGCCCTCTTATCGGGCCTCATTACAAGGAAAAATAAAAGTGCTCAGGGCTTGGTCGGCTCTGGATCATTGTTGGGGGAAGGTTCTTCGTCTGGTTCCAGATCGCCAATCCCTCGAGGCCGGAGAGTCTTCCTACTTCGGCTTTGCAGTCCTGGAAGCCCCCGTTGTATGCAAAGGCAGTGGCCTCGACCAGCTCCTCTTCGTAACTGTTGGACTTTCTGAAGTTCTCCACGGCCTCGGCAGCCTTCTTCTCGGCCGCAGCAACTTTCTCTTCGGCATCTATCACAGCCGCCTTCAGGTCGATAATTTCGACGTCAGATCAACGGGCGATCTCTTCAGCATTTTCTGCCCGCTCCTCGGTCGCTTTTATTTTGATGATGGTAGAGTGTAGTCGTGTCTCCAATGTGAATACTTGCGACTCCGCCCTCTTCTGCCTCTCCTCTGCTGCTCGAGCCTTATCAAGCTCACAGGCTGCCTGGCGCTGAGCCTCCTCAAACGCCTCTTTTGCCTCTCTTGCCCGAGCCAAACCCTCGGCTTGGGCCGCTTCTAGAGCCTCCTCGGCCTTTTCTGCTCTGGCCTAGGCTCAGCTAACCTCTTCCTGCAAATTGCCAAGGGTGGCCTTGGCTTAGGATAGGACCCCTTTGACGGTGGCCAAAGAATTCATCGCCTGCACAAGAAACATTCGGGTTAAGAGAATTTCTTAATGAAGACTATTGATAGAAGAGGGAAACACTTACCCAGAGGTGAGCCACAGAGGCTTCCCGAAAGAAGATAGAGGTCCCTTGGTTCTGATGGACCCTCTGTAGCTCAGGTACACAGACTTGAGCCATAGTTTGCTTGGCCCAACGGCCATGGTGCTCCAAGATTGACTGGAAAGAAGGCGTGTTGGCTTCGTCCTCCTCGGTCCTGGCGGATGTAGGAGCTGCTGGTGCCGGGTCGGAGGTCGGTGCTGCCCCTTCCATTGGCTCTACCACTGGTGAAGGCTCCTCGGCTGGTGGAGTGGCCCCTTGAGCCGGCCCTGTGGCTGGTGTAGCTGGCCCGGCCTCGGGAGCGGCAGGCTATGATGGCAGAATTTTGGCCCTCTGCTCCTCTGGAGGCGTGTTGGTGAGATCGATGGGGGATCAGGTCGGTGCTGGTGAAGGTGATTGGGGCCGCCTTCTTTCTTCGGCCTCTTCATTTCTTCCCGAGGCCCCTTCGGCCTTGGCTTTCTTGCTAACTTTAATTTTGGCCCTCTTCTCGGGGGCCCCATCCGCCTGGGCTTTTCTTTCTCGGGCTGTATCCTTTCTTACTACTTGGATAGATGGTGGCATATCTGCATAAGTCAGGATATGGTTAAAAAAAGGGGGGAAAAGGAGGAAAAGGAATAGAGCAGATGGTGTGTAAAGAGGGAAAAGTTATGGCTGCTCACTGTTACCCGGAATAAGGCCTGCCAGCCGAAGGTTCTCCTCGGCCAGCAGTTGGTTGCATCGGGGGTCGTCGGTAGTTATCAACTGCCCAAACGCGTCTTGGTCCCTTGGGAGTATGGTTGGATCCTTGTTCGGCTCAGTGTTTGGAATCCCCCACTCTGTCCTTACCCCCTTAACTTGAGTGAAGAAAAACCTATCTTTCCATCCCTTGATGGATGTGAGAAGATACAGCTTAAGGGTTTTAGTTGATCTAGGGGCAAAGGACCACCACCCGATTATTTCCTAAGGATATAGAAACAGCGGAAGAGAGAAATCCTAGCCTCTATCCCATGGATATGACACAATACCAAGAAACCGACAATGTCCGAATGGAATTTGGAACCAACTATGCCGGAGTAAGAAATATCTATCTAAGAGGCTAAATATGAAAGGATGAATGGGAAGGCGAATGCCGGCTTTGAAATAAGTTTCATATAAGGCCACTCTATTGGGATAAGATGAAGTTACCCTATCTTCAGAAAGAGGTCGATATAGGCGGAGATTGGTGGGGAGATTGTACTTAGCCCTAAGGTTTATAATCTCTTGGGCGGTCATGCTCGAGGGGACTAGGGGACTGCCTTACAATGGAGGATGAGCTGGCGGTGGCCGGATGGTGCCGGATGGGGGCCCGTTCGGCGGTCGGGTGATTCCCGACGGGAGACTGCCCAGCGGCTCATTGCTGCTCTATTGGGGTGGAGGTGGACCAGCTAGGTGCTGGGGACGGAGAAGGCGGCGATGACTCGAGGGAATAACCCCAGAATTGGAGATGGAACAGGAAAGGGATGATGAAGCCATAGAAATGGAAACGAAACTAACCTGAAGGATCTAGGAACTGAAATCGAGGACGAAGGACTCGGGAAGCAGAGGAAGATGAACAGACGCTCGGGTGAGGATCGGGTGGAAAGAAGAGGGCAAATACAGTAGTAGCGAAAGACCGAGGTTAGAGACAATCCCCCTTTTATAGCCTTATCATTTCAAATCATCCCACCTGCTCCAATTTGGCCACGTGCCCGCTCACTACTGGAGATCGTTGCGGCAACCACTCGGAGTGCAGAACGCGAGGGGTGCTGCCAATGACAGGACAGCGGTGATCTCACCGTAATGATGGTGCCCGCCTTTTCGTAGTTCCGTACCGAGGAGAATCCCCCTTGATCTCAATGGCCGGAACGGATGAGGCGGTGGCGTTGCAGCACCTGATGCCTCATCAAAGAAGTATGGCCTTCGGTAATATGCGTCCTCTTAGTAGCCGCCGGTGCACGAAGATCAGCCATCAAGTGATACAAAACCCCTTTCACTAGTGATTGTACGCCCACCCATCTTAGGGGTGGAGGGTCATCTGATGTGGCTGATCATGCCCTCAGGCGGTGGAGTAACAGTCTGCATGATTCTCGAAGCCAAGTAATAATTTGGGAGCCAGTTCCGGCCTCGGACTTCACCTCGGCCTCAGTTTCGGCCTCGGACTTCGCCTTGGCCTCAGTCGCGGACTTCGTTTAGCTTCAACATCGGCCCCGAGCTCGGCCTCGGCCTCGGCCTCAAGACCCGCCTCGGCCTCGGCATGTCTTTGGCCTCGGCCTCGAGTCTCGCCTCGCATGCTCTCGGCCCATAGTTTCGGTCATGGAACCAACTTCAAATATTGAACCCAGTGATTTAAAGTGCCTAAGACTGCCACGTAGCCCGCCAACCCGCTTTCCGCCAAGATCATGGGTGGTTACCGATATACTATGGGCAGTTACCGATATTTTTGGTGCGCATTTAGCGGCTATGCGCCCACCTACCATTTGCGGAGCCGATCTTGATGGAAGACATGATCTGATGGTTATCACGAAGGGTAAGAGGGACATCCAAACAGGTATATAAAAACCCCGACTCACAACGAGGAGGGGACTTGACTTCTACTATCTCATATCTACTACTGTTCTCCAAACCGCTAACTTGAGCATCGGAGGGTCCCCGCCGGAACCACCGGCCCAGAACTTTTGTTGTAGGTTTTTGACTGAAGGAGGCATCATTTTCCGGAAGACCCATAAAGTTCCTTTCTTGCCTGGTGCTCTTGAGAAGTGATTTGGCAGCAACAGCTTGGTTCTTTTATCTTATCGGATTTTAGTCCGTTTACGGCAAGCAAAGGTCACGTAAAGAATGCTTTGGATGAAGAAAAAAATCAAAACATAGATCCAAAAACTATAACATTCTTAAGCCAAAGAACAAAAAAAAAAGTCGGATTCGTAACTGACCTAGAATCCGCTGCAAAATTCCTAGCTTTTGGATGGTGAAGAACCCTAGGATACACCTTCACTGCAAAATCCCAAGTAAAAAAGCCAAATTTTCAGCAAAAATCATAGAGAAAACAACGATGAGTCCCGTGAGGGACACGAGGCTCTCAGGTCGAAGCCCTCCGCGACTTCGATCGCTGGCAAGAATTAAACAGAAGGAAGCCTAGAGAAAAGAAGGGAGATGGAGTAGATATCGAAGAAAGGACGGGAGATACCTGGCGAGAAGAACACCGCGGACCCTCGTCTCCCTGCGGACCCTTGTCTCTCGATGCTAGAGGAAAACGACAACCCACGGCGTCTAAAGTGTTTTCAGAGATGAGAAGAAAAGTGTGGCGATCTAAAATCGGGGGCGAAGAGAAAAGAGCAAGGGTTTTCGGAGAAAATGTCCGATTAAGGTGAATATAGCGATGAAAATTTTTCGTCGCTATGTTTTACCTATGAATTAAATAAATATACTTAGCGACAGAACTTTCCCTAATTATATATATATAATAAATAAATTCAATTATAAAAAATTTCTATTGCTATGCTTTATATATATAATTAATATTATTAGATACAAAAATTTTTATCGCTATATTCGTTGCTAATGTGTAGCAACGAAAAATTTTGTCGCTATTTTTTATGTATAAAATAAATATATTTAGTGATAAAAAATTTTTGTCACTATGTTTTATATATGAAATAAATATATTTAGCGATGGATAATTTTCATCGCTAATTATATATATAATAAATAGAGTTAGCAACGAAAAATTTTCATCGCTAAATCCATCTCTAATATGTAGTGATAAAAAAATTTTGTCGCTATATTTTATGTATAAAATAAATATTTTAGCAGTAAAAAAATTTTATCACTAATATATATATATATAAATAAATAGGTTTAGCGATGAAATATTTTTGTCGCTATATTTATATATAAAATAAATATATTAGCGACTAATAATTTTCATCACTAATTTATATATAATAAATAAAGTTAGTGATGGAGCATTTTCATCGCTATATCTGTCTCTAATATGTAGCGATGAAAAATTTTTATCGCCATATTTTATATAAAATAAATATATTTAGTGACAAAAAATTTTTGTCGCTAATTATATATATATAATAATAGGTTTAGTGATAGTCAATTTTCGTCGATATATTTTATATGAAATAAATATATTTAGCGACAGACAATTTTCATCACTAATTATATATATATAATAAATAAATTTAGCGATAAAAATTTTTGTCGCTACATCCGTCTCTAATATGTAGCTACGAAAAATTTTCATTGCTATATTTTAAATATGAAATAAATATTATTAGCTATAGAAATTTTTGTCACTAAATCCGTTGCTAAGGTGTAGCGATGAAAAATTTTCATCGCTATGTTTTACATATGAAATAAATATATTTAGCGACGAAAAATACCATCGCTATATCCATCACTAAATTTTCTATCATTTTCATTCGTCGATCTGTCGCACATCTGAAGCTAGTTGCAACGAATATGGATCTGTCGCTAAATTTTGTCGCTATTCCATTCTTTTCTTGTAGTGTATATTATATTTGCAATATAATATAAATATTATTATTATTATATTCAAATATAATATATTATTATATTTAAATAGTTGTATCATATTATTATATTATAATATTAAATATTAGTATTCTCATAGATTGAATCTATAACCTTCAAGTTTGAAAATAGTTTCTTGAAATTTAGTAAGCAAAGGTTTTAATGGTTTTGGTGAAGTTAAAAAGAATTTTTAAAAAATTTGTCAAACACATAAAATCATCAAAAGTGTTTTTAAGCCTCGAAAAGCTCAACCAAAGAGAACCTAAGAACTATTTAGATTTTTTTATAATTATGTTAATATTATTTTTAAAGATTGAAATTTAATTCTAGGTTGTTAATATTAAATTTATATAATTTTTATATTTAAACTTTAGATTTTGTTAGAACTGATAATTAGAAATTAATTAAACTTGTTTAATTCAAAAAAATCATTTGTAAAGAATAAATGGTGGGTATGGAGTGGGTACAAAATGGGTATGGATAACAAAGTGAATATTGATATTATATAATCTAGATATGAATATGGATATTGATGCGGGATAAAGTTGTCATTGAATTAATATCCATGCATTTGACGAAAAGGTTAAAATCATTTTTGATTTATGCCTCGCTAGCTGTCACGTTCGGAAAAAGATAAGCTGTCATGCTTCTAGCAAACCTAACTACAGTTCTCAGCAGGACCGAGCCATCTTCATGCTTCGGAAGGATCGAGCTATCTTCATGCCTTGGTAGGACCGAGTCATCTTCATGCCTCGGTAGGGCCGAGCCATCTTTATGCCTCGGCGGGGCCAAGCTTTCTTCTTAAACGCCCTTGTTATCTAGCACTACGCCAAGGCCTCTGCATGATAAACAACTCCAATCACTCGGATTTCAAAGCGATCCTCCCAAAATAGGAGCAAGGAGCTAACCATGACCCTCTGATGGCAATCAACGAAAGTTCAAATCCCTGATTATTTGGAAAATTCTAACCACGTCGGTTCTCAGCATTTCCAAGAGGGAAATAAAGTCAATAAAGCCAAATATAGCTTAGTGCCCGTAAATAACCGAATCTCAAAGCACCTATCAGCTTCCTTAGCCGTCGATCCCCTAACTAATAGGATTCGAATCCTACCGACCCCATAACCAACCAAATTCGAATCAGATTCGAATCGTACCGGCTTTCAGCTTCCCAAGACAATCCAAAAAGTCAGGTATTAATCTGCCACCATTCCAACAGTCTATAAATACTTAGTCCTAAAACCTTTTCAGGTATGCTTTATGCCCCTAGGCTCACTTTGAACTGAAAAAGCTCAAGTAGAGTCCTTAAGCTCTCGAGAGGCCATTCTTGAAGGATTTATTCTGCGAGAGTCTTGTTCTCATATGTGATTGATGAGAATTACCATTGACTTGGACATTGGAGGGTCTTTTGTGAAGGCCACCCCCAACGCTTCCTACGTAGAGACTGTCTTGCAGGTTCACCTAGATGGGAGATCACCATCCGGATTTAGGAGTGAGCCACACCCAATTCAGAGAACGGATTTCTACGGTAACAGATTGGCGCTATAGGAAGGGTCTCAAGTCCTATTAAATTTGAAATTAAGGAGACAAGGTTTTTGATCAGAAGAACAATCCCTTGATGGCCAATCGAAGAAAAGCAATCTCAAATGCTCCAGATCAAGCCGTTTCCCAGAGGCCTGATTCTGCAAACAATGTGGCGCCATCACAGCCACTGCCAATAGAGGTTCTTTTGCTACCATCAACAACTCTGATCATCCCGAACCAGTTCATGCTGGTCCAACAAGTTCAAACCCTGACTTAGCTGGTACAGGGGCTCCACAGAACCCCTCTACCAACTGTTCCTGCTCCATAGCTTCTCGATGGAGTTGCTACCCCTGTTTCGTTGGTGATCCTCTCTTCTAGTTCATTCGAGGCTACGAGCCATCTGCAGTAACCCAATCATAAAGGGGCTAGACATGCACCATGGAAGGCCAGAGATAAGAGCCCACTTGGATCCCGATGGCTCATTCTCTTTCTCCAATATTCTCCTGCCATGACTCCATGCCATGACCATGGTCCCCTCATCCTCTCTCTCTCTCTCTCATCACTCAAGATAAAGGAGTTCAATGATAACTCCAAGATGTGTGCCATGAGTTGTACCAAGAATTGGACCTGTCAAGCAAATTCCACCTCCTCAGTCGAAGGCAGAACAGGGCATCCCCTTCACTAAGGAGATTATGCAAAAGGTAATCCCTTCCTATATTAAGCTTCCCGCTATTGAGCCATACCATAGATCCACCGACCTGAATGACCACCTGAGCAGTTTTTGATCCATCATGATGTTCCATAGCGCGTCAAATGCGATTTTGTGCCGAGCCTTCCCCTCCACTCTTAGGGGATCGGCAAGAGCATGGTTCAACAATTTGAAGCTGGGCTCCATCAATTCCTTTGATGAGCCAAGCTGTCTATTCATCAACCAATTCATTAGCAGTAGCCGCCACCGAAGAAGATCTAACTTCCTCTCTGAGGTCAAACAACGAGAGGGAGAGTCCTTTAGAGGTTATCTTGACTGCTTTAATACGGCCATGCTGGAAGTAGACCACCTCAATCATGAGGTAGCTATGTTCGCCTTGGCTGATGGAATATCAAAGGAGGATGATTTCTACTTGACAATGGAGGTCAACTACCCAAAGAATCTCTCCAACATGATGGCTCTAGCGAAAAAATATGCTAGGATCGAAGAATGAAGAAGATCAGTCCAAGCCGAGCAAACCAAGAAAAGGAAGAAGAAAAGCTCGGAGAAGGATCGACCCCCTCACCATGCAAGCCCATCTCGCCGTCAAAGAGCTCCTCTTTCGCTGCCAAGAGATTACACCAGAAGCCTGGCGCGGAGATTCAATTAGTATACTCTGCTCTCTGTGCCACAGGTGCAGATCTTGATGGAGATCAAGCGACAACTTCCTCGGCCGCCACCCTTTCAAGGAAATATAGCTCGGAGGGACATGATAAAATACTGCCAATTCTATCAAAATCATGGGCATGACACCGAGGAATGCCGGCAGCTTCAGAATGAGATTGAGTAACTCATCCGCCGAGAAAGGCTAGACCGATTCAAAAGGCCCCCCAAACCAAACAATAGAGGAGATTGTTAACCCGAGCCCCAACCACTAGCTCCATCGAACCCTCTAGCTGTTGGTAACATCAATATAATTGCTATGATTGGCTCCTCCCCAACTCAGCTGAATAAAGAAAAAAGTTTGCTAAAGAGGGCCCGGTCTAGGGACTCTCTTTTTCAGATGAAGACTTTCAAGGGTTAAAGTATCCACATAATGATGCTTTAGTTGTATCTCTTAATATGAATGATTATGATGTACACCGAATTTTAATTGATAGTGGAAGCTTTGTTAATGTTTTGTATGTTGATGCTTTTATAAGGATAAAATTGTGAATGAAGGATCTCCGAATCATAGACTTTACCTTGGTAGGGTTCATCGGCGACACTGTCACTCTCTCAAAGGAGTCATTACATTAGTGATCCAATTCGACACCTGGCCCAATATAGCCATTGTTCATAGAGACTTTTTTGTAATCAAGCTTCGATCACCATACAATGCTATCCTCGGTAGGTTTAGACAAATGTCCCTTAGAACCATCATATCTATTCCCCATCTTGCTATGAAATTCCAAAAGAGTGGGGAGTGGGCGTAGTTCGGGGAAACCAGGCCTCAGCTCAATATTATTTGGTCACCGATCTTCAATCTAGAGGACCCAAGGTCGATGGGCCGGACGCTCGAAAGAACTTTGTCGAGCAACGAGAAGAGTGGTTGAGGAACTTGAAGAGGTGCCACTCGACGAAGCTCGGTCGGACCAAGCCATAAAGGTTGGATCCCAGCTAGAAGAAAAGCCTCGCAGGATCTGGTCGAGTTTCTCTGAATAAATGCAGATGTCTTTGCATAGTCCACCTCAAATATGTGGGGATTAACCCGATATTTTTGTCTATCAGCTTAATGTGGATGAGACATTCCGGCCAATTAAGCAGAAGAAAAGAATCTTCGCTTCCGAGCATCAAAAAGCCATTGAGGAAGAAGTTGACAAGCTTCTCAAGGCGAACTTCATTCGGAAAGGCAAACGAAGGATATGCATCGACTTTACGAACCTCAACAAGGCCCACCTGGAAGACAACTTTCCTCTGCCAAAGATCAATCAGCTCATAGACGCTACCTTGGGCCACCAAATGCTGACCTTTATGGATGCTTATTCAGGCTACAATCAAATCCGAATGGCCTCCAAAGATGAAGAAAAGATCACCTTCATCACTGATCGAGGTATTTATTGCTACCGAGTCATGTCTTTTGGTTTAAAAAATGTTGGATTAATATACCAAAGACTGGTTAATAAGGTCTTTAAAGAATAAATTGGTTGAATATAAAGTCTATGTTGATGACATGCTGGTTAAAAGCAAAGAAGCCTCAGCACATTGATGATCTCATAGAAAGCTTCGCAATGCTCAGAAAGTATCAGATGAAGCTGAATTCAACCAAATGTACTTTTGGAGTCAATTCCAAAAGTTCTTGGGTTTCATGGTCACTCAGCGAGGCATTGAGGTGAACCCCCGAAGATTCAAGCTCTCCAAGAGATGGCGTCTTCCAAATCGATTAAAGAGGTACAGCATCTCATCGAAAGGATAGGGGCCCTCAATCGCTTCATTGCCTGATCGGCTAAGAAATGTTTACCCTTCTTCAAGGCACTCCGATCAACCAAGAACTTTTAGTGAACCACAACTATCAAAAATCCTTTGAGACCTCAAAAGGTATCTCAGCTCATCGCTGCTCCTTAATACCCCAAAGCCCGGAGAAATCCTATATTTCTATTTGGCAATTTCAGAAAGTGTCGTTGGTTCTATGCTGGTTCGAGAAGAGAACAAGATTCAATGACCAGTTTATTATGTCAGAAAATTGCTCCATGATGCTAAAACGAGGTATATTCGGATCGAGAAGATGGTGTTAGCTTTGATAATGTCTGCTCGGAAGCTGCGTCCTTACTTTTAGGCACATACTATGACAATCCTAATTGAATAACCTATTAAATTGGTTCTTCACTATCCAGAAGTATCGGGGAGAATAGCCAAGTGGGCTGTTGAGCTGAGCAAACATGATCTTCAGTATCAGCCTCATCCTGCCATTAAAGCACAAATTTTTGCAGACTTTCTCATCGAATGTACCATACCAGAGGATAGCTCCACTCTAGAGGTTTTTAAGCAACCAAAATCCAAAGCTTTGTGGCTACTTTATACAGATGGATTCTCCAGCATTAACAATTCTGGCGCAGGCTTAGTCCTCACCAATTTGGAAGGAGCAACGTTTGAGTATGACATCATTTCTCCTTTCCAGTTTCCAATAATAAAGCTGAGTTTGAGGCTCTGCTTGCTGGACTCCGAATCACCCATGACCTAAAAGTCAAGAGGTTAATGTCTACACCAAATCTCAATAGGTCGCTGGTCACATACGAGGAGAATTTGAAGCCCAGGAGCCGAATATGGTTCGATATCTTCAAAAGGTGCACGATTTGTCCTACTTTTCTAAACTTTAAGTTATTCAGGTCCCAAGTGCTAAAAATGTGTGCTGGCCTTCTATCTCGCCTGGCAACCATGGATTCGATGGATGTCGAGTAAAAATTTCACCTAGAAGTCCTGGAGAAGACTAGCATTATCAATGCTGACCAAGTGATGCAGGTCAAAGCTGAACCATCTTGGATTCGATCTGATCCTCAAATACCTTAAAGAAGGATTTCTTTCGGCTGACAGAAAGGAGGCAAAAAATTAAAGATGCAAGCATTCACTGCTGGATGGACAGTTATACAAGCGGTCCTTCTCCATGCCCTTACTTAAGTATCTTCGGCCATTAGAAGTCGACTATGCTCTGAGGGAGGTCAATGAAGGTATCTGTGATAGTCATCTTGGTAGCCGAACCCTACATCATAAAGTCCTACGGTATTACTAGCCAATCATGCAAAAGGACTCAGACAACCTAGTGCGAGCCTGCGATTCATGTCAATGGAACTCTAACATTCAGAAGCTTTCTTCTTTCCATCTGATGCCAATATCATCCGTCTGTCCTTTGCCAAGTGGGGTATCGATATTCTTGATCCTTTTCCACCTGCTACCAGATAAAGAAAGCTCTTGTTTATAGCAATTGACTACTTCACTAAGCGGGTCGAGGCCGAGGCAGTCGCTTATATCACTAAAGCCCGAGCTAAAGATTTTGTATGGAGATTCATTATTTATCGGTTTGGCCTTCCACATACCATCATCATCGATAATGGTCGACAATTTGATAATCCAAAGTTTTGGGAGTTTTGTGAAAATCATGCTATCAACTATTGGCTCACGTCAGTCGGACATCCTCAGCAACTGGTGAACCAAACTTTATTGCAAGGAATTAAAGCTCGGCTTAATAGAGCCCAAGACAGATGGGCAGACAAACTTCATTGTGTCCTGTGGGCTTACCGAACCACCCAAAAAATTTTCATCGATGAAACTCCATTCAAAATGGCTTTCGCACTGAAACCATCATTCCTATGAAGGTGGGATTACCCTCGTCGCAAGTGGAGAGCTACTCGGAAGAGTCGAATGATGATCAGCTCTGAGCTATTCTCGACCTAATAGAAGAAGTTAGAGAAAAGGCCCAAATCCGGATTGCTGCTTACTAACAACATGTGGCTTGTTACCATTCCTCCCGGTCAAAGGAAAATTATTCCTTCCTGGTGACCTTATGCTCCGTAAAGCATCAGTTTCTAAACTACAAGAACAAGGGAAGCTATCTCTGAACTGGGAAGGCCCTATCAAGTTATGGAGGTCATCAACCCAGCACCAACCAACTTCAAGATTTGGATGGAAAGTCTATTCCTTAGACGTGGAATGGGAACAACCTCCGAATATACCATCAATGAAATACACCTAAACCGAGCCCATTTTTCCTGCAATAATAAAGTTTTACTTTTAAATTCAAAATATTCCTGTCTCAATCACTGTTCCAAAAGTTATTGATGAAAGATAGGTTTCACCTAATCAACGACCCATGGGTCCCATTTCTTCGTACCTAAGTATGGCCAAGCAAATTTCTCTAAACCTTGGCACGGCTAAGCAACTTTCTCGTACCTCGACACGGCCGAGCAACTTTCTTCGAACCTCAGCAGGCCCAAGCAAATTTCTCAAATCTCGGCAGGGCTAGCAAATTTCTTCGTACCTTGACACAGCCGAGCAACTTTCTCTGAACCTCGGCACGATCGAGCAACTTTCTCCAAACCTCGACACGATCGAGCAACTTTCTTCGTACCTTGGCAGGGCCGAGCAAATTTTTTTGTACATTGGCAGGGCCGAGAAAATTTCTTCAAACCTCGGCAGGATCAAGCAAATTTCTTCATATCTTGGCATGGCCGAGCAACTTTCTCTATACCTTGGCTGGGCCAAGTAAAATTTCTTTGGGAAAGCATTCTCCAAGCAACAATCTCCGCATCTTGGCGGAGCAACTTAAAATTCTCTCTCAGCTGTGGCATGGCTAGGCAACTCTTGGTACGTCCGAACGGTTCTCCTAGTTTTAGTAAATTAAGTAAAAGCTCTCAAAGGAATTCAGCATTACCGAACGTTCATCGAATATCATCAAGGCATCTAGGTTTTCCTATGATTTGAAAAGGTTTGAGTACTCTATTCCCAAAGACTCGGCAAAGATCTGCAATATCGACAAGGTTGAACAGAATTCCCTAATACTTGGCAAAAGCTAAGTTACCATTCCTCACGGTAATTTGCGAGTTTCGCCCGATCAGACACATCAATTCGAACCTCATAAAAACTAAGTATTTTCTTTCCTAAAGAAATGCTTCATGAGATATTCTCATGTCTTGGCAGGTCCGAGCCTTTCCTATACTATTGGGGATTCCTATGTCTCGATAGGACTGAGCCTTCCCTATACTATTGGGATTCCTATGTCTCGGCAGGTCTGAGCCTTTCCTATACTATTGAAAAATTGTGCATTTCAGTGAAATTGAAACTTTTCCAAAATTTTGATCAAATATGCCTAAGCGCAGTTTATGCTTTGGAAGGGACCGAAGCCATTGATACATTAAAGCGACAAACATCTGGTAAAGAAACAAACAAGAAGAGACAAATATCTGAAGAAAAAAAGCTCTTTTATTTCAAAGTACTTCATTACAAGAGATTATAGCCTATCATAAGGCATTACAAGTGCGTTGAAGCATAGGAAATATAAAAATAAAGAACTCTTAGATGGGGAGCGCCTAGCTACAAACTTTGCACCAGCAACAGCTTCTGCCCTAGAAAGTGAACTCCGTTGAATTACGATCTTCAAAGCATCGGGCAAAGATTTAGAAAAAAGAAAACATAACCGAAGATGGCGCTGCTCAACTCCTTTTAAACCGCCTTGGTAGAGGCATAAGATATCTCCGCAAGAATCCCCATGCATTGCAGAACCTTGGCCCGAATGCTACCAAGCCTCGAGCCTACCATGTGTCATCCCACCTACAGCCAGTAACAAAGAACAAAGGGTTTCTCCTCGTACGGTTAGAAGAAATAATGAAATGGCAGCCTGGCATTTATGAGGACATCATGACATGCTTCGCCAGTGCAAATCCCTCCAATCGAAGTAGATCATCTGGAACTCTACACCCTATGTTCGAACCTACGCTTCGGACTAGGAAGTGGGAGGAATGTGATGCAGGATAAAATTATCATTACATTAATATTCATGCATTTGGAAAAAGGTTAGAATCATTTTCAATTTTGCCTTGCCAGCTATCACATTCGAAAAAAGACAAGCTACCATGCCTCTGTCAAACCTGACTACAGTTCTCGATAGGATCGAGCCATCTTCATGCCTCGACAGGACTGAGCTATCTTCATGCCTCGATATGATTGAGCTATCTTTATGCCTCGGTAGGACCAAGCTATCTTTATACCTCGATAGGACCGAGTCATCTTCATACCTCGACAGGGCTGAGCCATCTTTATGCCTTGGTGGAATTGGCCTATCTTCCTCTTTTAGCTCAAACACCCTTCTTATCTAGCATTACGCCAAGGCCTCTGCATGATAAACAACTCCAATCACTTAGATTTTAAAGCGATCCTCCCAAAATAGGATCAAGAAGCCAAACATGACCCTCTAATGGCAATCAACGAAAGTTCAAATCCCTGATTATTTGGCAGATTCCAACCACACTAATTTTCGGCATTCCTAAGAAGGAAATAAAATCAATAAAGCCAAATATAGCTTAGTGCCCATAAATAACTGAATCTCAAAGCACCTATCAGCTTCCTTAGCCATTGATCCCCTAACTAATAGGATTCGAACCTACCGGCCCCATAACTAACCAGATTTGAATCAGATTTGAATCGTATAGGCTTTTAGCTTTCCAAGACACATCCAAGAAGTCAGGTATTAATCTGCCACCATTCCAATAGTCTATAAATACTTGGTTCTAATACCTTTTTAGTTATGCTCTATGCCCCTAGGCTCACTCTGAATTAAAAAAGCTCAAGCATAGTCCCTAAGCTCTCGATAGGCCATTCTTGAGGGATTTCTTCTACGAGAGCCTTTTTCTCATATTTGATTGCTGAGAATTGTCACTAACTTAGACGTCGAAGGGTCTTTCACGGAGGCCACCCCAACACTTCCTATGTGGAGACTGTCTTGCAGGTTCATCAGGACGAAAGATCGCCACCTGGATTCAGGAGCGAGCCGCACCCAAGTTGGAGAATGAATTTCTACGGCAATAGATATAAGATTTTATATTTGTTAGGGATGAGTATAATTTTGATTTAGTCAAAACCAAATCGAACTGATGTAATTTGGTCATTTGGTTTTGTTGCCTAGCTAAGCAACCCAAGAAAGGGGGGTAAATTAAATTCTTTGAAAAATTTTATCAAATATATGTAATTTCAAAAAGAATTAAAGCTGTGTAAGTATAGAGTGAAGTGAAGAGAATAAGTAAGCAATCAAGCATAAAGGAGTCACACACAAACACATGAATTTATAGTGGTTTGGTGCCAATCCTTACACCTACATCCACTCTCCAAGAATCCCTTAGAATTTTTCTCCACTAATCATTTTCTCAATGATTACAAACCTAGCTAACCCAGCTAGCTTCTTGTTTACGAAGCATAAGAGAGCCTTACAAATCATCAATTTCGGGTTTGACACACCCAACATAAGTTTCAACCAAATTAAAAATCAAACAAGTAAATAACAATACAAGTTTTGCCATTAACGGCTCCTATATGAGCAAATGAAACAATAAGGTACTTTATAGATTTGGTATATCTTCTCCTTAAATGAGCTTCTCTTCCTTGAAATGCTAAATTTTTAATACTTGAAGAAGCTTTTGGAGTTGTTGGATGAAGCATTGAATGAGCTTTAATGGCCTTCAACGCCTTGATGCATAGTAACTCCTTTAATTGAAAAAGGCTGAATTCTCTCTTGAATATTCTCATTTTTTTACTTAAATCTTTTCAAAAACTTCATTAAATCCTTCATTTGAACTTGTATTTATAGTCTTTTAAAGAATTAGAACATTAACTAGCCATTTATGATTGTTTGAAATGGTTACATTGAAGATTGCACCTATTGAAATGTGTAGCTGTTACTGTGCTTAGACCAGTAGTTAGTTGGCTACTTTATTGGCTAATGGGCCAGTAGCTGGCTACCATACCGACTACTTTTGAAATGCTCTCTGTTTGACCCATAGAAGTTGACTACCATGCCGACCGACTACTTGCCTAGTAATTGACTACCATGCTGACTACTTTTGGGAGACTTTCTGTTTTCACATTTTGAACATTAATAGCTGGCGTGGGAGTTGGCTAATGGCTTCAAACTCTCTATTTACTCGATTTTGACCATCAGTTGGCATGAGAGTTGGCTAATGGCTTCAAAACACAAAAACTCATTCCAAGCTTGTGATAACTTCTTGTTTTTGATGAATTAAAGTGTGCTAGCTCTCATGTCTTGATATTTCTTCATTAAATATTCTTTCAAACATCTGGAATTAAATAAATTACATTTGAAGCAAACTTCTTTGATCTTTTTCTTCTTCAAAACTTTCATTCTTGAACCAAAGACCTTCTTAGGAGCTTGGATTCCATCTCCTTCATCTTGGTGATTGATATATGTCTATATTATATTAAAATTCTACACCAAATTCATTAGTAGCTTACTTAATTATTTTATAATCATCAAAATCAATGTGAGGTCAACAGGTTCAATTCAAGTTTTTTTTTAAAATTCAATTATTAATTTTGTTTTAATTTTTTTAAGGATTAAAATTGAAAAAATCAAATTGAAGTGATCTCTTATGTACCTTTATATACTTTTTCAAATCCTAGGTTTGCCTCTCATTTATTGTTTGACTCTTATTCTCTTCTCTCTAGCCAATAGTTGTCTTTCAAATTTCTATAAAACTCTAAATTGGACCACTTCATCTTTGTCATTATTTGACCTCGACCTCCTCGATTCAAAGGACAGCCCTCACAGTTGTTGTAGGCCTTTGTTCCTCCATTAGTATGCCTTCTCTCCTTTTCTCTTTCTCTCCCTCCCTTCTCTTAGATGGCCCATCCACTCAATGCCAAGCTTGATGGGTCCCTTTCTTTTCATCTAATATGCTCAAAATTCTAAACTTTTGAGTTTTCTTCATGCAATCTTTCTTATCATTACAATAGCATACACTTTTTTGGTGGCCAAATGGGCTATGATTTCGAATCAATTAGAGTGGGCTACAGGCTTAACATGGTCCATGAATTCTTTCTATTTTAATTGTCGTAATCTGCAAGCATATCCCCTACAACATTTGTTAGGTTCTATGGTTTCAGAACACGATCTCTTCTCGGTCCAAATAATTTTGGCCCCTTTTTTTCATCCCTAGTTTTTGTCTAAATAAACTCCACCAAGGTCGGTCTCAAGCTTGAGTAAAGAAGGAGGGCTGTGTTAGATAGCTGACAGCCAGCGTAAAACTTTGTTAGAACCTTTAAAACATGAATCTGATAAATCAAACTATGCAAAGAGACACGTTGCATCTGCCTTCGAATGTTTCAAAAAATGGGCAAAGAGCGCCGCACCAGTGCTCGAGTGCAGTAATAAATGAGCAAGGGTTCCTGTACTACAAACGAGTATGGGTAATAAAGTTAGTCTATGATAGTCAGCTTAGAATAGCAACATGAAATATATAAACACTAATAGATAAAACTATGGAGATAGTGAACATTATGATTAGAAGAAAAGTAAATATAATATGCTTACAAGAGACTAAATATGTAGGTAAAATAAAAAAAATAGAGAATACAGATATAAATTATATTACACTAAAAAATATAAAAATAGAAATGGAATAGAAATAATTATAGACAAGAATTTTAAGGAATATATTGTTAATGTAACTAGAAAAGGAGATCAGATTATATCACTAAAACTTATAATTGAAAATAATATAATTAACATTATTAGCACCATAAGTAGGATTAGACTAACAAACTAAGACATAATTTTGTAAAGACATAGATGAGGTAATGCAAGAAATATCACAAAAAAAGATATATTTAGGAGAAGATTTTCATGGACATGTAGGTAAACAAAGGGATGAATATGAAATGGTATATGAAAGATATGAATTTGAAGATAGAAATAAAGCTGGGGTGAGCTTATTAGATTTTACAGTGGAGTATGATCTAACAATAGCAAACACTTGTTTCAAAAAGAAAGATAAATATTTAATAACATTTAAAAGTGGATCTAATAAAAGTTAAATAGACTTTTTCTTAACTAGGAAGATAGATAAAATAACATACAAAAGCTGTAAAGTTATTTCAGAAGAAAGTTTAACTTCACAACATAGGATAATGGTAGCAGATATATGGATAAAAATAAAATCTAGAGTAAAATATAAAGCTATTAAATCAAAAATTAAATGGCAGAATTTGAAAGGAAAAAAATAAAATTATTTAAAGAAAAGTTAGTAAGAGTAATGACTATAAATATAGATAGTGATCCTAACTTAATATGGAATAAAGAAATTAAATGCATAAAAAATATAATAAAAGAAGTTTTAGGAGAATCAAAAAGAGTAGACTAGTAGGAAAGGAAACTGGCGTAACAAGGAAGTTCAAGCTGCCATCAAGCTTAAAAGGATAAACTATAAAATTTGGCAAAAGACTAGAGATAAAGAAAGTCTTAAAAGTATAGGGATGCAAAGAAAGAAGCTAAAAAATCAGTAAGTAATGTCAAACTTAAAGCCTATGATGATTTATATAGACTAGATACGAAAGAAGGTAAAAGGACTATATATAAATTAGCAAAACTAAGAGGAAAAAAAAAGATCTTGACTATATTAAATGTGTTAAAGATGAAGATGAAAGAGTCTTAGTAAAAAAAGAAAAAATAAAAGAATAATAAAAATTATTTTAAAAAATTATTAAATAAAATTAATTTGATAAATTTAAGAGTAGAAGGATATGATAATATGGAAGTAATAAATGAGCATAAATTTTTTTGTAGATTTAACATGCTTGAGGTTAAAAAGACTTTGAGTAAAATAAAAAATGCAAAGATATTATGACCAGATTTGATTCCTTTTATGGTTTGAAAAGGCTTAGGAGAAATTAGAATCATATGGTTAACCAATTTATTTAATAGGATTGTAGCAACTAAAAAAATGTTAATAATTGAAGAAAAAGGATATTAATACCCGTATACAAAAATAAAGAAGATATTCAAAACTATGCAAATTATAGAGTGATTAAGCTAATGAGTCATACAATGAAATTATGGGAGAGAGTAATAGAAAATTGATTAAGAGCTAAAACTTTATATTCAAATAATCAATTTGGATGTATGCCTAAAAATTGATCATGGAAGCTATTTATTTATTAAGAAGATTGATAGAGAAATATAAAGAAAAAAAACCTTTATTTGATCTTTATTGATTTAGAGAAAGCATATAATAGAGTACCTAGAGAAATAATATGATGGGTTTTAGAGAAAAAAGGAGTTACCAAAAGATATATAAAATTGATAAAAGATATATATGATAGAGCAATAACTATTGCTAAAATAACAATAGAAGAAACTAGCGAGTTTTTAATTACTGTAGGTTTACATTAAAGATCTGCCTTAAGTCTGTATCTTTTTGTATTAGTTATGGATGAATTAACTAAAAATATTCAAAATGATATCCCATGACGCATGTTATTTGCAGATGATATAGTGTTGATTGATGAAATTAAATCTAGAGTAAATGCTAAGATAGAAATTTGAAGAAAGACTTTATAATCTAAAGGTTTTAAAATTAGTAAAACTAAAATTGAATACATGAAATGTAATAATAGTGGGAGTAGAAATACAAATGAAGAAACAATGAAGATTGTAAGCCAGGAGATATCAAAGAGTAAGATATCAAGGAGTAAAAAATTTAGGCATTTAGGATCAATTATCTAGCAAGAAGGTAAAATAGGTGAAGATATGAATCATAGAGTTAAAGCATGATGGACTAGTGAAGGAGTGCTTCGGAAGTATTGTATGATCGGTGCATCCCATTAAAATTAAAAAAATTTTATAAAACTACTATTAGGCCAGCTATGCTATATGGAATAGAGTGTTGGGCAATATTGAAATAACATATGAATAAATTAAGTGTAACAGAAATGCATATGTTAAGATGGATATATGGTAAAACTTTAAAAGATAGAATTAGAAATAAACATATAAGAGGAATGATAGGAGTAGCCCTAATTAAAAATAAAATAAGAAAAAATTGATTACGATAGTTTGGACATATACAACGTAGACCTTTAGATGCTCCTGTTAAAAAGAGTGCTCTTTTAACAATTAATAGTAAGGATAGAGGTAGAGATAGACCTAACTAATATGGGCAAAAATAATTAAAAAAGATAAAACTATTTATAATTTAAATATCGACTTGGTTCTAAATAGAGTAGAGTGAAGGAAGCAGATTGATGTAACCGACTCCATGTAGTTGGAAAAAGGCTTAGATGAGTTGAGTTGAGTTGAGTTGGTCTAAATAATGTTGAATATTGGGTATCATTTATATATGCACTTTTGTACTAAAATTCCAGCATGCCTTCCTTCTTTTCAACTTGTCCTAATTAGCGACTAAAATTTCATATGTAACCTCTATTTTTCCTTGCCAGTTCTCATTAATTATGGTGGGTAAAAAGTATTGTGAGCATATCCTAGTTGGTAAAAGTTCTTTCATTACAATGGATTAATTAATTGTTAATACTCTTGTTGAGCATAAGGTGGCATGGTAAGAAGAAGGATATAATTTCTTTCTCAATATTGTAGGCTTGTTTGTGGTTATTTGGCTCTTTATCCAAGTTGTAATTTGGGCAAAAGATTTTCAATTGATATTGTATGTATGTTTATATGTATGTATAGGTAGACTTGACTACATCTGAATCTAACTAAGTGTACGATCTGGTTACCTTTCCATTCTTAGTCCACATAAATTCTGATGCTTGCTCACCTTTCTCATTTTTTTGATTTTCGGAATTCATGAACTGTTGCTAAAATCTAGCAACCCAAGAGGGGGGATGAATTGGGTTTTTAAAAAATTTAATCCGCTATCAAGTATGTGCACTTATATTCTTTTACAAATGAATCGTGTAGTAAAGTGAATCTAGTACACAATCAATCACAGAAAATATATCGCAATCAAACACAATATTTATAATGGTTCGGTGCCAACCCTGCACCGACATCCACTCCCCAAGAACACCTTGGGTATTTTACTAATCACTACTAGCCAACCTAGCTAGCAACACTTATTTTCGGGCACAAGCAAGCCTTACAAATAAATCACTACTAGCCAACCTAGCTAGCAACACTTGTTTCTGGACACAAGCAAGCCTTACAAATACAAATCCGGGTAGACCTCTACCAAACACGTTTCATAACTGTGAAACAAATCAAAGCACAAGTAATAGAATGTTTAATACAATAAGCTCCTAGATATGAGCAGATATAAACAATTGAAATACTTATCAACTTGAAGAGCTGATCCCAAAGTTGCTTCTTTCTTTAATAAATGCAGCAGCACAAAAGAAGTCTTCGATGTAGCTTTGAATGCTATTCAATGAGGGAAGATGGAGCTTTAAGACCACTTGAAGAATCAGCAATAAATGAACTCCGATGGGTTGAAAAATAATCAAAGCAATACTTCAACAATCCTCAAACAAATCTCTCTTTCAAATGATTTTTCTCTCAATATATTTATTTTGATATTTTTTTAATTTTTCTTTTTCAAAATCACTATCACACTGAAACACTATTTATAACAAGAACATCAAGATATAGCCGTTGTGAAATAGAGGAGAGAGTGAGAGAGAGAGAGAGAGAATCGGCCATGAGAAAAAAAATTCCAAACGGTGGCAAGAGGTGAAGTAGAATTCCAATCCACAAAAATTGGTAGCCCAACTAATGAACAGGGAATGGAACCAGCCGATAGGAGCAAGGTGTTGGCATGCTAAAAGCACAAAAGTGGCATTCCAATATTTAGCACAAAGAAGCCAGCCGAAGAATTCAAAATGTTGGCATTCTAAAAACCAAAAGTCGGTATGCTAAAATTGTTAACGTAGCATGCCAAAATCCAAACGGTAACGTGCTAAAATTTTGGAATCAGGGAACCAACTGAAGCCTCTTAAAAATTGGCATGCCAACGATTGAAACTGGTATGCCAAATTTGTTAAAGTAGCATGCCAAAAGCCAAATGGTAGCATGCTGAAATTTTAGAGTCAAGAAGCCAACCGAAGCCTCTTAAAAATTGGCATGCCAACGATTGAAATCGGTATGCCAAACTTTGAAACTAGAATACCAACAGAGAGCTTCCAAGAATTAACATGCCAAAAATTCCAACTAGCATGCCAAAATGAGAAAGCCAGGGAACCAGCCGTGAGCTTCAAAAGAAGGAACATGCCAACTTAATAATACCAAGAAGCCAGCTATAACATAATTAAATATAAGCAAGCCAGCAAGCATCTGACTGAAGGATAACCAAAGGCAACCCAAATGCAAACCAAAGGCAACCCGAATGCAAACCGAATGTAATAGATCTGGTTTTCCAAATCAAAGATTGGTAATCCAAGATTCAAGCATTAAGCATCCAATCCGAAGGTAATAGAAATACATATAGTTTAAGAACATAATCCGATGATGATTCAAAATACCATAGAATTATAAATAGAAATTTGTTAGATATTTGAATCCAGTTCAAAACAATGCAAATATAGTTAAACTTGAAAGTCATTTTGACAAATGAACCGTATTACCTTATATTATGAATTACAATATACCTGGGATAAATGAAGTGTATTGTTTCATGATGAATAACCTGAAATTGATTGAACTTGACAGATACAATATTAGCATAATACTTAATTATTTTGCGTTTCATCAAAATCAATATAGGGTCAACAATCTTCCCCTTTTTGATGATGACAAAAACATTAAGTATTCAATAAAAAAATAAGTAATTCAATCAAAGCATTCCTTGCAACTCTGAAGCATATGACAGTGCGTGCCGAAATGCATGTGTAACGTGCCAAAACTTGATTTAAAAAAATATATATCTTGCAAAACTCTCCCTTTGGTTTTGATACAATGAAGTTTTCAAAATATTTATTTGATTTTTTAGAAAGAAAAAAAACAATAATAGAATGTATGAAAGATTTAAAATTATGAAGTGTGTGCTTTCCATTTCTCCCCTTTCATTTTTTAAAACAAGTTTTCGAAATATAACGTTGAAAGTCAGAATGTGCATTTTCTATTTCTCCCCCATGATTATGAAGTGCATTTCATTTCCAAAAAAAAATTTATAAAAAGCTTTTAAAATCAGAGTGTATGCTTTCCGTTTCTCCCTCTTTTTGTCATTGATCAAAAAGAAGGTAAAAGAGTTTGCATCTATCACTGTATGTCTTTTCTTCAATGGAATGAATGAAGTATAGCAAATAATGATAGCATAAAATTTTTAACATTAAGCAGATATTGTGAAGTGCAGATGAAATCAAATAAATCTTACAAACCATACAAATCAGTCATTAATAACTTACAAGCCAATACACACATTGGTCCGCAATAGTAACCAGCAGTTATACAATCCATACAAACATAATAAATAAAAACATAGTTTCAAAACAACATAAGTCAAGAATAATAGAAGTGACATAGGCAAGAGCAACATAAGCGAAAATCCAGAAGCAATATCAGTCTATGATATCAACGCGAGAAGACGAAGAAGATCCACGAGCACGTCTTGAAGGACAAGATGACCTCAAATATGGGGCAGGACGTCGAGTGGGGTCTTCAACATTAGGAAACAACTGAGATATAAAAGATTGAATGTCTTATTGCATATTGTGGCACTCAGTAATGAGCCTAGAATGACTATCAAGAGTATGCTGGGCCTTGATAGTTTGCAATCTAAAGGAAGACATCTCATTACTTGCAATGCCAGCACTATCCAACAAAGAGTTCACATCCTTTCTCAGCTTACCTAACTTGGCAAAAAAATTAAAATTGTCCATTATAGTACCATAATTGAAAGTTTTTCCTTTAATGATGGTCACACTGCATTGTAAATCATATAGGCTTAATTTGATTTCACTTAGGATAGAGAACATTGAAGATATGTGGGGAATCATGGTAGCATCAGAAGAACAAGAAGATAAACTATTGACAGATCCACCAAGAAAAACAACATCAGAGATCCTACGAACTAAAGTCTCCATATCATCAGGGTCCATTTTGGTAACCATAGGATGAATTGGTTGGAAAGGATTCTGAGCGGATGGTGGAATATTGGGTGGATTCGGATCAGCAGTAGGATTGTTAGCAAAAGAAGGATTAATATTAATAGAAGGATTGGGGTCATAGGTATAAAACCTTATTCAGCAAACATGTAAGAGTAATTTGTAGGAGGATCAGTAAACATAGAAGTAAAATTCTGGGTACATTCGAATCAGAAGGATAATTTTGATTTTTAGTAGAAACAAAAGGGTAACTCTGATGTTCAGTGAAAAATTCCTAAGACACAGTAGATTGCTCTCCCTGGATAGGTGCACAAATTTCTTGCATTTTTCCTTTGTTCCTGATCTAAATGCCATCTACCTTAGCAAAACTCATATGAATTAAGACACGCTCATTGTAAACATCATTATCACTAAGGTGGTAGACATTCTCATCCCTAACATCAACATCAAAATGATTAAATACATGGGTAAGAAGTAGACCATAGGGTAGGGCAGCTCTAGATCTACTAATAGCCTCTCTCATCACATAAATCATTTTTCTAGGCAGGTGTAGATGAGTTTGGGTTGTAACATGAAACATGAAGGTTAAGTCTCGGTCATTCACATAGTCGAAGCTACCACTCCTAGAAGTAAGACAGCGAGAAACAATACTATGAAGTAATCTCATTTCTGCATTCAGATCTTTAGCAAAACACGATCAATATTAGAAGCATCATCAATATCCAGAACATTTTCTAATTTAAACTTTCTGTCTTCAAGAGTATCATCACCAAGATAAGTACTTGAAATGTTCAAAATTTGACTCAAGGAATTTTCATCAAATTCAATTCTAACACCTTTAACAGTAGAAGTTACTCTATCATTTTCAAAACTAATATTATGATAGAAAATTTTAATAAGATCAGGGTAAATGGATAGGTTTGTCTTAAGTAAGTGTTCCCAACCTTAATATGCTAAATTTTCTCTAATGGAAAATTTTTCAGAAGCTAGAAACTCAAAATCAATAATTTTTTCAAATGATACAGATCTTCTAATCATAGATTGAAAGAAGGAAGGATTAGAAAGAGAGCACTCACTAATGCCTCTGGATAATGATCCATGCATAGATTTACCTTTGGGAGCCATTGATCCAAAGAAAGCAAGGAGATATGAAGTTGGAATGAAGCTTGAAGAGAAGAGAAGGATGCTCGGCTTGGAGAAGAAAGTGATGCACAGCTTGAAAATAAATGGAATTGGAAGCAAGAAGAATTTAAGAAGCAGCTAGTTCCTATCTCCATTTTGGAATGCCAATAATGCAAAGTTGGTATTCCAAAATAGGAAAACTAAAAGACCGGTTGACAAAAAGTGGAATACCAAAACATGAAAACCGGTAGACCAATTAAAATACCAGAAAAAGATTCGTTCATTCATTACATTATCCGAAATAATTTGAAATTGATCAATAAAAATATTAAAAATAAGGAGTATGAAGATCAAACAGTTACGATTCATATGACATAAAATTCATGCAATCATAATGAGTATAGATGTGTATATAACTTAAACAATCATGATGACTCATTTAAACATAAGGGTCAAACATACCAAGCTCTCTTCTAATTTTATAAAATTTTGATTCATCAAGGGGTTTTGTGAAAATATCAGCAAGCTGCAGATCAGTACAAACATGCTCAAATACAATACTACCATTATTAACATGATCTCTAATAAAATGATGCCTAATCTCTATATGTTTTGTCCTAGAGTGCTGAATAGGATTTTTGGTTAAATTGATAGCACTAGTATTATCATATTTTATTGGAATATCTTTAAGTTTGATGCCATAATCTTCTAGTTGTTGTTTAATCCATAAGATTTGAGCGCAACAACTTTCAGCCGCAATGTACTCAGCCTCAGCTGTGGATAGTGCCACTAAAGTTTGTTTCTTCTAAACCATGAGATTAAATTAACATCTAAAAATTGACAAATTCCACTAGTAGATTTTCTGTCTCATTTACAACCAGTAAAATCTGAATCAGTGTACCCTATTAAGTTATGCTAGATTGTTTGTCATACCATAATCCTAAGTTTACTGAACCACTCAAATATTTAAATATTCTCTTAACAGCTAATAAATGGGTTCCTTAGGGTTAGCTTGATATCTAGCACACATGTATACACTGAATAATATATCTGGTCTACTAGCAGTCAAATACAATAAAGATCCTATCATTCCTCTATATAATTTTAAATCAATACTTTTATCAGTACTATAAGAGTCTATAAGAAGAGCTCATAGGTGTACCGATATACTTGAAGTTTCCATGCCAAATTTCTTTAACATTTCTTTGATATATTTGCTTTGGCAAATGAAGATTCCATCATCACTCTACTTGATTTGTAGTTCGAGAAAATAGTTTAGCTCGCCATCATACTCATCTCGAACTCTCCCTGCATAAGCTTTGCAAAGTCTTGACATAATATTTCGTTAGTAGAACCGAAAATGATGTCATCAACATAAATTTGGATAATAAGCATATCATCATTTTCTCTTTTAATAAAAAGTGTTGTATCAACATTTCTCTAATGAATTTATTGCTAATCAAGAATTTGCTTCATCGTTCATACCACGCTCGAGGAGCTTGCTTCAAACCATATAATGCTTGTTCAATTTAAAAACATGATTTGGAAACAAGTAATTCTCAAATCCTGGTGATTGCTCGATAAACACTTGTTCGGTAATATATCCATTTAGGAAAGCACTTTTAACATCCATTTGATATAATTTGAAATTCATAAAGCATGCAAAAGCAAGTAACAATCTAATGGCTTCTACTCTAACAATAGGAGCATAAGTTTCATCAAAATCAATTCCTTCTTCCTGACAATAACCTTTAGCAACTAGTCTTGCTTTATTTCTAACTATATTACCATGCTCATTCAACTTATTTCTAAATACCCATTTAGTCCTAATAATTGGATAATCATGCGGTCTATTAACTAACATCCATACATTATTTCTTTCAAATTAATTTAATTCTTCATGCATAGCATTTATCCATTCTATATCATCTTTAGCATCTTCAAAACATTTAGGTTCAATATGAGATATAAATGCTAAGTTATTATAAGTATCTTTAAATGAAGATCTAGTTTTAATATCATGCGAGATATCACCAATAATAAATTCCTTAGGATAATTGTGTACATACCTTCAATCCTTTTCTAGGTCATGATTGCCTTGTGGTTCTTCATGATTTACCTCCTCTTGATTGGTTTGAATATTTGTGTCTTCTTTTTCCTCAAAGTAATTTCCTTCACTTGATTTTAATTTCTCCTGCATCATCAATAGCCTTTCTCTCCCTCATTGGAAGATCATTAGTTTCGTCAAAAGCAACATAAATTGATTCTTCTATTGCTAAAGTATTTTTGTTGAAAACTCTGTAAGCTCTACTAAAGAAGAGTAACCAAGAAAAATACTTCATCAGATATTGGATCAAACTTGTCAAGATTTGATTTTTATTATTCAATATAAAATATGACATCAGAAAACACAAAAATATGCAATGTTGGGTTTTCGATTTTTGTAAAGCTCATAAGGGGTCTTTTTCAAAATAGATCTAATCAAGGCTCGGTTTAAAATGTAATATGAGGTGTTAATTGCTTCTGCCAAAAGTACTTTGGAGATTGCTCTCACACAATATGGTATGGGTCATTTCTTCCAAGGTTCAATTTTTTTTTCTATAACTCCATTTTGTTGAGGTGTCCTAGATGCAGAAAAATTATGATTAATGCCATGCTTATTGCAAAAACTTTTAAAGAAATGATTTTCAAATTTTTTCGTGATCACTCTGAATCGATAAAACCGAAACTCCCTTTTCATTTGTAATCTTTTAAAATAAGTTTTGAAATGAAAAAATGCTTCATCTTTTCTAGCTAAAAATAAAACCCAAGTAAATAGAGAGAAATCATTGATAATTACAAAACCGTAACACTTACCTCCTAGACTTGTAGTTCTAGTTGGTCCGAATAAATCCATATGCAATAATTCCAATGGTCTATTAGTTGAAATCATATTTTTAGATTTAAATGAAGCACTAGTTTGTTTTCCAGTTGACATGCATCATAAATCTTATCTTTTTCAAAATTCAATTTTGGTAAACCTTTGACTAAATCCTTTTTAAATAGTTTTGAAAGAAGATCCATGCTAACATGAGCAAGTTTGCGATGCCATAACCAACTCAATTCAGCAATTTTAGCATTCATAGCAACTAAACAATCAAAGTCATGGTCATTTAAATCATTCAAATCAACAGTATAAACATTTTCATGCCTATGACCAATAAGCTTCATGCAGTTATCAGGATTTGAAACAATGCAAACAGTCGATTCAAAAATCATTTTAAAACCTTTGTCACATAATTGACTAATACTTAATAAGTTATGCTTTAAACCATTAACTAACAAGACATTTTCAATATATGTATGAGGTGTGACACCAATTTTACTAACACCAATAATTTTACCTTGGTCATTATCTCCAAAGTCATACCTTCATCTTTAGCTTCTAAAGTGATGAACTGTGATTCATCACCAATCATATGCCTTGAACACCGCTATCAAGATACTATTTTGTTTAGATCCATGGATTGCAAGACACACAAGCAAACATAATGTCACGTCTTGCTCTTAGGTACCCAAGCTTTTTGGATTCTTTGGGGTTAAATAAAATGGTTCCTTTTGGAACCCAAACCTTTCTAATACTATCACATACATAGGACTTATGTCCCCTTAAACCACATTTAAAGCAAGTAATATTAGAAGATTGATAAGTATGTATGAAAATATTTTTTTAAAATTTTTATTTTTTAAGAGGATTATATCCCAATTTTGCTCTATCAAAAATAGCTTTTTGGCTATCTAAAATCATATTTAATTTTAAAGAACTTAAAGTAAATTTATCTACTATAGGTTTAAGTCTGTCAACTTCATTTTTCAAATCCTTATTTTCTTTCTTCAAAAATTATTTTCTTCAATATATTATTATTTTCTAAAACTAGGTTTTGCATTTGATTTTTCAAATCTTTATTTTTGAAACTAAGGTTAGCAAAATCATCAACTAACTCATAGAATGCACCATGCAGTTCTTCAAATGAAAAATCATCAAGGAAACTTGGACTTACCTCC